>CM053600.1:63130855-63155053 GCA_028646575.1 Pseudocheirus occidentalis
TTTATAAAAGATTATCTGAAATTAGCTTTCTAGCATGAAATGGAAGACTTCCCAAATCCTGAGACAAATGATTAGCTTTGAAATTGATATCTCAACAGAAGGCTATATCTCCATATCCATTTAGATCTATGGCTCTATTTATATTTTGGTTTGGACATGTGATTTTATTGCTATAGGCAATGCAAATTAAGACCTTAACTGCAGTCTAAAATCCAGGAATTGCCTGCATTACTGAAAGGATTTGAGCCTTTCCCATTGTCAGATAGGTAGTATATGTTAGACATAGAACCAAACTTAGGCCTTTCTGTCTATAGCTAGTATATGTTAGACATAGAACCAAACCTAGGCCTTTCTGTCTGTAGTTAGTATATGTTAGACATTAGAACAGAACCTAAGCTTTTCTCTACACTGACAACCCTCTCCCCTCTATATTTTTTGTTGCCTTTCTGAATAGAAGAATAAATCACAAATTTGTTCATAATACTTGTAAGCTAGACTTGATATTTCCTTAAGCATTTGAACTTTGAATTCTGTAAGGAGCAGAATATATAACTTATTTTGCTATAAAACATTATTATTCATTTTTCCTTTTTTATACTTGATTCAGCATGTGGTTAATTTGTATTTGATCCAGGCTTCCAACTTTGGTTCCTCCATTATAATTTCTGTGCTGATACTTTTCTTCCTTTAAGAGGAAGATGAAAAAGGAAAAGCAAAATTGTTCATCTGTACAGTACTTTTATTGTGCAAAAGCAAATCCATTTTCCCCCCTCAACATTTTTAGCATCATAAGATGTCACTTCTTGACCTCACCTACTCTACCCCTGAAACACAAACGTATATTACCCCGAAGACCCCTAAAACTATGTCTTTGTGGGAGTATGGAAGTTTGGGTGTGCAACATTGACTCTCATATTAGATATTTTGGCATGTTGGTTAGTTTTGCTCAACTGTTTTTTTTTTTCCTCCTCTTTTTCACTAATTTTATAAGATATGAGACTGAGGGTGGAGGAGGAAGAGAGAGGGAAGCATTGGGATTGTAAATGATGTCATAATGAAAGGTGTCAATAAAATTTATTTTAAGAAGAAAAGAATTGTAGAGTCAGAAAAGGTATTAGAGATCAACTAATGGGGTAAATGTAATTGTAAAATGTAAGGAGCTCCATAAGATAAATCTCAAATATCTCTTTTAGAAGGCACGCAAGTTTTAAGTATCTTGTGTTAGTGAATACACACTCATAGACACGTAATTATGACATTTCTTTTTTTTTTTTGAGGGCAGTTGGGGTTAAGTGACTTGCCCAAGGTTACACAGCTAGATAGTGTTAAGTGTCCGAGGCCAGATTTGAACTCAGGTCCTCCTGACTCCAGGGCAGTGCTCTATTCACTGCTCCACCTAGCTACCCCAACATTTCTTTTCTTATTAATTTTATTTTAAAAATTGGTCAAAAGGTAAGATGTAGTGAGCAATGTAATAATAATATGCATAGAAACTAACAGATAGTACCTTGGAATTTGTGTAAAACACTTGAACAAATGAGATAACTTGTATGTCAAACTGCTTCATAGTACGTCTTATCCTCCAAGTCAGATCTTTAGTCTGTCTTCCAATTAGAACAAATTCTAAATGTTCTCGAGGTGTTAGGTCATCTCAGTATGTAGAAAGCAGATTTGGTGATTTGGTTGCCAAAACCAGATATGGTTCATTACATTTGGATATTTAAATAACTATTTTCACAATTACTTTTTTGTAGAATATATGATAAGACCAATTTGATTTCTGTTTTCTTCATATTAAAAGGATTATGAATTCCAAGACTTCATTTAAATTCCATTCTTATTTGCATAATCTTTTTGGGGAAAATCTGTAGGGAATTTCAGCATGTTACACAATTAAAAATATATATGATATCTAAATCTAAGCATTCAATTTTGCAAGAAATTATTTTGGGGCAGCTAGGTGGCACAGCGAATAGAGCACTGGCCCTAGAGTCAGGAGGACCCAAGTTCAAATCCGTCCTCGGACACTTAACACTAACTAGCCGTGTGACCTTGGGCAAGTCACTTAACCCCAATTGCCCTGCCTCCCCCCCCTCCAAAAAGACAAAAAAACCCTTTATAAATGGCCACCTTTTCTGCAACATCTTTCTTTTATTGACTGAACATAAGCATTCATGGAGAGAATGATGTCAAGTTGTTATTCATAGCTTAATTGAAGAACAGTTATTTTAGATTAACAAAGAAAATGAAAACAAATGAAAATGAAGAAAAGTGTTTTAAATAGAATTTATAATGTTTCTTTTTTTTGATAGTAAGTCATCAGCTCTTTTCATTGGATTATCAGGTGGCATATATGTTGAAAAAGGACATTAAGAATGACATTTTTTATCTTAATTTCATTCATTGGCACTGTTGGTCCCAAACCTCTATTACAAAAAGAAAACATTAAAACTAATACTTCTTGTGGTGGACATCTGTCACTTCTCCTACCCCGCTTAGTTTAATTGAGTGAAATTTTTATATTTATGAATGGATTTATGATATTTTGCAAGATTGACATCAAAGCATTTTGACAAACCTTCAGAAAAGTATGCTAAACAAGAGGGTCAGAATGCCACAGTTCTGGATTTCTCAATGAAAACGTATTTAATATGAGGGGCCCATAGTCTTGAAGAAAATGACATATTCTTTAACAAAATTTAGGGAGAAACCACATTAATAAAATACTTATTCAGATATAGCCAAAAAATAAAGTATGTAGCCTGAGAATACAATTTAGGCTACTAAAAACTGAATTTATACACTTGTGACAAATTTTATGGCTATGGTTTAGAATTCTAATATTTCCAACACCTTTTTTAGAAGTTTGTTTTCCTGGAAATCTGGATACTCAGATTCTAATCAGGATTATTAGATTTTGACTAATTGATCTCTCCTGACGGGATCTCCAGATCTTCAGATATTACGATACTATGGTTTATAGAATTGTAATTTCATAGAATACTTCTACCCAGTTCATGAAATCAGCCTGTTATCTGTAAGTCTAATATTGCTCTTCGATTTGCCAAATGTATAAAAGATGTTGTTGGTTACGCTTGTAACATTTACATTTTTTTTTTTTAAGGCCAGGACTTCTCAATATCAATGAACCTGTCGCTCAGCCTTGGCTAGCAGATACTTGGCCTAATACTGGAAATAATCACAATGACTGCTCAATCAACTGTTGTACAGCAAGCAACGGAAACAGTGATAGCAACCTGACTACTTATAGCCGCCCAGGTTAGATACATGGTCTTCATTCTCTATGTATTTTTTTTTTCATTCTCTATGTATTTTTAACTGGACTAAGTTCCTACTCTTATCACCTGAGTACACGCACGTGCTACCCCACACACACACACACACACACACACACACACACACACACACACACACACAGTCATACATACATACATCCTGAAGGTTTTATCTGCTAAAGTAAAATGCCTTTATAATTTGTTCTTTATTTCTGTTGTTCCTTTATTCATTATAGCGGAAGATGAACTCTATTAGGATGAATTTGAAGAGTCTGTATTGTTTTGTTATACAAGATGTTGGCTGTATGAAATATTTTAAATAAACTGCTATTTATAGCTCAGTTGTGTTTTTGTGGCACACAAATTTCCAAGATACTTGACCTATACTTCATTAATCCCAAAATGCTAACTTTTAACAAGGTACACTTTAAAATATTAAGGGCAAGGATAGGATTTCTAGGCAAAGTGTCATCTTTTTACCTCTGTCCTCATAGAATATTTCCTGTCTTCTCCACTGTATCAGGAAATGTCTAGATCATAGCCCTTTCATTGTCATTTCTTAACAAAGAACACCACCCCAACTTCCATTTTCTTCCATTTAAGAAGCTACGCTAGGACAATGCCTCTCATCCAAACTCAGAGAAGGTAATTTAATCCTTTAAGCATTTGTGATTTCATCCCTCTAGGTACTGAACCCAGTAGCACAGATTTTGATTTCTCACTACCTTAGTAGATGGCTTCATGAATTGCCGTAGTTGAAAAAAATTTACCGCCTCATGGTCAGCCCTAATGCTGAAGCTCTCTTCACTGGTCCTCATATACAACCATAAAATTTGTTCTTAGGTCCCTACTTATGCTTTCCATTTTGGTGTAGGACCTTCAGAATCTATTTCAGTGGAATCCCTTTGGAGAACAAGAGGTTACCTTCATGCTATGATGACTCATTGTATTGAGACTTTATTGAGACCTGAATAAAATTATTAAGATAAAATAAATTCCAAATTGTACTTTCACTCAGTTACTCAAGGTATTTATCAAGAACCTGCTTTGTTTACTATCTAAGTGCTATGAAAATACAAGAAGTATATATGACATGACCCTTGTTTTTGAAGAACATACAACATGCTTAAATAAGGCTGAAGTGATTATGACATAACATAGGTTGTGTAGGTTGTAAATTGTGGTGCTGTGTCTAATTGATAAATGTCATGGTTAAAGTAAAACTTGAATCAATCCTGAAAAAAAATTTATAGTATCTAGATTTTTACTAAGCTTTAACCCCAAGATTTTTAGTGAGCTCCTCCTCTACTTTTATAGTAGAGTGCACAATAAGAGAAAGTCTTTGAAATGAAAGGCTTTTCATGAATTCCTAAACATAATTTACTAAGTTAAGCAGATTAAAATATTTCCCTATTACTCTTCATGATGTAATAAAATAGATGAAGTCTTTTTAAAAGTCAGCTTAACATACATTCTCATAATTCTGCTATTTTAAAATTTCTCGTTAGGATAAAATAGATCATGAAGATTAGTTATATGGACATATAATATATATGTCCATATTACATATATGTAATGTATGTAGCAGTCATTGAAGAAACTGGTTCAGTTATATATATATATATATACATATATATATGTATAAAATGAATCAGTTTCTTCAATGACTGCCACTTTTCCTAAGAAAATGAATGAAAGTTCAACTTTGTGATAAATAAGAAGTAATTTTTCTTTTGTTAAATATTATTACAAATGACCCCTCAGAAAATCAAAACAAAAGAGAAGGCATCATCCCTTAAACTTAACAAAAGAATTTTGAAAAGGACATAGAAACAGACAAAAAAAACCAGAAGCACCATTACTCCAGACCTTGTCTGCTAAAGGAGGAAAAGGGAATGAAGAAAGGATTGATAGGAAGTTGTATATTGAAAATAATAGTGCATGTAAATTTAAAATATAAAGGAAAAATATGCCACTCTGCAGATGTAATCATCTCTACAAAAGCATCTGCTGGTGCCAGCTTTTTTTTTTCCTTCTGTTCTCAAGGATACCTTTGCTGCATCCATCCTTAGGCCATTTTCATAAGGATTTTGTAGGGATAAGAAAGTAAGCGTATGAATCGATAATGATGTCTTAACTTGTCCTCTTCTGAAAAACAACAACAGCGCCATTACTGACCTTTCCGATTCTTTTGATAGCTTTTTAAATAGTTTGCCTTGAACATTGTATAAGTATCACATAGATGGACACATGGTGATGAATTTTTGTTTCACAGAATCTTTAATAGACTGCTTTAAAAGGGAACACTTACATTGACAGAATCACAAATCCTTCAGCTATGAAGTATTGCCTTAGGACAGATTTCTTTTGTATTTTGTCAAATCCAACTACTTTTCCTGGCAACTAAAGTGTTGGTTCTTCTTCATACAGTGAATCAGATCAAGAGGTGTAATAGGATTAAAGTGTATTTTCTTCATCCTACTGATCAAAACTGATTGTTATTAATTCTCACTTCATATAATGTTTATAGAGTCTAAAAATATTATGTCAGTAGAACAAAGTATTGCCTTAAAGGCTACACTCAGACAAGCTTCCTCACCTATCTATGTTAAAATCATTCAACATTCTATGACAGGTATGGTGACAAAGGTTAACTCTATTCAGTGGTCTGTTGAGTATTTACACTCAACCAAGAATGGCGTTTGTCCAAGTCATATAGAAAGTCTTGTTTAAGTACAGAAAAAATAGCAGTTCCCTAGCAAGACCAAGGTTCATCAAATTCTCCTGTTTTCAGATTTTATATTGAGACCCGAGGAACCTTGTCAGTGAGATAGATCCAAAGCCTTTTAAAAGAGATTCACCTAGGAAGGGAAGGGAAATGAATATGCATTTATATAGCACCTTTATGTGCTAAACACTTTACGAATATTACCTCATTTGGTCCTCAGAGTAACCCTCTAGTGTAAGTACTGTCATTATCCCATTTTACCATTGAGGAAAGTGCGACAAACAGATTAAGTGACTTGGCCATAGTCACACAGCTAGAACATGTCAGGAAGACTCAAACCCAAGTATTTCTGACCCCAGAACCAGCACACTATCTACTGTCTAGAATACTACAAGGAGAAAACAAAATGGGATAATATATTTCCAGAATTATAGCATGTAGTGGAATGAACAGACCCACTGAATCAGTCTGTCATTGTGTATGTGTGTATGTATAGGTATGTACAGGTACATACAAATGGACAATGAGCAGGGTTAGGAATCTTTTTTTTTCTTTTTGGAGAGGGAAGGAAGGGCAACTGGGGTTAAGTGACTTGCCCAAGGTCACAGGGCTAGTTTTTGTGTTAAGTGTCTGATACCACATTTGAACTCAGGTCCTCCTGACTCCAGAGCCCATGTTCTATTCAGTGCACCACCTAGCTGCGCCAAGGAATGATTTTTTTTTTAAGGAGAATACAACTGGATTACATTTGGGTAATTGTGTACCATTTTCAGTTATTTCTGGCAACTTCAAAAGTCCATCTTTTTAACATCTATATTCCTCTGGTAATGCCATATTGTTATAGAGAATCAACATATTATCTCAGAAGGATTAGAGGAGGGCATTGGGACATGCTATGTATAAGTACCATATTATCCACAAGGACTTGCATACAAGTTGTGATAAAACATCATAAAGGACATATATAACATGTAGAGAGTGTGAGCCTGTTATATAACACGAATGAGAGATAACAGATGGGCAAAGGTGCTACATTGGTATCCTCAAAATATTAAACACACCAAAAGAAGATCTCTAGCCTTTTGGATGGATCCTGTATAGAAGATTTAGAGATTCTTGGACAAGACTCACAGAGGGTGAAAAATTATTTATAAATTGTGTTTTTCACTATTGGAGAGAGCACCTTCATCACCAGTGAGATTATGGACGTATCAAATACTGAAAATGTTGTATTCAAAACAAAATTAAATTAGCAAACTCACATGCAGCATTTGTTAATATTTCTAAAGCAGTAAACATCTGGACACAGTGATTAGGAATAGTTATTGTTGACAGAGAGCCAGCAAAATCAAGAACCATCTTTTCTGGTATAATTGAATGAACACAAAGTAAAGTAAAAAGTGTATTCAATTTTTTCTTTATATAAGTTTTACTCTTCTGTCTTCAGTAATTCACAAAATGACTTGGACTGTAAAATTAAATATGTGATAAAGAGACTTGTTAAATTTGGTACTACATATTGAAGATACAAATGGGTGAAGCAAAAATGCAGTATTTTAATTTTTATTGGTTTTATTTTTCTGTCATGAAAGCCTCTTTGTTTGCCACAGAATTTTGTTCTGGATATTTGTAAGATTTTACTTTAACATTTCAAAATTGAGGCTTTAAATTGTTCAAAATTGTCATCAAAGTTGAGACTTGGTTAATTATTAGTGATGTTCAACATATTAGATTTTTAAGCACCTGCTAGTTGTAAGATAAGGTATAGGTTCCGGAGAATAAAATTATGAAATAAGATATAGCTGCTGACATTGTGGAACATACAATCTGATAAAAATTACTTGAATAATGGATTAGTAGTTAAGGGAGGGAAAAAATTCATTTTAAAAAAATCTTATGCCTCTCTTTAAGAGTATAGGTGACTTGCTAAGGGACACATAGCAAGTATGTATTAGAGGTAGAACTTGAATCTAGGTTGTACAATCTCTCATAAATCATTAAAAATAGGTTTTTTTTCCTCCACTATTGCTGGTATTTTGATAGTTCAAAGAACCTGTCGGTATGAATTTCTGAAATGATTAGCATATTATATTCAGAGAATTATAGAAGCTCAGAGTTGAAAAAGATTCCAAAAGTTATTTTACCTAACTAATATCAGAAAAAGAATCCCTCCTATAATAAACTTGAGAAGATCTTCAGTGAATGGGAATCTGCTTGCTACTTCCTGAGCAGCCATTTCACATCAGAATAATTCAGTTATTAGGAAGTTGTTTTTATTTTTGTTTTCCCTGAAAAACAGCAGAAACCACACACTGCACCTATTCCTATCCTCTGGGGGCCAAAAAAAAAGTAAGTCTCATTTTGCTTCCACACGATAGCGCTTTAACAACTTGAAGACAACTTTCATGACTCCTCAAGTCTACTTTAGGCTAAATATGCTCATCTAATCTCTGTGTGAAAGATCTCCATGACCTTCATGATTCTGGTTGCATTACTTTGGGTGCTTATTAGCTGATCAATATATCTTCTAAAATGTAGGATCCAGGAACACTCAGTGCAAAAATAACTTGATACATTTCTCAAATGCCTTGTTGAAATTGAGATAAATTATATCCAGAGGATCTTCCCTATCATCTACCCATCTATTAAACACATAAAAAAAGAAAATTGTATTAGCCTCATATGACCTGTTCTTTATGAAACTTTTGTGATGACGTTTTTTGTAATCACTGTTTCCTTTTTAGAACTTAACTAAATAATACATACTGTATTCTAAATACATATTGCATAATACTTTTCAGAATCTTACAAGAAATTGAAATTTGGTTCACTAACCTGTGGTTTTCATGTTCCATTCTCTTCTCTTTTCATGGAATCAGACTGAGTATAATCGATTGGCCAGTTCTTTCTATATCCACTGATGGTATTTCACATGAACGGTCCTTATCAAAGGAAGCTAGGTGCACACATTTTGTTTATATTGGGTATCAGTGCAATCGTAGCTTCTTTTTTCCATCCAATAACCATTCTTTCTGACAGAGAAACCAGAAACAAAACAATAGTTGAGCATATCTGCCTTCCCTCTGTCATACTGTTATGATCTCATTCTCCCCAGTCAGCAATCCTGTCCCTTATTGGATCCTTCTTTTCCCCATTATAACTAAAAGTCCAAGCGTTTTTTGTTGGTATATGCTTTCATTGCCAAGTTCAATTCCCTCAAGTTCAATTAATTTACTGGTTTCCTGTTAAATGCTAGGGCCTGTTCTAGGTGCTAAGGACACATATGCAGGAAAAAAAAATATTCTTTGCTCTCACTGAATTTGTGTTCTATTGAACTTTCAGACTGTTAGCCTTCCCAACAGAGTTCTTACCATTCCGTGCATTGGTATTTATCTATGACTTCTCATCTTTACTTCCATCTTCTGTTCATGTCTCATATCATCTAAATTTGTTGGTGAATTCTCAGAGGATTTATACCAATCTCTTTAAATACTCCCTCGCCCTTTTCCTCCTATATATAACTTTTTCCCTTGATGTCTTAAGAATGTCTCTTTTTTTGTGAGCTTCCCATCTTCTCTGAGTTGACTTCCCATGTAGGCTATTAGGCCATGAAGACCTACTTTTTCTTTAACTACACCATTTGAAATCTGCTCCCCTAAAATCTAAAATGCATCAGACTATTCCTTTCCCTCCTTATCATCAATTCCAAGATAGATTAATCACTTACTTCCAAGGTTCTCCTTATTTCCATATCAGCAACCAATTCCTCCTTTATTAGTAAGGATCATAGCCATTATTGAATTTCCCACTGTTGGTTCTTCCAGCTTTCAGTGGTCAAAATTATTGAGACACTGTCAAGAAAGTACCTGTTCTGCTTTGGACATTGAGCTCTGTCAGCCATCTGGACAGTTGAAGTCCTCCATTACTACATATCTTTATGTTAAACTTGAATCAGCATGGTAGAGTGTAGGACTTAAGAGTCAGGAAGATCATAAACCTAGTCCTGGACACTCAGTAACTCTGACAATGGCAAGTCACTTTGTCTGTCTGTCTGTCTATCTTATCTGTCTATCTTATCTTATCTATCTATCTATTTATCTACCTACCTACCTACCTACCTACCTACTACTTACCCTCTCTCCCTCCCTGCTTCTCAATTTTCTCCTCTATTAAACAGAGATAACATTTGTAGTTAATTACTTTACATGGTTATAGTAAGGCTCAAATGAGATAATATTTGTAAAGTTTTTTGAAGACCTTAAAACGTATTATTAACATTAATCTTATTATTTTCAATGGAATTCAGATGTAAATGAACTGGAGAAAAGTCATCATCCTTCTATCACTTTGTCTTATTTAATGAGCTGCAGTTCATTAATGCAATAGCCCCATTTTAAATTGAATGTAAGTATTAGGATGTAAGCCTACTGAGAGAGCATGTTTGGGATTTCACATGTGACCCATTTATTTCCTATTTCCAGGTGCTCAATAGTAGAGTTTAGTGATAATATTGCATCTCTTTTTGCCATTGATTATATTCACCAACATTCTTTTTGCCACCTTCTACCACCCTTCCTTTTTCACTCACTCCTGGATTTTCTGACATGCATTTGCCTTCTCAATATACAATTCTTTTCCAGCTCTTTCACTTTTCTGTATTCTCTGGAAAAAAAAAATGCCTACTTCCAGTAACTTTTCTGTTTAGTTAGGGATCTTATTCTACCAGCAGTGGCCATACCTTTAGTGTCAAATTTTCCTCCTTGCATTAGAATCTCAAATTCACTTTTTTGTTACCCATGCTTTGTACATTGTGCATAGACTGCTGATTCTTTCCTTTTATTTTGTCTCCTACGGACTTCTAAATTACTACTGTTCCTAGCTGCTCTATGTGATATTCTAGTTTGTCTGTTTGATTTCTCTCTCTGTCTCTGTCTCTGTCTCTCTCTCTCTCTGTCTCTCTCTCTCTCTGTCTCTCTCTCTCTCTCTCTCTCTCTCTCTCTCTGTCTCTCTCTCTCTCTCTCTCTCTCTCTCTCTCTCTAACACACACACACACACACACACACACATACCTTTCTTTGACTTTCAATTTATTGCACTTGAGATTAGATTCACAAGAGTCCCCAGGTAGATACATTTTTATCAGACATTGGTAAGTATACTTCATCCCTGATCAGTAGCATATTGTTGCTGTTTCTTAAGCCATTGTCTAGAATTCAGCAATCAGCTATTGTTCACTTCTGTAATCCAACTTTCTCTTCTGACGCTCTCATGTTCCCTTGACAGAAGTGATAGCTTCTGATGCCTTTGTCATCAGTTGCCAAGACTAATGAGAACAATGTCTTGCCCAAGACTTCTTGATTTTTAGAAATCTTTCATAAATTCCTTCTGGCATTATCATTTGTACCCACATGAATCACCATGTTAGACTAAAGTTAGACTAAAGTTAGACATTAGTCATCCAATTTGACAAGTTATAGAAAGTTCTCTATCACTTTCTGGATATCTACCCCCCCAAAGCAGCAGATTTGTTTCTTATTCTTAGGTATCCCTTACCAGGGAATTATTTCTGTGATAAAGTACCCTCAAACCTACTTATTTCTACTATTGTTGCCTTATTTGCCAAATATTATTGAGTCTCTTTTATCTTCCTTTAGACCAGCGGTTCTCAACCTGTGGGTCGTGACCTGGTCAAATGACCCTTTCACAGGGGTCACCTAAGACCATAGGAAAACACATATTTCTGATGGTCTTAGGAACGCTCCTCTGTATCCAGGTGGGTCCACCCACATGCAGATACTCCCACATAGGAGTATGAAAGGGTCACTGCATTAGGAAGGTTGAGAATACTGCTTTAGACATAGATTCATTTACAAGTTCTAATCTTTGTCTAGTAAAAAATCTTTTTCATGAATTTCCTTTTTTTCCCCAATTGACATATATCTATTTTCCATCCTCCGCTCCTCATCAAAGTAGCAACAACAACAAAACAAGAAAATCTTCATAACATATGTTATATAGTTGAAGAAAATAAAATTCCACGTTGTTAATTTCCAAAAATGTATATTGTATTTGACATCTCTGTTAGGAGATAATTTGTGCTTTTTTTTTTTCAATTCTCCAGTATTTTGCTTTGTCAATCCATTGATCAGAGTCCTAAAGTCTTTTAAAGTTAAGTTTCTCATATATTGTTGTTGCATAAGTTTTATTTCTAGTTCTGCTTACTTGACTCTGTATTAGTTTACAGAGTTCTGTCTTTCCAGTTTCTTCTGAAACTGTCCTTTGTATAATTTCTTTCTTTTATTTTTTGGAGGGGGGAAGGCAAGGCAATTGAGGTTAAGTGACTTGCCCAAGGTCACATAGCTAGTTAAGTGTCAGGTGTCTGAGGCTGAATTTGAACTCAGGCCCTCCTGATTTCAGGGCCAGTGTGCTATTCACTTTGCCACCTAGCTACCCCTGTATAATTTCTCAGGGCACAAAATGTTTCCATTACATTCATACACCATAATTTGTTTAACCATTCCTCAATAGATTGTGGTACCCTTTTAGTTTTCAGTTTTTTTGTTACAATGAAAAGTACTATTATTCATTTGCAGTGTTTGTCCCTTGTTCCATGGGCTTCGCAACTGACTTGTCCATAATCAACAATCCAAGCTTAATACAACTTAAGTTTTTATTGTATGATTCTAGCAGCATTGGTATTAGTAATAATGACATTGCAAAAAGGAGGCAGTTTTAAACAGGAATGTACTTTTTAATGTCTAGCAGTTGAGAGATTGTTATTGGTCTTCTTTTCCTTGTTACCTTGGCCTTTTTCATGTGCCTTCAAATAAGTAGGAAGTCTAATTTTTTTTTTTGCTTTTCTTTGTATCCTCAGTGCTTAATACAGTTCTGGTACATGGTAAATCTCTAACTGACTTACAGACTTTTTAATTACTAGTCCGTTACTGTTTCATGGAAATAGTATCACTGTGATACACAGAGCCATTTGTTAAAGGTAGTGCCCCTAAGGAGATATGTACCTATAACCCAAGGGAATAACCTTTTCCTTTTTCTTTCCTTGTGGTTTAGCTGATTGTATAGCAAATTACAACAACCAGCTGGATAACAAACAAACAAATCTGATGCTGCCTGAACCTACCGTGTATGGTGACGTGGACCTGAGCAACAAGATCAATGAAATGAAAACCTTCAATAGTCCAAACCTGAAGGATGGCCGATTTGTTAATGCATCAGGGCAACCCACTCCTTATGCCACCACTCAGCTCATCCAGTCAAACATCAGCAACAACATTAACAATGGCAGTGGAGATTCCAATGAGAAACACTGGAAACCCTCTAGTCAGCAAAAGCAGGAAGTGGCACCTATTCAATATAACATTATGGAGCAAAACAAATTAAACAAAGGTGAAGAGTTTTGCTTCTCCTTCCATCCTTTTTCATTTGACATGCTTACCCCTTTGACCACTCTGGATTGAAACTTGTTGGAACTAGCAAGTGTAGACTTCTTGTGTTAATAGACTTTTTCCGTTTCATGAGTTTCAAAATTACCGATTATCAGTGTCCAAGAATTAATTAGCACTACAACCTTTGAAGATTGAATTTATTGTAACAAATAATGCAGCTATAATGGAATTTAATAAAATATTTTCATGCAAAATTAAAATTAATAGGCAATGAGGAACTGGTTAGCACAAATACCTCACATTTTAAATAGATCATCTTATTTTCACTTGTAGATGGAAGATAATTACTTCTGCATAGTCATATAAACTAAAGGCATTTTGATATAAAACTAAAAAGTATTTAAATTAAATTTGAACCGACAAAGTAGTTCCATCATTTGCATTCTTATTATCATATATTCATTAAGACCAAATATAGTACACAATTCTATAAACTAAATCTCTGTTCTTGGCCTAGCCTATCTATGCTCCAGTAGATCATATGACCATAGATTTAAAGATAGAAGGGACTTCAGACTCTATCCAGTCCAACACCCTAATTTTACATTTGAGAAAATTGGGGCCAGAAAAAATAATGGGTTGCCCAAGATAACATTGGCAGAATTGGGATTTGACAACAAATTCAGAACTTTTTTCTACTGTATCATGCCACTTGATTGAAGTCTGTCAGTACAGAAGCAACAAATAAATTGAATTTGGCATTAACATAGAGAAAATAAAGATTTTTGGCCCATAGAAAAGCTTTCTGTAATGTAACAACCAGGTTTAGTAAACTAATTTGCAAAGTTATAACCCTAGGAAAGAAAACTTAAAATTTTGTGTATTTGGAGAAGGCACAGACATTTTTGGGGTACATGTTCAAAGAAATTTAGCCGTTTATTTTAGATACTTGATTGAATACACTCAGTTTCTTCGTAATGAAATCTTAATCATGAGCAAGGTATTTAAAAATAAAATTCCATCAGTCAGTCAGTCTGAAAGTATTTAAACTTACTATGTGAGAGTTACTGTGCTCAGCACTGGGGATACAAACAAAGATAAAAATACTTCCTACCTTCAATGAGCTCACTTCTAATAAAAGAGAAAAACGTATATAAGTACACACAAGGTATATAGAGAGTTGATGGGAAGTAATTCTGAAGAAAGAGGAACAAAAACCAACAATTTCATATACCACAGTTAATTTGTAAACATGAGTATTTTATTTTTTTCTTACAAATTTGATGCTTTAACTTCAAGTGAGAAACATTGTCTTTTATTTTTCTTCAAGGCCCAATCAAACACTATACTTTTAAAATTTAAGGCATTAGGACTACCTAATATTATGATAACTCAGTATAATGCTTTTATTTTTTTTAAAAAGACCTTTTGAAAGCATTGTTCACAGGCAGTCCCTTGCATATTTAAAAGTGTTTATTGTTTATATAGCCTAAAAATATGTGGTATGAAGTGCTATAATATAAACTAGAATGCAACCAGACTGACAAAGCTATTACCAATTGCATTCAATTGCTGAATTAAGCATTTGGCTTTGTTCCCCTCCATGCTAATATTTTCATAATTTTTTTTGTTCTGTTTTGTTTTTATTTTTTGTCAGATTGGGTTTTTATAAGATGTTCTGTATTTTATATGCTATGGTATGCTTTTGAGATTTGTTGTTTTAGATGAAACTGTTACTGATCGTTCTTTTTTTTTTATTTAAAGGAGAGTAATCATGAGTTTCCCAACATCCTATTGTTAAATGAGCTGATTTTTGTCTAATCATTACATTTTGCTAAATAAAAAGAAAATGAATGCTTTGTATTTTATGCAAAACATATACATACTTGAAAGGAGGAAACAGCTTATTTCATATTGCTAGATACTATGGAGATTCTTCACAGAAACAAGAGTTGTTCCTAAAGTCAAAAATAGATATAAGGAATTTAGGAATAATTCATATACACATACACACATGTATACAAACACATCTATATATGTATCTTCATGTCTATTTTCTCAACATTTGATAGCTTTATCTTGGAATCTGAATTGTTTCAGATTCTGAAAATCTGATTGTAAAAAATGAGATAGGAGAACATAAAGTTTTTTTGTTGTTGTTATTTACGGAATAGCAAAAGGCTATATAAAATGACTCATGGAGAAACTAATATTATTTGAATTTGTTATTAAACCTATAGATTATCGAACGAATGAAACCATCCCACCAACTATTCCATACAATCAGTCTTATGACCAAAATACAGGGGGTTCCTACAATAGTTCAGATCGAGGCAGTAGTACATCTGGTAAGTATCAATTCTCCCGTCTCCTCCTGCCCTTTCCCCTTCTTCTTCCACCCAATTAAGAGTTTCCTATTTTTTATTTTCCAAATGATGACACATTAAACATTCTAAGCAAGTAAAATTAGTTAAGTACCTTCCTCAAAACAATGCAATTATTATTACAGAAGAATAAAAAAAGACTGAAGTGAACTGACTTGATACTGTGAAGTATCAGAACTGTGGTTCAAACCCTAGTTTCTAATTGAGCACTCTTTTCATAAGATTATGCTGCCTCTAATTCTTATATAAATTGATAAAGGCCTGAAACTTGTCACTTTACTTGGGTTGAATCTACTAGACCTTGTCTTCCTCACTGATTAGACTAGAAAGACCTCCCCCATCCCCAAAATAAGAATATATTAGGTGAGTAAAAGAAAGTCTTTATTTCCATAATGTTATTACATAGCTGCATTTACTAATGACATGGCAAAATATCCCATTCAAAAATCTTAAAGAATATAAGATCTAGGTTATGTATACACCCAGCTCTTTTTATGCTTTCTTTCCATCCTTATTTATAATTATTGTTCTCTAATCAGAAAGGAAAGTTCTGAAACTTAAAGTGACACATTTTCAACTTGCTTCCACTATCAAAAATTCTGTTTCAGACATTTGCCTGTTGGGTTGCCCCTAGAACTTACAGGAGATAACTTAAGTGCTATTATAATTACATTATTATTATAGCAATAAAAATGCATGTGTATTCACACTGAAGTGAAAGTAAACCTATTAATATTTAGTGTCTCAGTCTATAGAAGTAAACTCACAAAAGCTTAGTGTAATATAGTACCTTCCTCTTGTCCCTTGACCATTTTTTTACTTAGCCAGGATCAAAGTTTACCTCCATTTCCAAGGTGACAAGTTACTGCTAAGGGCTTTTAGCAAAGTGTTTCCACTTCTAATTAGGAAACCTTGAATGCAAAAGTCGCACCCTCATCCCTGCCACTCCTTTTCCTTGTAGTCTAAGTATGATCATTTATCTTTATAATGGTTTAAGCAAGTCACTTAAATCCAGTTAGTTTCTCTAGGCCTTAGTTTGTTGGATAGGAGAAGAGGTAACTATCTGGTTGAGATGCTACATGATCTCAAAAATTCCATCTACAACCAAAATTTTATGACTAATTTTATAACTTTTGAGGAATTGAGTATTATTCAATAGAGAATGGAGAATCATTTAATCTTTCTGAGCCATCTGTAAAATCAGGATTAGTATAGCTATTATACCTATTTCATAGAACTGTTTTTAGGTTCAAATGAGATTTAAAAGTACTTTTCAAACCCTAAAGAATTATATAAATGTCAGTTATCATTTAGTAATAGCACTGGATAAGGAAATATGTAAATTAGCAGTGTCATAAACCCAAGGGATTGTTGAAGTGATGGGTAAAAGGATTAGAACAAGTTTATATTAAGTGACCAAGAGAGGGGAGTACTGATTATTACTTGACCATTTGGGTAGGCGGCTAAGAACACATGCTGTGTAGACAGTGACTCTAATGGAGGATTCGGAAGTCTAGTTAAAAGGATAAAATTATCCTTCAGGCCAGGCTAGAGTTAGTTGTACAAAATTTGTTGTCGGTTGTGGTTTGTTTAGTCAAATCGCTTGTTGGATGGATACGATTCATTTGTTAGGTGTGGTCAGGGCTTGTTTACTATTATTTCTAAGGATTAAGTGGAAAAATTTTACCAGCCTTTTGGGGATGAAATGGGAGTTGAAAAAACAACTATGTTTTACTTAAGACAGGTAATCTCATATGTGACTTTAAAAATATACATATGTGAATGACCGTGCCAAAGCTTTTGAACCTTATTAAATTGATTTTTTTTAGATTAAGGAACATTATGATTTTAAAATATCTTGCTCAGAAATATGTGGCTACTTTTGATTATAACGGACTTAAATCTCAAAGTCAGAATAAAGCAGCACCTGAAATACTAGCTTTTAGCAAAATGCTAAGATTGTTAAAACAACCTCATTCTACTACAACCCATAATTTTGTAGAAACAGCAGCTGAAAACATTGGTGCCACACTTTATCATTTCTCTCTTTCTTTTGTTGGTCATGATATTAGATGTTCCGGCAATTATTTTCATCTGTACCTGCCATTCTGACTAGAGCTAGTAATTTCATTGTGCCTAAAACATTTCAATGGACAAGTACAAATTACATATATTTAGTTACTTAATGTAACGGTGGAACTTTAATAGATCATATCTGTATCATATTGTATTTTACGTTCCAGCAATTAAAGAATAGAAGAGTAATCTGGAAAATGTCTATAGCTCATTTGTTTTAGATGATAATCTATAATGTAATTAATCGCTCTTCAAAGATCACTCTTGGTGATATTACTTGTGAAATTCATTTATGGTTTTATTACTTTTTGCTATTTATTACAAGTTAACTAGATTAATGTGTTTTCTCATGTTATATAAATTTCTTGTTAGAATTAATGAGAAAAATCATCTGGTTACATGGTTTTTTTTAAAACAATATTAATTATGAGGTTGTATTTATAGAAAAGTTATTTTATTCATGCGTGTAGAATGATCTTAAAAACAAAAGATGAGAGGTTTTTTTTTTTCCTTTCTTTTTCACAAAGGGAGTCAAGGGCACAAGAAAGGGGCACGAACACCCAAGTTACCAAAACAGACGGGTATGAACTGGGCAGACTTACTTCCACCTCCCCCAGCACATCCTCCTCCCCATAGCAATAGTGAAGATTACAGTCTTTCTGTAGATGAGAGGTAAGACTACAGAGTATTCTGTAATATGAAATCTTGCATGAGACGAGAATATATTTGTGGAGCAGGTTACTGTGTGAGGTGGCATTACCTATAAACTCTGAAATGTTACCCTTTTAAAAAAAACTGCCATTTACATAGAAATGAAATACTAAATGAACTGAATGATGTTTTATGTATTAAATATTTTTTGGTCTCAGTTAAAAAAAAAGAGCAAATGGTAGCTAAATGATACAGTGGAGAGAGTTAGGAAGACCAGAACTTAAAACCAGCTTGAGACACTTACTAGCTATGTGACTGGTTAAGCCAGCCTCTTTTGTCCTCAGTTTTTTCATCCTTAAAATGTGGTTTTAGCACCTACTTCATAGAGGAATTGTAAGGATCAAATGCAGTAACATATATAAAATGCCTTACAGACTTTAAAGTGATGTATAAAAAGTGGTTACTATTATTATTATTACCAATGACAGCTAACATTTATGTAGTTCATAAATAGATTTCAAACTCCAAACTATTCTATAGTGAAATTAGTTTGGAAAACTTTAGCACATGTATAGTACCCCTAATTCAGATAGCTCACATGCTAGGGGGAAAATATTAAAAAGTAACTCTTCTACCAAGGAATGGTCAGTAGCATCATCTTCATATACAGGTTCCAGCACATTTTTACGTATTTTAAATTTAAAAACTGATGTCGGTGTAACTTTATATTTTAGCTATGACCAAGAAATCCCATGTCCAGTGCCACCAGCAAGGATGTATTTGCAGCAAGATGAGCTAGAAGAAGAAGATGAACGAGGACCTACTCCACCGGTACGAGGAGCAGCTTCATCTCCAGCAGCAGTATCGTATAGCCATCAGTCTACTGCCACACTCACACCCTCACCCCAAGAAGAACTTCAGCCTATGTTACAAGACTGCCCAAATGACATTGGCCACGTGCAACATCAGCCTGACAGAAGGTATGTCATGCAAAGTTTTCAAATTGGCATTTTCTCTACCAATAAAACTAGGGTGTTTCTCATTATAAGCAGCATTCATTTTGTGATTTCGAAATGATACAAGATAATGAACATATGGAGAAATATAAATAACTAAGATATTTGGTAATCTTCATATTGTTATTCCAACTGAACTTTAAAATGAAAAATAATGTATATTATTTCATAGAAATAATTACTCTTCTAACTCTATTCTTGAATACATGTAAATAATGTATAAATTGTTCTCTTTTCATAAAGTCTAATCTGGCCAATTTTATTCATGTAATTTTCCCCACTCTAGCTTTCCTTTTTTTTTCATTGTTAAAAACCTTATAGATACTCTATCTTATAGAAACTATTTCCTAATGTCTTCATTCAGTCCTTCCAGTGAACAATTGTTGTCTCACAGCTATTGTGCCTCAGAAAAATGAGTTTCGTTTATATGTTTTGTGTTCGACCTTGGTTATCTTTTTGTTTAGTTGAAATATTAGATTAGAGACCCTTTCTGTTTTCTGCCCCATGATTGGGTGTATGTGTTTTATGTACTTAACTTTTTTCATTTATACAAATACATATATACATGTATATGTATGAAATGAGGTAAAATAATATATTTCTGTACTGTGCTTAGCTGTTTTGTTAGTCATTAAGATAGTGTAAAAGCTATTTCTGCATCATGTTAGTGTTTCTCTTACTGTTTATAATTTTATGTGTGTACTTTTTTTGTTGCTGACACATTTTAGTATTGGATGGCAATTATTTTTCTGTTTCTTTGAATACTTCCTTTAGCATCCTTAAAAACCACATCATACAAAGCAGTGCTTCTCAACCTTCCTAATGCCGCAACCCTTTAATACTCATATGTGAGTGTATCTGCATGTGGGCAGACCCACTTGGAGACAGATAGAGGAGCAATGTTCCTAAGACCATCAGAAATATGTGTTTCCTGATGGTCTTAGGTGACCCCTGTGAAAGGGTCATTTGACCCCCAAAAGGGTTGTGACACCACAGGTTGAGAACTGCTGATATAGAGTTTGTTAGTTTTAAACCTTATTTTGTAGTTTAAAAGGATTTTACAATGTTATTTTATTAAATCTCATCTTAAAGAAGCTACCTTTTATAATTATGAAATAGAAGTCTCAAAATTAAATTCTCACAAGAAAAGATATTTGCTATTTGATTTCTATTATATTGCTGTAGAGATATTATATATTTATTTACTCTAAAAGTTAAAATATCAGCCTGTGCACTTGAAAAATATTATAAAAGTTTAAAAGTGCTTTTTAAAATAAAATGTCAAAGACTAGATAATAACATACTTGGGAAAGGTGTGGTCAGAATTCTATAGGACTACATATTGTCTAAGATGTATGCTTTGAAATATTTGTATTTCATAACTTTAAGAATAGCAGTTATTAGAAAAAATTTCTAATCAGTTATATCACAGTAGTTTGAATAACCAGTATGAAGTGGGGACTCACAATTTTATGTACAGCTCTCTTTTTGTGTCCTAATGTGAATATAGACATCCTCATTTAAAAAAAAATTTAATTTTAAAATTTCACTAAGCTAGGTAATTTTTTGAATAACTGTGTACTGAAACTTAAGAAAAAATACCAAATAGTTAATATTAGTTCAAATTGTAATGGTTTACCACTTTCACAAAATAATTCTTCTGAGATGAAAAGAGTCTTGAACTTGAAATCAGGAGATTTTTGGCAACTCACTTAACTTTTCTGAAATAGCAGTTTTTTCATCTATAGTAAAAGAAGTTGGACTGGATTAATGGTTGACAAAATGATGACTTCTGCCCTCACTTTTTGTATGAGTCTAGAGCTAAGAATGGTTCTTACATTTTAAAATTAAAACTGTAAGAGCCATTCTTAGCTCTGCTGACTGTACAAAAACAAAGGCAGGCATTGAACATAGTTTGCAGTGAGTACTGCACTTGATGGTCTCTGAAGTCCCTTCCCATATCTAGCAGCCTGTGATTTTATGACTTTAATTCGATGCCATATGTCTATACGTTATTTTAGTAGCTCTTGAATTCCCTAATGAAAAAACAACTCAAATGTTGGTTATATTGAGTGGTAGAACTATTTAAGAGCAACTGATCTTGAAATGATTTTTTATTTTCCAATTTAGTAAATAGCAGATTTCAAGTCATAGATATTTATTATACCTAGTTTGAGTTTGCTTTATTAATAACTGATTCACATAAACATCCTCTACATTCTCAGTATTGACTTGGCTTGGTAATGATTACATTACTCATAATCTAAGATCTAACTTAATACAAGATCTTTCTCTAACATGGAGTTACCTTCATTTTATAAAGTGTTGATTTGCTTAATAATGTTTACTTTGTTTATTGGTGATCCTGCTTTTTCTAAAGTTTCTTTGTGATGATGAAAAGGTTTATTTTTTTCTTTTTAATAACATCAGCATATTTTGTTATATGTGTGCCTAACTTTATTTGATTTTCATTCTAAATAAAACCAATTTTCATTCAATGTGAGCAACCATAATCATTAGTGAAACTAAGCATTCCTTTTTTTTCTTTTGAAATAACTCCATGTCTTTCAAGTTCTTTATAGTTTTCCACATGCAACACAGAAGAATTTTTTGAATTCTAAACATTAAAAAACCCACAACTTTTATCCAAAATTCTTGTATTAGTGACCTTAGCATTGTCATGTTTTAAATTTCCCAACTCATCTCATCTTTTCTACTTTGTAGATAAACAATAAAATTGTAGATTTTCCAAATGAAAAATAAAAATTACACTAAATAATTATTAAGATTAAAAGCTTAACCAGTTCTCAGTGAAAATCAATAATCTCTAAAATATAAGATGAATCATATTACTAAAGGAAGAAAACATGAGTTTAAGAACGTCTAGCTGCCATAATTAATAGTAAAGTAACTGATATTTTTATTATAGAATAAAATTTACAATAATGTATGCCATAACTGTAAAAGTGATTTTTTTGAAGTCATGAAATATTGCCCTCTAATAGTAAGATTATTACATCTCAAAACAACTGACTCCATTTCCTTAGACTTGTGGGATTGGCAACAAGAAAAGGAGTGGAAAAAAGACCATTTTATGGAACATTCTGTTATGGTACAGATGCCTGTTGTCTTTGGCAGTATCTAGCTTTCTTAATTATTCAGTCTTTTGGTCTCATCAGTTGGTATTTGCCTACAAAAGTCATTTTTAGCCTTTGCACACATAATGGCCGTCTCCTTTTTAACCAGTCATAATCCTAATAATGAAACATAGGCATAGCTGAACACTTTATTATTAGACTCAAATATAAATTTAGATTTTTCCATCAAACTCTTCACAAACAATTCTGCTGTTGACAAAGCATAGAAACTGTGTTTTATCACACACAGTTGCAAAGTTGTTGCTTTTTTTTATGAACAAAGGAGCTGAATTAAAAACATCAAGTTGGCCTTGAGATATTTTTGTGTCATTTGAGTAACTTGAAGCCTGCATTTTTATTTTTCTCTTTACACAGACGTCAGCCTGTGAGTCCTCCTCCACCACCAAGGCCAATTTCTCCGCCACATACCTATGGTTACATTTCTGGACCCCTGGTCTCAGATATGGATACTGATGTACCAGAAGAAGAAGATGAAGCTGACATGGAAGTAGCCAAAATGCAAACCAGAAGGCTTCTTTTACGTGGCCTCGAACAGACCCCTGCTTCTAGCGTTGGAGATTTGGAAAGCTCTGTAACAGGCTCCATGATAAACGGCTGGGGTTCAGCCTCAGAAGAAGATAACATTTCAAGTGGACGTTCCAGTGTTAGTTCTTCTGATGGCTCATTTTTTACTGATGCAGATTTTGCACAGGCTGTTGCAGCGGCAGCTGAATATGCTGGTCTTAAGGTAGCAAGACGTCAGATGCAGGATGCTGCGGGTAAGTAGCCTATTTACGAAAATGATTCAAAAATTTTTAAGTGTGTAGCATTGAATTACTGATTATCTTCATGTATGTCTGTGTCCTGTAAGGTAGGTGGCAAATATCAGTATTTTGCATGTCCAGAATTGAAACTAAAACCACCAGTTACATAAAAGACCAAATTTGATTCAATAATCTCAACTCTAATTCAGCCTCCACTCAATTTATTTTCCACTAAAGTGCAAGTGTGACCATGTCATACCAATTCCTTTATTTAATAAACTTCAAAGGTTCCATATTACTGCTATGATAAAATGTAAAGTCCTCTGTTTGGCATTTAAAGCTCTTTCCCACCCCTTCCAGCCTTGTTACATGTTACTCTCCTACATGCATTCTTTGGCCTGGCCAAACTGGCCTTCTCATTGTTTCTTATAAACTTCATCTCCCGTCTCTGCATCTCTGTAAAGCCAATCAGCAGTAGATTCCTGAGAGAATGCTACTGTGAACAGCCTTTAAGATTCGGATTACACAGTATTAGTGAGCCCTCTGTTTATTCCATTACAAAATCAAAATTCGGTACAATATTCACAGTATCAACAATTCACAATATTATATACAATATTTAGAACAAGGAAAGTACAGAAAGTAATAAGGAACAAGAGAAGAATCACCTGGTTTCCCTAAGGAGGGAACCAGCTTAACTTCAAATTTAAAGATTCAATCAATAAATTGACAAAAGGAATGAC
>CM053600.1:63155553-63185175 GCA_028646575.1 Pseudocheirus occidentalis
ACAAAAAAATTCTATATATGTGTTCAGTAGTCTCCTGTGTCTGTTCAGAGTGAAGTTCCTGAGAGACATGTTCCTTCTTTCTCCCATTTATCTGAAATTGTCATTTTCTTTTCTTTGTCCTTTGTTTATTCTGTAGTATATTCTTTCTTGGTGGTTCAGTGGATAGAGCATCTAATGTGCAGTCAGGAAAATTACTTCACATTTGGCCTCATGCACTTAGTTGTACGAACCTGAGGACATCAACTCATTTGCTTCAGTTTTCTCATCTATAAAATGGTGATAATAGTACCTGCCATCCAAAATTATTGCTGAGGATAACACGAGGTAATTATAAAATGTTTTACAAATCTTCAGTGCTCTATCAAGGTTATTATCATTTCCCGTTTTCCTAAAGGATCATTTGTTGCCCCCTCCTATTAGAGTATAACTACTTAATCATCGTTTAGTTCCATCCACTTGCTTAAATATTTTTATTTTT
This sequence comes from Pseudocheirus occidentalis, assembly GCA_028646575.1. Taxonomy (NCBI): domain Eukaryota; kingdom Metazoa; phylum Chordata; class Mammalia; order Diprotodontia; family Pseudocheiridae; genus Pseudocheirus; species Pseudocheirus occidentalis. The sequence goes on from CM053600.1 coordinate 63,156,032, forward strand.
CTGAGTTTCTCTGAGTTACTGTGTCTGCATTCCAAAGTTTCTATTTATTTTTGGACAGCATCAAGAAGGCTAGTCTTATATGATACTGTTTCTTTAATACCATGATGACACATTGCAATATCTGATTGCTCTTTGGGAAATCAGTCGGACTCCTTGATAAACAGGGCAGAAGTGAGTGGAGTTGATGATGGGCCCCAAGAAGGGCCTGTCCACTAGTTGCAGTTGGACAACTATTCCATACCACAACCTGGATGAATGGTAAGTAGTAATCGAGAGGTTTGGAAAACCTGTCAAAACTCCCCTGACTTGTCCCTAGGCAGATGAATTAAATCTGGAGGCTGTATCTTTCCTACTTAACAGTGCTGTTGCAGTGGTCCTGAGCAAACACCATGATTCAGTAGGGACTGGGCAGAGATCCATTTTAACTGCACCAATTTGGGGTCCAGAATTTAGATTTCATCTGAATATACTAACTCACCAATAGAAGGTGCAGAAGTGAAAGTAGGTCACCACAGAGGTCTAAGAACTCTCCAGCTACAATGAAGAGATACATGGGCAAGGTGAGCATAATGTCAGCTTCTAGTGAAATGCATGTAAGGCATAATGTTCACATTTACATGGTTCTTTTTGGTTTGCAATGTGCTTATCTCCTTTGGTCCTCACAACAACCCCTTGAAATAGGGATTATTATTGTCTCAATTTTACAGATGAGGAAACTGAAACTGAGTAAGGCTGATTTGCCCAGACACAGGGTCTAAGGCAGGATTTGAACTTAGTTTTCCCTATCTCTGAATTCATTAAACTGTTTACTATACAATCTAGTTGTCTGGTGTATTACACATTACTTTGGCAATGTGATGTTGTGTATTACAAGCTCAGTCTACCCATATGCAACTCTAACACAGGTATTAGCAGTATGTCTTTTATATGTGGCCTATATATCTGGTACAGTCTGTCTTTAACTGTGCTCTATATCGGTTGTCAAATATGCAACCCATGGGTTATAACTTTCTTATGATATGCTGAATATGGCCTAAACCAGATTAAAATGTAGTTGGAAAATATTTAACAAAATAATTAAAAATGCAATAAAATATAGATGTTACATTTCAAAACTAAGTCAACATATGGTCCAAAGGGATCTGTATGTATGGATTAATGGCACTCATTTATATTTGAGTTTGACAGCACTGTTCTAGAAGACTATCTATAGTCTGAATACATGTTCCAAGTTGAATTTGCAGGGGCCACAGATTTTTGACTAACAGAATAAATGATTTAATTCATTTAGTCAAAGTGGGAAAAGATATTTCCCAGGATGTCTAAACATCAATCATCCCTGGAAGAGAAAAAAGAACTCCCATGAAAATATGTTCCCATATCACAGATATTCATTGCCAAGAAGTGATGTTGGGGAAGGTTGTGCTTTACTGCTATTCTGGCCTATTACTCCAACATTTGTTCTTTTAGTTTTCTGTCACTTTCTGTTTTAATTTATATTTTTCTAATCAATAATGATTTAGAACATTTTGTCATAGGATTGTAGATAGCTTTGTGGAATGGTAATGGGAATTTGAAGATCTTCCCTGCCCCTTAATAAGCCTAAGGGAATTTGAATACCTTCCCTGCTTTGAAGTTAAGCCCTGCCCCCTAATAAGCTGAATGTAATCACATGGAGCCTGTGTAATGATAATAGGAATTTGAAGATCTTTCCTGCTCCTTAATAGGCTCAGGTGAATTTGAGGACCTTTCTTGATTTGAAAATCAACTCTGCCCCCTAATAAGCTGCATGTGGTTACATGGAGCCTGTGGTAGGAGGCTTGTTTTTCATGAAGACACACCTTTTGTTACTTTGTAGTCAACTGGGTCGAGGATCGTGATGTTCTCTGACCCTGGAAAAGGCTATATATACCTCTGAGGTGAGGTTTTGCTTTGGGGCTTTGCTTATGGGAAGTGTTAGGTGACTTGGCTAGATGAGACTCTGGACAACAATTGAGCTCCATGGCTTTGGAAACCCAGATGTTGGTGCTTCTCTCTCTGGTGACTAACTGTATGTATACGATGGTCAGACAGCTAGAATCCCTGTCTGTTGGTTTCCTGAACTCTGTTTTTTTTTCTATCTGTATTTTGTCTGCTTGTAACTTCTGTTTGTATTCTCTGAAGTTCAGGGTGCTGACTTTTCCCCCTGAACTAGGTAAATGATAATATGTTGGATTAAAGAAGATTGTTAACCCTTTTTGAATTGCTTTCCTTTAGCCAAGAGGCTGTGCTAGCAGCCATCCTGGGTATGCTAGGGTGCTTGTTGCTACAGGATGTGGTGGAAGGAGTTTGCTGAAAGGTAGAAGAGAACCCACAGGAAGCTGAGAGTCAGAACAGGTAGACATGGTTGGGAGGAGAGGCCACATCCAAGGGAGATAGGCTTGTGAGTAAAAGTTGGTGTTTGCCCCCTGCTATAACAGCTAGGCTTGTGTTGGTTTGTTGGAAGGCCAAAAGATGTTGTGGTTCTCTGTGCTGCCATGGCTTATTAATTTCTTTACTACTACGATGGAATCAACTTACTGATTTGGGGATTCCATTTTCTGGTGGTGTAATAAATGTTCTGCCTCTGTCTTCTATATGGAAAATCTGTTATATTTTGTGATCAAGCACTATGAAGGTATATTTATAGTGACTGTTGGTGCTGTACATACTGCATTGACAGCACGTTTTGATTTTTTCATCTGAAAATTGCGTGCTCCTATCCTTTGAACATTTATTGCTTGATGAATGATTTGTATTCTTATAAATTTGACTCAGTTATTTGTGTATTTGAGAAATGAGGCCTTTTTCAGGCAAACTTTCTGCATAAATTTCTCCCAGTTTTTTCCTTCCTTCTAATCTTGTCTGCATTGATTTTGTTTGTGTGAAACCTTTTAAATTTAATTTAGCGAGAATTATCCATTTTGCATTCCATGTTTTTTATCTCTTGTTTGGTTATGCATTTCCCCATTATCCATAGATATGACAGGTAGATTATTCCATGCTTCCCTAATGTGCTTATGGTATCACCCTATATCCCTAAATCATGTACCCACTTTGACCATATCTTGGTACATGGTATGAGATACTCTTCTATATCTAGTTCATGCCAAACTGATTTCTAGTTTTCCCTGAAGTTTTTGTCAAAGTGACAAAAAGCTTGGATCTTTGCATTTATCAAATACTAGATTATTATGGTCATTTATACTATTGTATCTTTGTAAATGTAATCTATTCCACTGATCCACTACTCTATTTCTTAACCAGTACCAGATTATTTTGATGCTTACCACTTTGTAGTACAGTCTGAGATCTGGTATGGCAAGGCCACCCTCCTTCACATTTCTTTTACTGATTTTGTTGATATTCTTGGGCCTTTTCTGCTCCCCAATACATTTTGTTATCATTTTTTCCAGCTCTATAAAATATTTTTTGGTAGTTTGGTATAGCACTAAAGATGTAACCTTTTTTCGTCAAGAGGTGAATTTATAGGATGTTACACAGAATATTATGGTTACTTTGTCAGTTGGTTTTGCTTAACTATTATTCTTTGTTTGAAGGGAGGGTTTACTTCTCAATGGAGCGTGGGAAAGTTATATGCAGAAATGAGATTTTGTAAAAAAAAAAAAAAATGAACGAGATAATCTCTAAGGCAGTATTTCCTAATCTAGGCAGGGTGTCCTGGGAGCTATGAGAGTGATATTATAAGGGATCCTTTTCCATTAAATAAGAAAGGAAACAACAGCAACAAAAGGTGTTATTTCATGAATGAAGGTAATTTATTGTACATGGCTTGTACAGTTTGTCTCATGTAATACTAGCACACAGTATTTAGAGTATGTGCTTTTATACATAATGGCTTTATACAAACCTAAAGAGATAATCTCTGTGGAACTAGCAGACCCTGTTACAGGATTTCATCTGAACCAGTTCTCATAGAGAAGCATTTAGATAAAGTTTACTTGCTGTATTGATTCTTATGCTAGTGAGCTGATCACTTCCTCTATAGATATTAATACCTTACTATAATACCTTACATTTACTATAAACCCTATCCGGTATTTGCTTTGCCTTTAATCACAGACAAACTGAGACCTGGGAAAGACTGTTAGTTTAAAAAGGCCAAGATCTTCCACTGCATCCTTAGCTGTTGCCAGCTGTCTTGACTTATGTCTTGCCATTGGACCCTGATGACTCTGGAGAAGGGAGTGAGACTGATGACCTTGTACAGCTCTGTCTCATTTAAATCCAATTCACTTGCAAGTCAAAACATCACCCTCCTCTAGTCTTTGGAATGAAGGACAAATACTACCACCACCTAAAAACATTGCCTGGCCTGTCTTAGGTTAAGTCAATCTCATGTGGTAAACTCAAGTAATAGATGGACAAGAGTCATAAAGGAACAGATGAGTTGCCATCAAATCACTGGAAGAAACTTCCGAATAGTAAAATCACAGATACGTTTGACTATTTTAATATTGCTTACTTCTGATTTGATGCAATATTTTACCGTTCAATATTGTTCCTTCCTAAGAATGTTTTTTGATTGATTATTGATCTTATAGTATAGTAAACAGCTCAATGCCTAGACTTGAGGTAACTTGAGAAGTTTCCAGTTTTATCAAACTTGGTGGGACAAGAGTGAGTTTAGCATCTGATTACCACTGATAATCCCTAGACCCTATCTCCCCAGTTTGAAGCTCTATGTTTAGAGCTATGTGGACCATGAATTACATGTTTTCCCATCCATAGTTATAACTCTAATTCTGACTGCAATGGAAGACTTCCCCAAGATTTATACTGGTATTCAGAAAGAGTGACACCTAAGTGTTACTTCATCTGGCATTATATTGGTAAAATGTTACGTTAGTGAGACTCTACTACCAAGTATAGTTATCTGTGTAAAGACAAAAATGAGAAGCAATAACAACTTGAGAAAGAATGATGTATTTGAGAACATTTTTAATAAATAATGTGACAAAAATTATTTTTCTGATTATTGGATCCTCAGTATGCAAAATTATGGCTAAAAAATAAGAAGTTCTTACATGAACATAATGAAAACATTAATCACATGGATTGTTCCCTTAGTACTGCACAGCCTTTCTATGTAACTTTTTAAACATTACCTAAATGAACACTTTTTGGTACATACCAAACTTTAAAAAAAAATTTATTTCAATGGGGCTAGTTCTGATAGTTGTCCATGAAAACACACATTTTTTTTTTCAATTAGCACCAATGACAAAATCAAGGAAATTTATATAATAACAAAGAAAGATCATAAAAAACTACAGACAGAGGCCATCATTTGGCAATTCTAAACAATTAATGCCTCTATTTGAGCTTATATGAAAATCCTGTAAGTTTTGCTACATTAAACTTGCAAAATTTCCAGAACTCCAGGAAAAGTGAGAAATGTTCGGCCTATGGTCCACAAATAAGTATGTAAGTTACTTTACCATCTGTCATCATTCAAATATTCCAAATACAAACAGCATTAATAAAAAGATGAAGAAAACTTCTGAACAATTTTTTTTCAATAAGACAAAAAAGGTTAATAGTTACAATGGTTTACAAATAAAGTTTAGTGATTGTGCTTTTAAAACCAAAAAAAAAAAAAGATAAAAAAAACAGTGCATTACCAAAAAAAAAAAAAAAAATCAAACTTCTTTAAGTGGCACTTCTGTAAGGTGAACTGACACTTCCAGAAGAAATTTTTGCCAGTTAAGATGGTGCCCTTACTCAATTGGTCATTAAAAACCATTTATTTGTTTTTAATATGTATCATAATTCTTTTAAATTGAAAAATAGAACAAGGTTTTTGCTAGACTTACTTATGACAATGACTAGACAACCAGAGATCCAATTGGCTTAAAACCTATCTATCCAAAAGGATGTTGTTTTTTCTTCTTTTTTTTTAAAGAATGTACTTCAATGACTGAAAGGAAGACAAAAATAAAGTACCAACAGGGGTTGAAAATAATATATATTTACAATATGGTTCCTCCCACCCCAATTTTCTTGTAATTTTGCATTTACCTTACATCCCTCAATGTCCCCTTCCCTTCTTTCCCTCCCCTCCACAATCCAGCAAAGGATGAGATAAGGAGCAAATTAAAAAAAAAACTGTGTGTGGGGGGAAAAAAAACAAAAATTTTTTTATGTTATAATTTGCATTAACAGTGAATTATAGAAAAAATACTATATTAGACAAGCCCTTTCATGAAGTTGACAGTATGCAACTTTGTGTCCTTATAATGTACCATACTTGGTATATAAGCAATGAGTGAATCTAAGTAGCATCTTCTGGGAGAAAGTACCCGAGATGAACGTGTCGCCATCAACTTCTGCACTTCCACCAACTTCAGAGCTTAAATTCCACTGTACTCCACAGGTAAATTCTTCCCTTGCTGGGGATAAAATATAAGGGCTTGGAGAGGCATGGAGGGAAAAATAAGAGGCTTTTTTATAGGGAAAGATATTAGATCACAGCAATAAAACTCCCAACAGAACTTTTAAAAATGATATTCAGAGGAGAGGAATAAATGAAAATTTGTACACTCTGATTGCACTGAACATAATTTCTGGTGTCATAGGTCATCTGACAATAGGCTTCTTGACTGATAATTTTCACATTAGATGATATAAGCCTGTTAAAAGCATCTCGACTTCTTCAGCTTTCAGTTTCCTGTAAAAGAAATAAAACATAGCCTTTAAAAATATGAACATTGTAATGTTTCTTGTATTTCACAAGTTACTTTGGGATACTGAAAAGGAAAATGTGTGTTCATGGGCACAATGAATTCCAATCAATCAAAATATTACTGTTTTAGGATCTATTATATTCTATAATCTATAACAAATTACTTAAGAATTTTTTCCAAAGCTTAATATAAAACCCAAATACATAGGGCTTCTTAGAGAATTAAGATGAGCATTCCTAATTGACTTAATGTTCTAGTCTTTGTTTATTTAGTGTACATAGAATATTCATTTCAAGAAACAATTTGGGGCCAAATATACTTGTCAAAAGATTAGTCATAAAGAATGCTTTATGAAAACGGGAAACAAGCTCTTAATCAAAAGGACAAGATATTCACAAATTATAATAATCAATACATACTATGGTATTGAAATCAAGTATGATTCTTCACAACACACTACAGTGTTAGAAAAGGTATATTTCTCTAAATAAGTCCTTCTTGCTTCTAAATATGTGGTTTATATAGTATATGTAAGGAGAATTTTGTTATTCTTCGGGTTAGTTTCTCAGGATCCATGGCCATGGGATGTCTAGTTTCCAGGTGTTAGAAAATAAGTCCCAGAATTATCCCAAGGATTCTAGACAGTAGTTCCCAGAATCATAGTGACAGACAGTCCTATTGAGGCTGTGCTGTGAGATAAGGGGTGACATAATGTAATATTTTACTATGTTTGCACAGAATGATAATATAAAGCAGATGGGCACTGGTCAGTGAGTGGGGGAAAACCACAGGGGACCCACAGGGGGATCTGTGTGTCCCTCAACTGGCCCCCACTGTGGTTTGAGGGGACTTAGGGGAGTACACAAGTGTGTCTGTCTCGATTGACCCTATCGAGATATAGGAGTACTTGCTGCCCCATCTCCTTCCTGCTTCTTGCTAGCCCCTGCCAGAAGGGTGATTAGGAAAGGCTATAGGAGCTGGTTCTCCCAGCAACCATCTGAGAAGACTAGATTAGAATAAAGCTGATTATTAACCCCTCCAAAGCTGCCTACCTGTCTTAACAGATCAATAGTGAACCTGTCTGAGGCTGGAGACCGAGAACTGCAGTGCCTCCTGTGTGTTATCTGTGAAACATATAGCAATGCACATCTATAGATGAAGACATGACCTACAAGAAACTGACCTGTGGGGAATTATAAATGTGAATAATAATTTCAAAATGGCCAATAGTTTTCTAGTGGTACTATGGATCTTTAAAAACCCAAGACATTGTTGTGGGTTAAGTGATTTTTCTGAACTTAACTTTGAAAACAGATATTTGGGTAGGCATAAACATATACACAAAATCATGATTTCACAGTGGATACCTCTAATTCTTCATTATCCACTTCTTTTTCATATGCTCCAAGCACTTGCATTTCAGCAATATTTCTTCGACCAACATTTGCTTGATCTCTCTGTCTTCCTGAACCTCTAGATGACATTGAGCTTGAAGAACTTGGATCTCTGGGATTATTTGATGTTGGAAATGTAGGTCTACAGTATGGTAGAATATCTTCTGCATAAAAAATTAATATATGTAAACAACATGAAATATATATTATTTGAAAGTCACTTTGCAGTCAAACTGCAAAAAAAATGATGAAAAGCATAGAATCACACAATCTAAAAATTGGAAAGAACTTCAAAAACCATCAATTACAACTAGTATCTAAAAATTTTCCTGACAGGACCAACTAATGGTCATATAACCTATGCTTAAAGACCTCTAGTGAAGAGCAGTTCACTACCTCCTGAGACAGTCTGCTCCACTTTTTGGATAGTTTAATTATAAGGAAGTTTCTTTTTTTACCTTCAGTCTAAATCTTCCTCTCTAATTTTGCTCGTTTTGCTCCTGGTGTTTCTACCATATAATACTTGACAACAACTCTCATGGATCTCTTTTCTCTAAGTTTGCTTGTTTTCCAGGCTACCTACCCCCAGTTCCTTCAAGTACCTGTTCTCTCAACTTTCTGGTTCCTCTATTCTGGGTACAACAGTGTATCTATGTCTTTCCTAAAATGTAGTACTTAGAACTCTTGATCAGAAGATAGTACAGCAATTCTTCTCCATTAAAGACTTGTTTGTTCCAAGTTTGCCCTTGGTATTCTCTGTCTCTTTCTCAATTTCTCTCCTCTTCTCCCACCCCACCCATCCCATGTCCCCACTAAGACTCTTAATCTAGCCTAGGAAAACTCTAGGTTTTTTTTGGTTGTCATTTTACTCCTGACTCACACCAAGCACCACTAGTCACCAAATTCCCCAGATTTTCCCCTGTAAACTGTGCAGATGCATTTTTCCCATTTGGATCTTGCAAAGATGATTATTTTGAACACAAGTATGCACTTTTAATTCATTCATTCCTATTATATTTGTCTTATTCAATTTAACCTACTACTCAGCTTACTGAGATCATTGTTTTATCCTATCATCCAGTCTATTAGCTAGATCTTGTTGTTACCCACAAGCTTAATTTGTTCCATGGCTTTATTTATGGGACTGATGAAAAAGCTAAACATCACAGAGCCAAGGATAATTTCCTAGGACAACCACTAGAGCACTCTTTCAAAATTTAATCTGATGCCTTTTTCACTACTGTCTGGTAACTGACATTCAACCAATTTTGAATCCACTAAATATTATTTAACCCACATCTCTCTCCATTTGGTCTGGTGAGAGAATTTTCTGCATGTTCTGCTGAAATCAAATACTGCATCTACAGCATTTTCTTATACCAGTCCACTAACCTTGTGAAAAAGAGGGAAAAAAAGGTTAGTCAAGCACAGTCAAAGTATTTCTCCTTTGTAAGGTCATGGTGATTTTTAAGGATCATTGCTTTCTTTTCTAAATGATCACAAATCATCTCATATTATTAGGAATATGTCAAATTCATCCATCTAGTTTGCAGAGTGTATTCTCTTCACCTTAATAAAAATCAGAATATTTGTCTTTCTTTAGCCCTATATGGGTCCTTTTTTATTCTCTAAGACAGTGGTTCTCAATTTTCCTAATGCCTCGACTCTTTAATCTGCATCTGGGCGGACCTACCTGGAGACGGATAGAGGAGTGGTGTCTCGTTTCCTAAGACGGTCTTAGGACCATCAGGAAATATGTGTTTCCCAATGGTCTTAGGTGACAACTGTGACCCCTGTGAAAGGGTCGTTCGACCTCCAAAAGGGTTGCAACTCACAGTTGAGAACTGCTGCTCTAAGAACTTTCAGAGATCATCAACAGAAGCTTAGCAATCACATCTGTCTGATCTTTTAGTACTGGAAAAAAAAATAGTTCTTCTAGGTCTGATCAATGGAATTCATTGAAGGAACCTAGATGCTGTCTTAGTGTGAATAATGATGACAAGTCAGGAAAAAATAACACTCAAAAAGTCTAATGATGTATGTAAGAATGATACTACTCCTATCTCTTTCCTCCCTGCTAGTAAGGCATATATTCCAAATTGTTTTTCCAATAGTGAGGATGGATTTGTGTTTCTCTATTTATAGTCTCTGGCTCAGTCTCCTTCCATTACAGGAGATGAATAAGAGTAAGAGACCCCAGGTAAAATGTACCTTAGAATCCATCTAGGATAAGAGATGACCAAAACAGTATTAATTCAAGAAAGTGAATCAATCACTATATTATTTAAGTCAGCATGCTGGAAATTATGCCAGGTGGAAATAAATTAAACAATAAATGCAAAATGTATAGTGACTACCTTGGAATCTAGAAAAAGGGAAATGGAAAAATAAGATTTGGTCAGTATTTTTTGAGCACTCTTAGGGAAATGGCATTTCTGACTCGATAGCCAGTCTCTATTCCTGTTCTATGGGCTTCTTATAGTGGACAAGGGAAAATACTTCATTAGGCTACCCTAGCTTCATAGGAACATCTATCTAATTCACTCAGATTTTATGTTCATCGAATAATATCTATAATTTGCTCTTTGGAATAATAACAATCACAACTAACATTTATGCAGGACTTCGAGATTTGTAAAGTACTTTACAAATATGCTCATTTTCACAACCCTGGGTGGTAGATCGTAATATTATCCCCATTTCATTGATGAGGAGACAGAGTAGAGTGACTTGCCTAGGGTCATACAACTAGTAAGTATCTAAGACTAAATTTGAACTCAGATCTTCCTCATTCCAACTCCAAAGAGCTCCCTGCTGATAATCAGTTTTGGTTCTGAAGCCAGATTAATTCTAAAAATCAATAACTTAACATTCTAGTTTGTTAAGTTTGCCTTTTGTGAGACTAATTCTAAAAATCAATAACTTAACATTCTAGTTTGTAAGTTTGCCTTCTGTGAGATTAACTAGTATAAATAATTCCCTAGGGTCTGCAGCACTCCTAGTAGGTGGGGAGGAAGGGTGGAGAATAAAACAGTTTCTCAGCCTACACTGTAGGGAGGGGATCGGGTCTTAGACTGAGTTGAAGAGAAGAATTTATTTTGTGAGACTCAGCTTGAAATGGTCAGCCAACTTTACGCATTATGTTACCCATAGAGAGGAAAACCCCTGATACAGGGGTGGAGTCCTGGCCAAGGGACAAAATGAAGCTAATTGGCCCATAACAGAGTCAAATATATTACCTTGGTTTCAAAGCGATACATTCCCACCAAGTTAACCAGCCACATGCAACAGAATAGAAAAAAATGAATGTTTCCTTATGACTTCAGCTAATATTTTCACTAAAACAAAAAAATTTACCTTGGACAAGATGAGTTTTTGCTGGTGGAATTTCTCGCTTTGATGCCTTGTTTCCTCGTGCTTTTGCATCACTCTGCAGTTCTTGTGAATCTCTGTGATCTCCTGGATTTGTCCTCATTTCAGAAACTTGTCTTCCATCCAATGCTTCTCTCCCTTTGTAGCTACCTCCTTTTCTTTCTGATGATCTGTCTGCTCTTGGTTCTACATTGGGGAGTTTTGGCAACATTACAGGTCGAACCTCTAGCTGTCCTTTGGATTGGACAGTGGGAGACTTTATAGCAGGTGGTGGGACTGGAGGAGGGGGAAGATCTAAGAGAAATATTCAGAAATGTTAGATACTTTAGCATATTACATAGAAAATCACACAATTATCTCTACTGACAATGAACTATGATCTCCTATATCCCATAACTGAAAGTTTACCGATCAGTTGATGACAGCTGAAAGTAACACAATTAATCATTTTATATTTCATATTCTTTTTATTTTTAAAATTCTGCTTAATAGGAAAATGATAACATTTTTAGTTTTAAAGGCTATCTAATTTCATTTGCTTTAATCTACTCATTTTACAGAGGAGAAAAGCCATGTTTAGATATATGAAATGACTTGATCATGGGATATACATCTACTAATTGACAGAGATGTAAGTTAAACCCAGGTTTTATGTGTAAGCATGTGCAAATGCAGGCTGGTTAGACAAGATTCTTTAGCCAGGAGAGGAGAGGAGATATGCTGATTTAGCCAATGGAATATCTATGTAAAAATCCCTTGTCTACAAATTCTATGGGTTCCACCCCCCCCCCCCCGGGCTGTTAATTCTGTTCTAACCTATTTGTAACTGATGTATATATTTCAAGGTACTTGAGGTCTACTTTACTTATATTAGGAAAAGGCTACAGCTACGTTTCCCTACTTCAATATAAAACTTCATAGTATCCATGCCACCCTTTCTTCTATTTTTACACAACCTAGAAGAAATCTGTTGCTTGTTTTGAGGTGATTTTTTTTTTCAGCATTGCCTTTAGGCATGGTTTCATTTCCCTGCAGCAAACTAAAGTCCTAAGATGGCACTGGCACAAGGAAGATGTAATCTGTATCAGTTTTTGTGAATGTGTCTACTAAATTGCATTCTATATTATCAATAGACCCTGTAGTTATATACATTTAACATGAAACTTTTGTTTCTTAAAATCACAGTCCTGATTATAATAGTGTATATATTGATATAAGATTTCAATTTTACTTAATTTCATATATTATAGGAATATTTTAGATAAAAGAATATGAATAAAGTTTGTTATATGGATACTACAACTCAGAAGATAGAAGCTCTGTGAATATTAGGCCCAGTATTAGCCATTAGGTCAGCAGGAATAGAATAGAATCTATCTCCTGATGTCAATTCAGTCCAAATTGATTTAAACAACTGCTATTAAGTTTGATTTGAGACAAATTCATTAGTCCACATGATCTCATTTGGCTAAAACTCTTAAAATAAAAATCTATATATTAGCAAAAAAGGTTTGTGTCCTGAGGAACCTGAACATATAGACATGGAATTTATAAATTCCTTATTATGTAGAGTTCATATGAATAAACTTGTCCATAATACTAGTTCATACTGTCAGTTCTGCTATAACACATGTTTACTAACATCTTTGCTGCTTAGCATTTTGCTAAGCACTTGAGATAGAAAGGAAGGCAAAAGACAGTCCCTGTGTGAGCTCCTCAGGGAGCTTCTCACAGAACACAGATTTTATCAGTGATTCCCTGATTCATCAGGGAAACCAGGATGAAGAGCATTCCAGGCATGAAACACATCCAGTGAAAATGCTCAAGAGTCTGGAGATGAAGTGTTTTGTCTGAAAACCAGCAAGGAAGTATCACTTTATCAAAGAATATGTGATTGCAGTGTAAGAAGATAGGAAAGGTAGGAGGAAGGAGGTAGGGCAAGTTCTGAAGGTATTTGAATTCCATATAAAAGATTTTTCTATTTAATCATGGAGGTGATAGGGAGTCAATGGACTTTCTGGGGAGGGGAAGGTTATATGGTCAGACTTGTGCTTTAACAAGATTACTTTGACAGCAGAGTGGAGAACGGACTGGAGCGGTGAGAGACTTGTGGCAGAGATCAACCAGAATTGTGATACTTAAGGTGTGTGAAGTGATGAGGGAAGCACCAGAGTGGTGGCATTGTTGGTGAAGAGCAGGGGATTACATTGGAGATGTTTTGAAGGTAAAAATCAATAGGCTTTGGCAGTGGCTTGGATATGGGAAATGAGAGTGAAGAGTTGAGGAAGAAAAACACCTAAATTGTGAGCCTGGGTGAATATGCACATGTGGTGGCGGCACCTTCAAGTCTAATAGGGAAGTTAGGAATATGAGAAGATTTTGGGGAAAATATAATAAGTTCAGTCTTGAATATCTTGAGTTTAAAATCTCTTACAGGGCATCCCGTTCAAGATACTCAGTAGGCAGTTGGAGATGTGAGACCAGAGGTCATCAGAGAGGTTAGGATTGTGTAAGTAAATCTGAGTTGTCAGTGCAGAGGTGATAATTGAATCTACCAGAGGTGATGAGATCACCCACTGAAATAGTAGAGTAGGAGAAGAGGAAAGAGCCCAGTACAGAGTCTTGGGGGATACTCATAGCAGGCCTGACTTGGATAAAATCCAGCAAAGGAGACTGAGGAATGGCCACATAAATAGGAAGAGAACCAAGGGGAGAGTCTATGTCATGAAAATCTAGAGATAAGAATATCAAGGAAAAAGAGCGATCAAAAATTTCAAAGGCTGCAGAGAGGTCATGAAGGATGAGGAGAATAGGCATATCACATTTGTTAAATGAACTGATCAGTCTTGACACAGAAACAATCAGGGCTCTTAAACCACTGAGAATAACATATTGCAAAAGCTTTGTTGTCTGCATCTTCCTTTGACCTGCCTTGGTACTGGCCTTTGCTCTGGTTCTGGACTGTTGATTTTGTTTCTGCTATTCAATCCTACTAATAGCTTCCTTTGAGTATAGAGTCATGTCCTTTGCCTAGGGCGCTTCTTGGGCTTTAGAATAAAAACACGATTTCTTCCTTTTCATTGCTTGGGCATGACCTTTGCCACTGGACCTTTACAGATTCTATTTTGGTGTTATTGCTTCACCCAGTCCATGAACCTATGGTACTATGCCCTGTTTGGGTTCTTGGCTGTCACTAAGGGAAAGTCTTATTTGGCCCACATTTTGGGTCAAAGTTGAATTGGATAACTGTGGCTATATACTGCCTCTCTCTAGATCGGCCCCTCCTTCTAAATAACTTCTATAGGCTTAGAGAGAAAGATTGATAGCCAACTCTCTTTAGAGCACCATGGCCTATTAATCTCAGGCAAACTCTGCTCTTACTCATATTGCTCCATGAATCAGTCTTCTAACCAATCACCCTTGTTGCTCTTCTATCCGCTCACACAATCCTTGAATACAGTCTATACATGAATCACTTTAAGTATGCAGCATTTAAAATAAAACCTTTTAACAAGGTTAAAGATTTCAGGGCACCTGAAATAATAGTAATAATTTAAATAAACACTATATAAGCACAATAACATTAACAGATGGAAAAGAGGACTAATTCACTGAATGACAAAGCCAGTGATAGCATGGTTGGAATTAAAAACTTGACTGAAACCTTAAAAAAAAATTGGAAGAAGCAAAGAAGTTAGTATTGAGTAAGAGACAAACAATAAATGGCTATTTCAAATAGTAGTTAGTTTCAGAAATTAGATTTCCATATTAAACCTCTTTTTAAAGTCTCATTACCATCTATAATTATTACTCTCTTCCTAAAAATACTCTGATTTGGCACTTGTCTACCTCGTGACTGTTCCTAAAGGTTCTCTTATTCCCCATCTCTGACATAACATCCTGAAGAAGGCGGTTCAATTAAAACCCCTTTAGCTAATCATCTTCTGACTATACATACTAAATTTCATCTATACTACCATACCTCCCTCCTCCATCAAGGATTTTCCCTGTTGAACAGACCTAAATACCAAGGAATTTCATAGTCACACTGATCCAAGTGGTTTCAACTTAACCATCTAGAAATAATGAGCGATCCCTCTTGGCTCAGGATTTCTGTAATTCTAAGTCATTCTGGGTGGAAGCTTTACTGAAAGTTATATTTAGAACAGCTTGGGAACAGTTTTGCTGATCTAGGTAGACACACACAAAATGAGTAAAAACAAGCATTGCTTTCTTCCTCTCTGATTTTCATTTCTTTGTTTGCTATTTATGTCTTGAGTGGGAAAAATAAAATGTAAGTATGGGGAGCTAAAGAAAAAAGGCCAAGTATATTTAGTCCTTAGTACACAGCACCATCTTGAGAGCTGACTATTTTAAATTCAAAGTATTATGAACAGTTTTACTGGGGAGTTCTTTGTACTGAAAAATGAACTGGATTCACCATTCACAAGATCTGCTAACAAGAAAAAAACACACCAGGATCTATTTATTAAAAAAGAATATATAACATCAGCAAATGGACAGTTTCTTATAAGTGACTATTTGGATTATAAAATATTTACCATTTTAGAGATATTTCAAAATAGATATCTTATTTATAGGAAAAGTTAATATCAGCAAGAAAGCCAATCATAAAACACATGTGGGAAATTTCACGCATGTGTGCCTCAAAGCTGACAGTTCAGAGATATATGCCTTGAACATTTGGATTCTCCCTCACTGGAGGTCTTCTAGCAAAGGCTAGATAAACAAAGGCTAGATAAATTTGTTGGATATGTTGTAGATTATATTGTTTTTTAGATACAGGCTGGCTTTGATTACTTTTTTAGTTCCTGAGAACTGAAATTCTATGATTCAATGAGAAGTAGATAGGGAATGCGGGGTTACAATCTTCACTATTGCAGAGTATCCATGCTAATGAAAATATAGATTCATTTAAGTATTTAAGTACTAAGTACACATACTATCCCTAATAAAAACAAAACAAAAAAACCCCTAAAACAACAACAACAGAAACCTTTCACTAGAGCCTATTATTTCTTTTTCTCAAATTCCTAGAAAAAAGCCATGGGTTACTTCCATTTTCCTGTCACTTCTCAAATTTAGCAATCTAGTTCAGACCTTTCCATTTCATTTAATATTCTTTTTCCAGATATCAACAATTTCTTAATTGGAAAATCTGATAGTTTATTTTTCAATCTTTATTTTTCTGCTGCATTCATTCAATACTACTGACCATCCTCCTCTCCTTCTGTATGCTCCTTTTTTCGGGGGAGGGGATGGCACTTTGTAATTTCCCCTCACTGTTCATATCATACTGCCTAATTGTGAGTATTCCTCAAAGACCTATCTTGAGATGTTTCTTCTTTCTTCTCTATACTCTTTCTTGGTGATTATCATTCATACGCAGATCTATTTATCTTTCTTCTGGGATTTAAGCCTGCACTGCCAACTGACTATTGGAATTTTGATACTGCATATCTCAAAGACATCTTATAACCAACACAGAAACCATCATCTTTTCCCCTACAATGAATCTTTCAACCAAATTTCCCTATTTCTATTAGTCCTTCTGGTTTTCCAGACTTACAACTGCAGTATTCTCAACTCCTCATTCTCCCTCACTCTATGTACCCAATATTGTCATTTCAATGTCTGTATCTTTTGCATTTGATACATTCTCTCTATTCATGCAGCTATGACCATGGTTCAGGCCTTCACCTCTCTCCTTGACAATTAAAATGGCCTTCTATTTTCTTTACATACCTAATCACGTTACTCCCCTACTTAAGAGACTCCAGTGTTACCTTATTGCATCCAGGATAAAACATAAATGCCTCTTGCTTGTAAAGCCCTTCATCACCTAGTCCCATAACCTATCTTTCCATCTATAATATTCCACTTCCCAGCACAACAATGCAAATAATCCAAGCAATCTGGCCTTCTCTGTTACTCACACATAGTACTCCATGTCCCATCCCCTTGTCTTTGCACTAGTTCTCCCTGATTCCTGGAATATCGTCCTTCATTTCTGCCTCACAGAGTCCCTCTTAAAGGAGGGATCCTTTTAAGATACAACTTAAACACTATTTTCTACAAAAGTCTTTTTGGATATCTCCAACTTAAAGTATTCTCCA
Organism: Pseudocheirus occidentalis; assembly: GCA_028646575.1. NCBI lineage: Eukaryota > Metazoa > Chordata > Mammalia > Diprotodontia > Pseudocheiridae > Pseudocheirus > Pseudocheirus occidentalis. The sequence goes on from CM053600.1 coordinate 63,173,660, forward strand.
TTGCTGATTACCTTGTTTCTACTGGTATTTCTTATTTATTTACTTATATAGATACATACTGTTTTTCCAGCACTAGAATGTCAGCTCCTTGAGAACAAGGATTATTTCATTCTTTGTAATTTTTATCGATAGCATCTAGTAGGATCTATAAAATAATAATGCTTAATAAATGCTTGATTGCCTATCACACATGTTACATAATGTGCTACATGAACAATAAAGTGTTTAAAGTAAAAATTCAATATACATTTTCCTTTAGAAATTATATTATAGCACCAAGATTACCAAAAACACCATCCTCAATAAATAATTTAATGTTCTCACTACATGCATAATGATTTTAAAATTATAAAGATAGGGATTAGACCTGTGATTTCATTATACAGGAGAATCCGTGGTGAGTTACAGCACTTGAACAAAGCAACATTTGAACAATTTCTTTGCAATTTATAATCTCGAAAAAGTTGCAATGTCACATAGCCAGTATTTTCCTGGCTTTGGGACTGGCTCTCCATCCATTATGCTTATATAAATTGTCAAGTAAGGAGTGTAATACTCTAACACCCCTCTTATAAAGCTGAATTCAATATGAAGTGATAGTATCTCCTACTGAACAACATATGAAAGAAAGTTGATGTAATCCCCTAATTCTCAAAAGAGGAAAGATGACTGTTTCCGTGTTATAAGCCAGTATGCTTGAATGACTTCTGTTAATACTCTTTAATGCATTATTAAAGTAGACATTTAGGAAAGGAAATAGTGATCAGCACAAGCCAGTATGGGTTCATCAAGAACAAGTCATGCAAGACTAACTTCATTTCCTTTTTTGGGAGGATGGGGGTTAGAATTAGTAGACTGACAGATCAGGGAAATGGCACAGACATAGAATAATTGGATTTCAGCAAGGTGTTTAACAAAGCATCTTTTCCACAATACTTTTCTGGATAAGATAGAGACATGGATTGAAAGATAGTATAATTAGGTATGTTCATAACTGGCTAAATGAAGGCACCCAAAGACCAGTAACTAATGGATTGATGCCAGCCTATGGGAAGGTATTAAATAGAATATCATAGGGATCTCTCTTCAACCTCCTGTTGAACATTTTTTCTCAAATAACTATTGAAGGTATCCATAGCATGTTCATAAAACTAAAGATGACATGAAACTTGGAAGGATTCTAAATATCCCTGATGACCAAGATAGGCTCTAAACACATTTTTACAGGCCAGAATAATGAACCAAACTGAATATAACAAAATATAATAATGATAAATGGATGGATTTCTAAATAAATTTTTTAAAAAATCAACTCCATAAGTGTAGGATGAGGGAAATGTCATTATACAATAGTTTATGGGGGAAAAATCTGATGGTTTAAGGGGTCTGGAAACAAAATGAGTTGACAGTATGATGTGGCAACCAAGAAAATTAATGCTATTTCTGGCTGTGTTAATAAAAACACAATTATAATAGGAAAAATGTGTTCAAACAAACAAGCTAGAGTACATAAAGAGAATGACCAACATGCCATGTGAGGATAATCCAAGGATCATAACAGCATTTAAAACTATTAGGCATTTTATAGGAAGGTGCTGTAATCCAATTGCCTAATAGTAATAACTATAATTATTATTATTTTTTTTAAGATCAGGAAATTGGTGGTGAGAAGTTATGGAACTGGTAGTAAGAGATCAATGAATTGTGTGGTGTTTAAGCCTAGCAGAGAAGACAAGTAGGATCAGAGGTCGTTTAAAGTATTTGAAGTTCTATGGAATAGGTATGCAGGGCATTATATGAAGCAATGGTAAACTTCAAAGTTTTGACTTGATATAAGGAAATATTTCCTAAGAATTACAGTGGCTCAAAAGTGGAAAGAACTGACAATGATATTTGTTTGAATCCAACACAAACTGCTCGATATCACAATAATACGAGTCTTTGCTCTAACACTGATGCTAAAGAGGCCAAAAGTTGATCAGTTCTATGAAGACCTTCAGCATCTTCTAGAAATAACACCAAAAAAGATGTCACATTCATCATATGGGACTGGAATGCTTAAGTAGGAAATAAATAAATAACTGGTAAAACAGGCAAGTTTGGCCTTGGAGTAAAAAATGAAGCTGAGTAGAGACCCAATAGACTTTGGTCAAGATAACTGGCTGGTAATAGCAAACACTCTTTTTCAACAACCCAAAAGGAGACTCACATATACCTTACCAGATGGTCAGTATTGAAATCAGATTGATTGTATACCTGGAGCTAACTGTGGCTCAGGTCATGAGCTTCTTAGTGCAAAATTCAGACTTTAAATTAGACAGCAGAAAGACAGATTAGACCTGATATGTAGTATCTAAATAACATTCCTTCTGAATACCAAGTGAAAGTGATAAGTAGATTTAAGGGATTAGATCTGGTAGACAGAGCACCTGGAAACAGGCACTATGGAAATAAATTTTACTGGAAGCAGTAAAAAATATCCCAAAGAAAAAGACCACGAAAATAAAATAGTTGTTTGATGAGCGTGACAAACAAGAAGAGATAAGGTGTTTTTTTAAATTTAATGTGCAATGCAAAGAAATAAAAGAAAACAAAAGAATGGTAAAGACAAGAAAGCTCTTCAAGAAAATCAGAGATATCAAAGGAACATTTCATGCAGAAATGGGCATGATAAAAGTAAAAAAATGGTAGGAACTTAACCAAAGTAGAAGAGATTAAGAAGAGATGGCATATGTAGAATATATAGAAGAAGTAGACAAGAAAGATTTTATCATCATCAATAACCATGATGGTATGGTTACACATCTAGAGCAAGAAGGACATCCAGGAGAATGAAATCAAATGGGCCTTAGGAAGCATTGCTAATAATAAGGCTAGTGGAGGTGATGGAACTCCCAACACGTGCCAGCAAATTTGGAAAACTCAATAGTGGCCACTGGACTGGAAAAGATCAGTTCATGTCACAGTGCTAAAGAAGAGCAAAGCTAAATTACCACACAGTTGTGCTCATTTCACATGCCAGCAAGATTATGCTTAAAATTCTGTAAAAATGAAACCATTCCTCTCCTCAAAGTGTTTACATGGTACACAATGCTTTCTCCACCTGCCCCGTCTCCTACACCCTGCTCCCAATGAAAATTATCTCTTTTTCTTTGAGGCATATTAGTACTTTTTATCTCTCTTACTATAAATAAATTAATATTCTATTATATAATTATTTATGCACATGGCTTATCCCTTTATCAGCTCTATAAGAACCTAGCATCCTGTAATCGGTCTTTATTGTTTCCTATGTCTCTTACAGTATAGTGGGCCTTGCATGCAGAAATTACTCAGTAAATATAGTCTGAAAGACTCTGATGAAATGGACGGAAAATAAACAAAACCAGAAATAGTTGGATTTTTCTTTTATACTTCTAAAAAGTTATCATCTCATTCTTGTTAGCCAAATTTAACTTAATGTAGTTTAGCAAATAGCTCCGTATGGAAAACAGCATAAATATTAAGCATTCATTACTTATTCTAGATATCCCATGACATCTCATGAAACCTTAGGCACTGAACTTGCATTGGATTAAACTGCATAGTTAAATGGACTAAACATTGGGAGCTTCCAATAACTGACTGAAAAATCCTTTATGTCTTACACACACACACACACACACACACACACACACACACACACACACACGGTTTAGAAATAAGAGGGAAAACAATCTTGTGATATGGGAGCCTGACTGACCAATTTGGGGGAAAATATTAAATTTATTGGTATCTCAGAAAATACGTACTTTAAGAAACAGAGTTACAGAATTTTTGTGTAAACAATAGTTCTGATTAAGCTTTTTTTAAAAAAAATCAAGAAAAGACATGATATCTTTAGAAATAAGAGGGTAGAGTAGAAGAAAGAAGAAATATAAAATGTTGAAGAAACAAAAGAATAAAAAAAGGAAAAGCGTGAGTTAGTTAAGTAACAACAGAAATAACTGACATACAGCCTTTTAACATCTACAAGACACACACATATATTACCCTGTTTGAGCCTAAAGTAATATAGCATCATGATTCCCATTTTATAGAGGCTTAAAATGAAGCTCTGTGAAGATACATCACTAGCCCATACTTAAAGAAGGTTTTCCTTAATCTATGTACTGAATTGTAGCTATCATGTGCAGCTGTTTTTCTTAGTTCAGTAAAGAAGGCTTAATAGCTTTGTTCGAGTTCTGAGAGTAATGGACATGCAGTAGTAAGAGAGAAAAGGAAGGAAGGCATTATGGACATGGGAATATTTCATGGACATCAGTATAATAGGTGGAAATGTGGATCTGACTGAATTATGCCATGTTCTTCCTATTAGGTCATGAGCTCCCTGAGGAATGGTATGATCTTATTTTTCATCTTATCTTAGATCCTAGAACAATGACTTATATACCATAGGTGTTAAATAAAAGAGAACTGAAGTAAATGGCATGTTAAATTATATTGAGCTAATATTGATCACCTTCTACTTCCACTTATTGATACTAGACCTGCTCTCTGTGTTAGGAAAGAGTAGGACTGCCTACTTAGCTAAAGGAGAGGGTTTACACTGAGAGGTACTGAAAGAAATGTAGGCTGGATCTAGTGGGGAGACATTAAAAATTCTTGTGCAGAAAGAAACAAAATAAAAATTATTTTTTGAGAACTATTACTCTGGCAATTATATGTAAGATCAAATGAAATGGGGGAGAGATTGATGGTAGGAAGAACACCTCGTAGAAGGCTGCTGAAGTGATCAATAGATGAAGGGATAGGGACTTAAATTAGGATGACTGTTCATTTTGGGGCAGGAATTGACAGAATAATGATGAGGGGGATGCAGAGGGAGAAGTTAAAATTATCACTATGACAGCAAAGCAAGGGTACCTTGGGGATGAGTATAGAGGAAGTAAAGAAGCTGGAAAATTTGAGGAAAAGACAATGAATTAAAATTTCAACCTACTTCTTGTGAAACCACATTTTTCTAAGTAATTTCTCTATTGGTATTATGACAAAAAACTGTAGGATTGGGAATTTAAACAAATTAAAAAACTTTTCTAGTTCACATACTGGCAAAGAACATTTTCATAATTAGACATTTATATGAGTTAAAAAACTAGTTTGCTAGATTACTATATGCATACACATATAACTAAAGACATAGGCATTCATGTAACTAGTCTATGAATTTTTTTTGTTAAAAATAAATTATTAAAGCAGGGTTCAGTGTAATAAAAGCAGAATGTATGTGGAAAATTCTGTACCACAGACTCACTGCAGAGGTCTTGTGCTCTTACTTATCTTAATGCTTAAAATCTCAAAGCCTTGTAATTAGTGATAAATTGTCAAAACAGCACTGCTTCAAAGAAGGTGGTAAATTTATAATTTATGAAAAGTGGGGTTGTAGAAATAAAGCAAATTTGGTTTCTAAATCAAGTAGTTTCTAAATCAAATGGTTCAGAAAGGTTGAAAAGAGAGGGTAGAAAGGATTAAAAGTAGTTTTTAGAAATGTGCTTCTGCTTGGTTTAACTCTGTAAAATTTAGACTAATTAAATATTCATAAAATTTCTCCTAATCTACATATGAACCAGGATTATGAGTTACAAACACATGGAAACTATTTTATGTTCTGTTAGTCATGATTGCTTAGGATATTACTTTGCACATAGTGGGCTCTTATGACACATATCAGTTTAATGAACAAGTGCATGATGTAGAGGTCTTCCACATTAAGCAAGTACCTGTGTTTGTCTATCAAGTATAAAACACAACTAATATAATTTTCCACTAATTGAGTAGTCAGGACAATTTCTTTACTCTTCTTTGTGTTTTCCTTTTTTCTTTATATTTATTTCAAATAAATAATAAAGATTTATTATTTCAATGTGGGAGGAAAACTCTCTAGCCCAAACGCACTAATACTTGATACACATAGAGAACATGTACTAAATACTGCTGGCGGTCTATATTATAGATTTTGGTTCATCAACTTTACCCCCACAAAGAACTAAAAATAGTACTTTATTACTTTCCCCAGTAATTCACACAACAATGTTTAGCTTATTTTACTATCTTTCACAGTTTGTATTCTTTCCTTTTTCTAATGGAATCATATAGATCTTCTCTCACTGAACTATTTCATTAAACCAATAGTTCATATTTAATAATATTGCCCCCAAATTGTGGAAAATAATTCTCATTCAGCTACATAAAACTTGAGGCCATAACGAGCTATCATTAGTAATTTTTTAAATATCCGAAAATACTTAAATTCATATGGCATTCAAGTTATTAATAAATACAAAACAATCAGGAAACAGCCATATTAGAATGGTTCAATTCACTGAGTTTCTTTTCTTACCAGTCACTGAAGTAACAAAATAAAATTAACTTTTGTGATACAAATAGTACAACAAACACAGTCTTTGATATCAACACACTAAAAAAATTAGATGACTGAAAAGTAAAGTAAATGTATATTTAGATATACTAACTAGTATATATCATAGGCTATTCTGTTCTCATAATATTCTGAGTATGTTTTCATGGAATGATTAGTCTTCACTGGTATCTCAGATACAAGAATGCATCTTGTCTGTCAAATTCTAAATTAGTTTCTTAACATTCCTAAAATTAGCAAATTATTTCTTCATTATATATCACTACACTGTCCAACAGTGATCATGCAGAGCTCAGCAAGAATTGACGTGTAATTAGAAAACACGCTGAAAGAAGCATCTGAGAAAAGCTGCAAAATCAAGACTGATCCCATTTCCTAAAGCCATCACAATTTTTAACTATGGTTCTATGTAGTCCAACTTGGCACGTTACCACTTAAGCAGAAAAACAAAATACCAGTTAAGTGTCAAACTCAAGCATAAATAAAAAAGCAAATAAACAAAACCCCCTGACATATAGCATTGGTCCAGATTTTCTCTTATGTTTTACCTCAGTGTTCATATCAGTGTTGGATGTTCAGTCAGTTTTTCTGTTAAGAGCACTCTCTTCTAGATAATGAAAACTGATAAAATGTCTATAAAACCATGTGAAATGCCATTGCAGGGATCTCATAAATGTAAAATTGCTGGTATACTTTGGAAATTTACACCTTATGTTTGTCCCTCTGTAGAAGCAAACATGTACAAAGACACAGTAATAACTCTTTGAAATCAGATAATATTCTGACAGCTCAGTTTCACTGACAAAAGGGGCCTGGGCAGAAGCCAGGAGGCCCAGGTGCACTGTGTCATGCCAGTATTTAATGTAGTATAATATCAGATAGATGCTGGTGAGAGAAAATACTGGAAATAAAGTACAGATAATAGCATGGACAGCCACTCATTGCAAAATTACTTGTGCTCATCATGCTGTGAGCTTTGTATTAAATTTTTCTGTCAAGTGGCAGGAATCACAGGGAGAAGTGGCTCAAAAAACCCTCCTTGCAACCTTGGATAAGAATCTATAATATTAGGCTTTCATATGATAATGGCAAATGATGCACCTCTTTGAAAAATTGCTGACTGGTAATGAAAGTCCTAATCAGATTGTTGTTGCTGAGAACCAAATTAGGGGGGGTGATGACTGTGACACTCTTCTTTCCCCTCATCCCTTTAGCAAATTTAGCAAACTTGACAAGATGGGTAAGAATGGAAGAATTTATCTTACATGAATTTCTAACAAAGCCCTTGGGGTTGTTTTGTAAAATGGGAAGGTGGTGGTTTAATAAAATGCTGGGCCACCTGAGGCACTTTCATTAAAGGCTTTCTCTCCACAACATCACAATGTTTGCATTATCCTACTGTATTCCCTGGAGAATACCAGCATTACCTTTTCAGCAGGAGTCGATATTGTGCGTGAAGGCATGAGGGAAAATGATTAGATTTTGCCTTTTGGTGCATAAAATGGCTGCAATAATACTGTAGTTAGAATTAAAATTCAAAAGAGTTCATTGTCTTTTGTTTGAATACTAAATTGTTCATGAAAAAGGTGAACACTTTGGAGCAGTTATTGTTATAATACCTTAATGAAAATGTAATCTTATGCTTATTTTTATAAGACAAGCTATTTTTCCCATACATATATGCATTAATCTAATACCTTAAATGATCAGCTTATAAGAAAACTGTAAAATGCTTTTGCAATGACTGCGTCCCAAAGGTACTGGAAACTGACTACCGAAAACAATATTTTGTAGTATAAAACTTAAAACAGTAAATATTTAGTGTGATTTCACATGTGTTACAAAGTTTTTAAAACAGAAAATTTTATCAAGGTTTTCTTCTCTTTCAATGTCCTTACCATCTGTGTAGACTTCTCTGCGCAGATGTCCTGGCTGGTGTTTTTGTTTCTTGGCTGGTCGGGCCTTCTGTATTACAGCAGCACTCATGTTACTGTCTGTAGATACAGGGCTGGTGGGTCTAGGGCAGTGTGATGCGTGAAAATGCCTGCGGCCTAAAAAAGAAACTCCAACATATCAGAATCAAAATATATCACTGGTTTTCCCTTTAAAAAAAAAAAAAGGAAAATGCAACATTCCACTGTTTCCAACACTTTCAAAACAAAATAATACCGCAATGTCAAGCAATACCCTTTCTCCCCTGGAGGTTGGCCAACCACTGGGGTTAAAAAGGCAATCAATAAAAAAATAACATACTTTTAATATCAATTCAGCTTCTTGCATCATTATATTTAAACAGTACTGAATCTCATGACTCATATAAAAGACTCATACAAATATTGTAGCAGCTAGCTCTGTTGAAAAGTTTATTTGAATAAAGATATGAATTTTATTCGTTATCAAAACACTTCATATTTCACAAGAATATTTTTTACTTTTTAGTACAGAAAATAGGGGGCCAGGAAGAGGAAGTAATATAATCCTAAAAGAAACTATCATAAATAGGTTTTATGGTGTAAATGATTTTTTAAAAAGTACAAAAAAGTACTAACACTGAAATGGATAATTTACACTTACTTTTTCAGATACATATTGTTATAATAGTAGTTTTTATTCAGACCACTTAAGATTGATCTAGTCTAGACTTCTGAAATCTGCCAAAGGTTATTTAGTCACCCAAAATATTTTCTCATTGTGGTGGTTCCTGATCCTTAGGATGAGGAGGTGTTTTGTTTGTTTTTGTTTTTTTAAATAGAATTTATTTTATTTGATTAGTTCTGGGGATCTAGGTCGACTAAGCTTATTATTACTAAAGGAATATCATGTCTTTCAGTCAAACACTGGCATTATCTGACATCAGCCATATCAATGCTCCCTGCCACTATACCTGGTTGATCAATGAAGACAGACGATTCCACAATGGACATGGCATATTTAACTTGGAATTGCAATGGAGACATCACAACCAAGTGTTGATGTGCTTGCCCTCTACTGCCTTGTATAACAGAAAATAACAGAAAAAGTCACAAACACAAATTTTTACTATTGCACCGTAAAAAGTTTTACCAATGAACCTGGAATAGGGTTCTTATGACATATGCATTTTAGAATTTATCTGTGTTGATTAAATAGCTACAAATAAAAAATACGGTAATTGAAGCATATTAAATAGTAAATATTAAACAATAAGGAATCAAGTGAAAAATAGTGAATTCATTCATTCAATAAAAGCCTAATAATACATTTCACTCATATTACTTGATGAATACAAATAAAGAACCTCTAGAGGATAAAGTAAAATGTTAAATCGGAAATTAATGATGAATAAACAAAAAAACCCCATGAAAACATATTAAGACTGAAACTAAATTCACTGTATTGCACATAATCATCTGATGTAGACCTTAAGACTCAGCAGAGTCTTTTAAGAATGAGCTTTCAGCTTTATTTCCCCATTTTGTTTGATTTAAAAAACTGAAACACAAATATTGTTAATATCATTTGTAAACACTAATTTAAGTTACTTGATTTCACTTACCTGGTTGTGAAGTTGTTAATAAACTAAAACAAAGGCTATCGCTTAGAATATGTAGGTTTCAATGTTTTCCTTACAAGAGATATTTAAAATCATATACATTTGAGCAACATGCAGAGATTTTTTTCCCCCTTTAAAGATCATTCATGCAACTGACAACTAAAAAGGTCTCTGGCTGAATAACTCAAGTATTCAAGTCCTGCTTTTATAATGCATACATTATAGTTATAGGCTAAGATATGTCGGATATTATCCTCCTGCAACAGAATCATGAATAAGTAATATATAAAATGGATTATTCATGATGGGGATTTATAGCAACAGTAGCATGTATCAAGATGAAGATTACTGTAGATTCACAACTTGGATTTTAATCTCAGTAGCTATTTTTTTTAGTGACACTAATTTCAATACTTCTGAGGATTTTTGCAATATATGAGTTCTACCTCTATCAGTGCTGTTTACAATCTCTCTATGACTTGGAAAACAGTCTGTCTGATTTTTCAAACAGCCAATCTAATGATGAATGTTTGCTAAATTTATCAAAACTGGTTCTTGAACAATAAGCATCCGTTCTCTCTTTTTTTTAAATTGACTTGTTTGTTTACTCTTAGTGTACAAGATTCAGCTCCAGAGTCACTTGAGTTTCAGATTTTTCTCCCCTTCCTCTCCACCCCCCACCCCCACCATGGTGACATACAATCATGTATAGAATCTGCAAACTCTTTCATATTGTACAACAGTCTGGTTGTATAGCCGTTGTAGCCAATGGAGTGAACAATGGGAAAAGAGAAACAAAACCAAACATCAAAAAGAATGATAGCATGCATTGCTTCAGTTTCCATTTAAACTCTGGTCTTTCTGGATCTTTCTCTGAATGTAGACATCTTCTTCTGTCCTGACACTTGTAGAGTTGTCTTTTAACTATGCATTGCTGAAAAGAGTCCAGTTTTTCAAGGTTGTTCATCACACATATGATATATCTGTGACTGTGTAAAAAGTTTTCCTGGTTCTGCTCTTCTCACTTAGCATCAATTCATACAAGCCTCTCCAGGTAATTATGGAGTCTATCTCCTTCCCATTTCTTACAGCACAATAATATTCCATCACATTCATATACCATAACTTGTTCAGCCATTCCCATATTGATGGACATCCCCTAAGTTTCCAGGTTTTTGCTACCACAAAGAGAGCTGCAATAAATATTTTTGTACATATGAGACCTTTTCCCACTTCTATGATCTCTTTGGGATACAACCCCAAAAGTGGTATTACTGGATCAAAGGGTATGCAATTATTTATAGCCCTTGGGGTATAGTTCCCGATTGCCCTCCAGAATTGTTGTATCAGTTCACAGCTCCACCAACAATGCATGAGAGTTCCAATTTTTCCACGTCTTCTCCAGTACTTGTCATTTTCCTGTTTTGTCATCTTAGCCAATCTGACTGGTGAGATGGAGTACCTCAAAGTTGTTTTGATTTGCATTTCATGAATCAATAGTGATTCAGAGCATTTTTTTCATATGCTTAAAGATATCTTTAATTTCTACCTCTGTAAATTGCCTGT
>CM053600.1:63185675-63202768 GCA_028646575.1 Pseudocheirus occidentalis
TCTCTTTTGCCCTCTGGTTCTAAAATATCAGGGCAATTTTCCTTGAGAATTTCTTGAAGGATGCTTTCTAGGTTCTTTTTTTTGATCATGGCTTTCAGGTAGTCCAATAATGTTTAAATTGCCCCTCTTGGATCTATTTTCCAGGTCAGTGGTTTTTTTCAAGGAGATATTTCACATTGCCTTCTATTTTTTTTCATTTGTTTGCATCTGTTTAATAGTATCTTGATTTCTCATAAAGTCATTTGCTTCCATTTGCTCCACTCTAATTCTGAAGGAATTATTCTCTTCAGAAAGCTTTTGAGATTCTTTTTCCATCTGGCAAATTTGACTTTTTAAGGCATTCTTCTCCTCATTGGCTTTTTGGGCATCTTTTGCCATTTCAGTTAGATTAACTAATTTGAGTTAGATTTTTTAAGGTGTTATTTTCTTCAGTCAGGTTGTTGACTCTCTTTTCATGATTGCCTAGCATAATTCTCATTTTTTCCTCCACTTCTCTTATTTGATTTTCAAAATCCTTCTTAAGCTGATCTGTAGTTTGTAACGTCTACATTTTTCTTGGAAGCTTTTGGTGTGGGAGTTCTGACTATGTTGTCTTCCTCCCGTTCCATGCTTTAATCCTTTTTGTCCCCCAAAAAGAAATCTAAAGTTGCATTGCTGGGTTTGCTTTGCTTCCTTTGCCTGCTCATGTTGCCAATCAATTATTTGACTTTGGGGCTCAATGGAACTCTGTTTCCAGAAGGGAAAGCTCTTTCCCAAATCTCTGCGGTTTTTACAGCTGCTGTGGCTGTTAGGAAGTTGCTGCAGTCCCCACCAGCTTTGGTTTACTGAAAACCCAGGACTATCATGCAAGACTACAATCTGAAACCAGGCAGCTCAAGGCAAGAGCTCTTAGCCTCTGAATGACTGCTTGGCCCCCCTGTAGTCTGCAGGCCAGGAGCTTCTGAAACAGCCACATGGAAGCAGCTGCAGGGTTGCTGCTTCTGCTGCTTCTGTGCCCTGGAGGCAGTTTGGCTGGATCCTCTCCCCCAAATTTAGCTGAGTTCCACTAATCTTTCACTTAGTCCTTATTTCTTATGGCTTGATAATTCTGGAAATTGCCACAGCTGTGGCTGATCTACTCTCCTGAAGGCTCCAACTACTGGTTGTCCTGGCAGCCCCAGAACCAAGCCACAGTTTCAGGCTGGTCTGGTTTTGGCTCCCAGCATACTGCAATGAGCCCTTCCTTTCCCACCTTCCAAGCTGCCTTCAGCAGGAGTGTTTTTCTGTATTTTTGTGAGATCTGGAGCCCTAAAATTTGTTTAGAGTCATATTTTATGGGTATTTGAGATGGTTGTGGGGGAGCTGCGGTATTTTCCTGCTTCTATGCGGCCAATCTTGGCTCCTCCCCCTAAAAATAATTCTCTCTTGAAATCTATATATTCATTTCCATGATACCACTCACCATTCCTGTGATACTCCAGACAAAAACAAACAAAACAGCCTGCCTTTCCTAGTTCTCCCCTGTATGGAATGTCTTTCATTTCTAAGATGTAATTTCCTTTAGGGATTGTCTCACTTTTGTCTTTGTATCCTAGCACAGCAGTTATTAAATATGTTTTCATTCATTCATTTAAAAGTAGAATTCTGTCCAAGTAGAATAACGGATAATGAATATGTTTTTGAAAACTTGTAGACAAATGTATGAAGTACAATGTACCCAGCACTGTCCATGAACCATATTATTTTCCTTACTAAAAATATAAAAAATAGAAACTGTTTCACTTGGCTATTTAATCTAGGTATAAGTAAAGACAATTACAGTAAGATAAAGAGAAGTCTCAGCAAATTGTTGATAAAAGTAATCTTGACATTAAAAAGTATGGAATTTTGTTCCTTTAAATATTTCATTTGAAAACATTCAAGATAGTCTCTGTGAATTGAACTTGTGGATATCCCTGTAATATACAATGAAATGACTCTTTCATAATTTGGTATTATAAAGAAATGCTTAGAAAAGTATCCAAGCAGGTAAAAATGCAATCTCCGAATCATGTTTCTGTGGTTGATTTAAACTTATTATCTACTAAAATATTTCAAGTTCAAAGTACAAATCAAGTAAGTATCACTTAGACAAATGGTTTATTTTTATTTTATCTTATTTTTTTGCTTTTTGGAGGGCAGTTGGGCTTAAGTGACTTGCCCAAGGTCACACGGCTAATTTTTTGTGTTAAGTGTCTGAAGCCGGATTTGAACTCAGGTACTCCTGACTCCAGGGCCGGTGCTCTATTCACTGCGCCACCTAGCTGCCCCAGACAAGTGGTTTAAATAATAAATTTAAAGCTTAGTTAACAAAGATTCTGTCTTGTTGGAACTTTATTTGAATTTTTAAAAAAAATTGTAAAATGGCAGGATATCACACTGAACTTAAAAGAAGAATTCTAGGGGTAAATTGTAATTCATAGCATCAAATCCTGGTACAAATATTAATTCTACTCTTGGATCTTGGATAGGGCATGCCCTTGCCACTTTGAAACAAAAGTTTCCTTTCTTTTTCATCTTTCCTGTTTCCACTTAAGATAATTACCAACAATTTTTCTGGAGGGCAGAATATTTTATCCTCCTCAGGCTTGACCTAACTGTAAATTGTTAAGATATAAAATTAATTTAGTTGCTTTATGAAGGGAAATAGAAAGTCCATTTATCCACTCTTGCTCAAAAGTGACTTTTTATCCTGAGATTATAGGGTTCAAAAAGCACAAATGAAATGAAAATATAATAAACAAACAATACCTTTTAAAAAGAAATACATAAAAGCCTCATGATGAAAAATGCTATCCACCTCCAGAAAAAGAACTGATGGAATCTGAATGCAAACCAAAGCATAATCTTTTTCACTTTCTTCATTATTATTTTTACCTATTTTTGGTTTAAGTTTTCTTCCACAAAATGACTAATATGGAAATATGTTTTAATTGATTGCGCATATATAACCTAGATCAAATTGCTTACCATTTCAGGGAAAGGGAAGAAGAGAGGGAGAAAATTTGGAACTGATAATGTAATTGGGAAAAATAAAATAGTATTAAAAAACAATCATCTGTGGAGTGTGATGAGGATTCAGGTCAATATGGAACCAGTTCTTTTTCCAAAGAAGACTGTTGGGTAGTTGATGACTTTGATATGAAAATCATGTTTGAGTTTGTCAGCAGCATTGGTCACCTGGACTGGAATGATGTGACTTGAATAGTGAACAGGGAGGCCTGTACTCATAAGTATCTGTCTCTTAAGTTTGACATTGTGCTAATGCTGCCAGTAAAGGACTTGTTCTTTGACAGTCTAAGATATGGACCAATTCAAGAGTGCTAGCCAAAAGCACCCTAAATAAGAATTGTGCCCCCAGACCAGCATGTTGAGGGAGGACCAGCACCTGAGTGCTTTGAGTGTTGGCCAAGTCCCTTTCAGGGCTACTAATCTTCTTTTGGTGTTCACCTATGTAGCAGCAAGCCCCCTAGCACACCCAGGATGCCTGCTAACACAGGTTCTTTGATGTACTTTTCTAAAGGAAAGCAACTGAAAAAAGGGTTAACAATCTTACTTTAATCAAACACATACCATTTGCCTAGTTCAGGGGAAAAAATTAGCACCCTGAGCTTCAGAGAATACAAACAGAAGTTACAAGCAGACAAAAGAATAGAGAAAAAACACAATTCTGCAGACCAGCAGACAGGGGTTCTAGCTCTCTGACCATTACATACATACAGTGTTAGTTACCAGAGAGAGAAGCAGCAACATCTGGGTTTTCAAAGCCAAGAGTTTCAATGACTACCCAGAGTTTTATCTGGCCAAATCACACAACTCTTTCCAAAGTGAATCCCAAAGCAAAACCTCACCTCAACTTGTATATATAGCCTTCTCCAGTCAGAGAACATCACAACCCTCCTGACAAAGAAACAAAGTGTGGACCTTTCTGAAAAACAAAACTCCCTTAAGCAAACTTCTGTTGGGCTCTGCTTCCCTTCAGCAAACTCCTCCCACCACAGGCTCCATGTGACAATATTCAGCTTCTTAGGAGTCACAGTTTATTTTCAAATCAGGGAAGGCCCTCAAATTCCCTTAAGTTTATTAAGGGGTAGGAAAGATCTTCAAATTCCCTTACCATTATAACCTCACACCCAGCTTTCACCTGTGGCTCCAAGAAATTATAACATGGGTAGCGGCCATACCCTGGTAAAACTGCCTTGGCTGATAGTGCTAAACCAGTTAGAGGGTAACTGACAGACCTCAAACCCATAGTGAGTTTCGGGGTATCAACCCAAGATGTGGAGACTTCACTGGGTGGAATGGGTGGATGAGAGCAATTTTTTCCAGTGGCCATGAAGGTGGCTGAAGCAGACACCATGGAGCATTTAGAGCTTGGAAATAAAACCCCAAACAAAACAAAACAACAAAATGGACAAAAAACAAGTCTCTGCTCTAGCTACCATTTGGGTGATCAGAATTACCCCAATTGGATTCTATGATCTTTCCCTCAGGCTTAGTGGAGTGCTCTGTAGCACTGTCCTCTCCCCCATACATGATATGCTGTCCTGTAACTTGTCCCACTCTCTTTGTTCCTAAGTTCTCTGGTCTGGCTGTGGCCAAGCTGGCTTTTGAGACCTGAGCAAATTTCCACAGTCTGGAGCTGGAGTCTCCCAGATAGAAAGAGGAAGAGTAGGTAGTGTAGTGGTAGATTTCCTATAAGCCGGTGTCTTAGGTGTGGTAATAATTATGTCCAAGTAGAAAAATGGATAACGATTGGTTTTTTTTGCAATCTTGTAGACAAATGTATGAAGTACAATGTACCCAACACTGTCCATGAACCATGTTATTTTCCTTATTAAAAATATGGAAAATAGAAACTCTCTTATTTGGCTATTTCATATAACAAAAAATAATTACAATGGGATAAAGAGAAGTTTGGGTGAAATTTTGGTAAAAATAATCTTGACATAAAAAGTATGGAATTTTGTTCACTTAAATATGGTGTGTGTGCTAATTCAGCCAGGAGGTTGGAAGGTAGGGGAGGGGTGGCTCATTCATCACTTATCTATGAGTAGCAGTTTCCAGGTTTGGAGGTTTTTTTAAGCTTTCTTTTGGATTCTGTATGTCGTGAACCTATCAAAACAGCTGAAAATACTCTATCATTGGCACATAATTTCTATTTTGGAGAGGTTTGAGAAGTCATGGGGATTTGAAAAAAAAAAGTCTGGTTTACAATCCTTTTGCTCATGTTACCTGGAAAAGTATTTTATGCCCTGATTTAGTTTTTATGATGTCCTTCTGTAACGGGAATCTGAAGCTCTTTCCTGCCCCTAGTCCTTTGCTCAATTGGCTCCGAGAATGTTCCCTGACTTGGTAGTCATGTGGAGCCTGTGGCGAGAGGCTTGTTTTTTGGGAATGGCCACACCTTGTTACTTTGTAATTGGACAGTGGGTCAAGAGGGCTGGCCCAGGAGAAGCCTATATATATGCCCTGATGTGAGGCTTTGCTTTGGGGTTCACTTTGAGAAGAGTTGTGTGATTCGGCCAGATGAGACTCTGGGAAGCCATTGAGCCTCCTGGCTTTGAAAAACCCAGATGTTGATGCTTTCCTCTCTGGTAACTCGAATGGGTAATAAATGTGTTGGTCAGATGGTTGGAAGCCCATCTGCTGATCTGTTTCTTGGTCTGTTTGTAACTTGTGTTTGTAACTTGTGCTTGTAACTTGGGTTTGTGTTCTCTGGAGTTCAGGGTGCTGACTTTTCCCCCTGAACTAGGTAAATGATATGTTTGTTTGATTAGGAAAGATTGTTAACCCATTTTGAGTTGCTTTCCTTTAGAAAAGCAGATCTAAGAACCTGTGCTAGCAGCTGCCCTGGGTATGCTAGGGTGCTTGCTGATACAAAATGGCGTCATGAACAGGATCTGTGAAGTAAAAGGAAAGTATGGGGGCTGGGATAATTGTTTGTTTCCAAGTTGTGGTAGTTGTAACTCTGTGGAACCATGGAATCGGAACGGAGAGCTGCCTTCATGTCCACTTCACTGAGGTGAGAGTGAGAATGGTGAGCTGCCTGCATCAAGACTGGGACAGAAGCCGGGAGTGGCTGCATCCTGGGGAGGAAGAGGAACCCAGGAGCTTGGAATTCAGATAAGAACTGTGCACCAAAGCAGGAGCACTGAATGTGTTTTCCTGCTGTGCCCTACAGTTTGGGACCCAGGGGGAGGATGGGGTTGTGGGGGTGAAATGCTATGGACCCCCAAGGACCCCACCCTGTTGGTTTTGTTGCCCAGTCACCCCTCAGCACTTGGAAGCAGGGGCTGGAGCAATGGTAAGGCAGGGACTTGGTTCATTAGAGCCCGCAAGTGCTGGGAGGAAACCTGCAAGGGCAGTGGAGGGGGGGGGGAGGAAGACACCCTCTGCTGCCATGAGAACTTTATTTGGACATTTTTGTTTTGGATTGCTGGTAATGACTTGCTATGTTATATATCTTGCCAATGTGATGTCTCTATTTTGTGGGGATTATGTTGTACTTAAGAGATGTTAATGCTGGTAACCCCATGGCCATTCAGTATGACCCTGAATTCGTAAGTTATTTTAGGAAATATCGTTTTTACTATATTGGCATGTCCTAACTATGAATAGTTAATGTCTCTCCAATTGTCTTCCTATATTTATGTAAAAGTGTTTTTTGTATTTGTATTTGTTTAAATTCTGAGTGTGCCTTGGTAAATTAATTCTCAGCTATTTTATATATTTTGTAATGATTTTTAAATGCAATGTCTACTTTTGTCTCTTCCTGTTAGATTTTTGTTAGTGTGGTGCAAAAAAATCTGATGATGTTTTGAGATTTATTATTTACTTTATGTTCTGCTACTTCAATGAAATTAATGTTTTAATAATGTTTTGCATCATGTCATGATGATAATTTAGTTTCTTCTTTGCCTATTCTTATTTTGTCAATTTCTTTACCTTATTTTTTCCTGAAATTAAGAGTTTGAGATCTAAATCAAAGAATAATGGTAATAGTCAACACCCTCGTTACTCTTTGATCCAGTGATACCAGCTGTCCTGGCAGTTATATGAATAACACACTCCCTCGCTCTGCTCTGGCCTTTTTCTCTAGCTCTCTCCCATGCTGGAATTCTTTCCTTCCTTATTTCTGTCTCCTAAGTTCCTCCAAGTCTCAACCAAAATCTCACTTTCTCTAGGAAGCCTTGACCAATTTCTCACCATTCTAGTGACTTCCCTCTACTAATGATTTCTTATTTATCCTGTTTACAGCTTATTTGTGCATATTTGTTTGCTTGCTGTCTTTCCCGCTAGATTGCATGCTTTTAGAGGGCAGGGGATGGTTTTTTACCTTTCATTTTGTCTTTAGCACTTAGTACATCACGTGACATATAGTAGGCGCTTAATAAAGGCTTATTGACAGACTGACTAAGCTTGATATTGTTGAACACATCTCTAGTGTTTGCACATTACTGATAATATTAGTTTTTGGTTATGGACACTATTAGTTTGTTTTGTTTTGTTTTGAAGGCAATTGGGGTTAAGTGACTGAGGCCAGATTTGAACTTGACTCCAGGGTTAATGCCCTATCCACTGAGTGACTTAGGTGCCCCCATTGTTAGTCTTATTAAGGAATGTTCTATTCATGCTTTTTAGTGTTCTTAATATAAATATTGCATTTTGTCAATAATTTCTCTGTATAATAATGCAATTTTATTGTATTATTATCAATATAGTCTAGTTTTCCTACTATTAAACCAGCATAATCTGCTTATAGTGATTCATTTATCAAATCTCTTTTGGTAACCTCTTTGCTAATATTTTATGCAGCATTTTTGTGTCAGTATTAAATTAGAATTACTGTTTTTTTTCCCTCTCCCCTATCTTTCTCTGTTTTGGGAATCAGAACCATATTTGTCACACATAAGGGGCTTGGTAGAATGCTCTATTTTTCTATTTTTAAGCAAGTTATTTGATATTTAAATAAATTATCTTTGAGTATTTGATAGAATTCAAGTCTGGTCTTTTGGTAGTTTGTTCATATTTTGTTCTATTTCTTTTTATAAGATCAGTCTATTTAAATCCTCTATTTCCTGTTCTGTTAATTTGATTATTTATAATTTTAAATATTCATCTGCTTCATGTATTATGTTTATTTTAGATGTTTTAAATAAGAAGTATGAAAAACTTCCTTCCCACTCCATAAGTTCACTTTACCCATGATCTACCTTTCTAAATCATTAGAGAAGAATTGTATTACAGCAAAAAGGACATTGGTACTGAAGTTTGGGAACTTAACTTGAAATAATGGTTTTAAGAACTTGCAAGCTATATCAGACAGTAACAGAATTTTGGACTTAGAAGGCAGTTCATTGGTCATCAAGTCCAAAGCGTAGTTGGGGGGAAAAACCCTTCTATAATATTACTTGAGCAAATGTGCTGGAGAATGATAAATGAGAGGAGAAACTTGACGTAGGGAGATGAATTGTGCTATTGTGATAGTGTTGGAATTAATAGGAGTTATAAAAAGGATTATGGCAATGTGAGTGCAGAGAAGGGGATATGAGACTGTTGTAGAGGTCAGACCTATAAGATCAGATGACTTACTGAATATATAGATAGAAGAGGAGTTGTTTGGCTATTGCAATATTGGGGACTGGAAGGATAATGATGCCCTCAGCAGAAATTAGTCCTAAAAGAGGAGGGGGGTATGAGTGGGTTAAAAATGAAGCTAGTTAATATGCCTTTGTTATAATTTTTGGGGTAGAGGGCAGCTAGATAGGTGGCTTAGTGGATAGAATAAAGGGCGTGGAGTGAGAGTGAGGAAGGCTCATCTTCCTGAGTTCAGATACTTACTACTTGTTTGGCACTGGGGCAAGTCACTTAACCCTGTTTCTCTCAGTTCCCCATCTGTAAAATGGACTGGAGAAGGAAAAGGCAAGCCACTCCAGTATCTTTGTCAAGAAAACCCCAAATGGGTTCATGAAGCATCAGACATGACGAAACAACTGAACAACAACAATATACCCTTGGCTTTGGCTGTTATAAAGGCAGCCACTCCAGTGGCTGGAGAGCTGAAGTTTGAGAAATTCAGAAGGAAAGTGCCTTCAAGACACAAACTGAGTTCCTTCTACAAAAAAAACCACATAGCTCTCCAGAAAACTGTCTAGATCTACCAGGGACTAAGGAAAATAAAGACATAGAAATCGAGACATAGAACTAAGCACTTTATTTCTTGGAACAAACTTTATAGACCCAGTAGAACCAAACTGAAAAGTTGCTGTACTATCTAAAATATTCCTTGTCTAAACCAAGGAGCAGCGCTGTGGAGAAGAAATATGATACTTCTCTTATACTAGGGGCCATGTGAATTGTGCAGGTATAGCAGAGGAAGACCAATGTACCAGTTACCCCAAGTACTATACTGTAAGTACTAAAAATCATAGAAAATTAGCGCTGTGACTGGGGATCATTTGCCCAAGGTCATTGAGTCAAGTCTAAACAGATTTAGGTACTAGAAAGAGGCAGTTACCTCATGCATATTTAACTTTTATCCTACTTCCCATTGTCCTTTACTAGGCAAATCAATTACTTCCTGCCTACTTGAGTAGAGCTCAGAGTTTTTTAGTGTATGCATTTCTAAAAAAACCCAAAACTTTCATGATTAGAGATCAGAGTTCTAAGTTAGGAAATAAATATAGTTATTTTACACTTAATTTCAAACCCTGTCCTATTTAGTTTTCTTTGTATGAAAGTTATTCACTGGCTTCCTCAACTGCAGTCCTTAATTTATAGACAGATGCTGCAATAAGAATCATGGATCACATAAAGTTGTAATTGGCCATAGTCTTATACATGAACATTAAGAATCAGAAGAACTTGGAAAAATAGAATGACGTAGAAAATACCTGTCAGCATAGCTGCAATAGGGGAAAGAGAAGAGCAGTTAGGCTCTAGTTCTTTCACAGATCCAAAGGAGGAAACAGTATTTATCAGTTTCATATTTTCTCCCATGCTTTAGTTTCTGGTCTCTTTGAAAATGTCTGCAGAGACTCTTCTGTCTCCCAAAACAACAGTGCTACCATCTTCATACTTGCTCATTTCCTCAAAACTGACATCTAAATGTCTCCTTCCTTCATCTTCTATGTCAATGCATACATTTCCACAAGAGATTCTTTCTTAGATCAGTGATAACACTGTTTGTGACTATAGTTTTCAGAGTTCACACAGTTAGGTCTAAGATTCTTTTCCTACTCATGGGAAATTTGGTCTGAATACATCCATATGCATAGATATTTATTGTTGTTGTTCAGAAATGTCTGGACTATGCAACCCTGTTGTCCATATGGTTTTCTTGGTAAAGTTACTGGGGAACAGGGGGTTTGACATTTTCTTTCCCGGTATTTCTCCATTTGACAGATGAGGAACTGAGGCAAATAGGGGTTAAGTGACTTGCCCAGGGTTGCACAATTAGCAAGTGTCTGGAGATAGATTTGAACTCAAATCTTCCCGACTCTAATCCCAGTGAATTATAATCTGCTGTATTACCTAACTACTTACATATATACATGCAAAAACACATACACACATATATATATAGGTATGTACTTATGTGTGTGCCTCCACATATGTCTTGGGAAGTAGCTCTTGGGAAAGATCTCATGATAATTAGTTCACAGGATCACAGATCAAGAGTTAGGATGTCATTTAAATTGATTTTCTCATTTACAGATGAAGAAATCTGAATGAATCACTTAAGGAACTTTGAAGACAGGGAATTCATATTATCTGATTATCCCTTGCCTTTGTAAAGCATCTGGGTTTTTAAAGCACAATAAAATAGAGGGGACTAAAAGAATCATTTTGTAGGGAAAAGTACACTGGTTTTACAATTTACAGAACTGCATTGAAACCTTGTATCTACTGCTGACTACTTGTGTGACTGTAGGAAAGTCATTGAACCAATCTTGATTTCAGTTACCCTCATTTGAAAAAAAAAGACATTGGGCTTGATATTCTATTAAGTTCCTTTCAGCTGTAAATCTTAAGATCCTATAAAATCTACTTTGAAGAGATAAGGACAAAACACAGTAAAATTCATTCATTTTATTTCAAAACTTACTAAGTTGATAGTAATGCTTCCCTTCTCCCCCTTTCCCCCATCATCTTAAAATAGCAACATTGTTTATTTCAGGACTCTTAGGAACTGTGTTTGTCCATGTTGATCCTTGTAAGATCTGCCTTAGATACCTCATTTTTCTGTGAGTGAGAATGAAGGTAAAAGTAATTTGCATGTTTTACATATTTATGAAATTTGATGATGGCAACTGGAAACAAAATTCTATATTATGAATTTAAACTTCAAAATATAAGCACTAAGAGCAAGAGCCTTATGATGTTTTTTTCTTTTTAAATCAGAATCCATATTGTCGTGCTCTAAATAATTTAAAATTGTATCATAGCAAAATGGATTCTACAAAGGTCAGCTTCTTTGCACACTAATCCGATTTCATACAGCTATGAATGAATGGGTTACTCTATTATCCACAATTAAATGATCTTCATTTTCCTTGGGAAATCTTGGTTTTGACCTTCTCAGTAACAATAGCACCTCTTCTACTTGAATTATTTCTCTATAATTGACAGTACCACTCGCATTATTTACTCTCAATCTAAAGAGATTTGAGGTTCCTTGGTGCAGAGAAAGCTATGCCAGATTTGGAATCAGAAGGCCTCATCTCTGTTACTTACTACTTAGGTAACCTTTTACATGTCACTCAATTACTTCAGGACTCCTTTTACTCATCTGTTACAAGATGGAGTTGAACTAGATGAACTTTTGAGTTCCCTTCCAGCTTAAACTTGATTTTTTGATAGTGTCATGGAAAGAATTCTGAATTTAGCCCCAGAAGAAACTTGACTTTGAATCCTTACTCTGATATTTATTAGTTTCCCTATCGTGAGCAAATAATTTATTTGATTCTGAGACTCAGTTGTATGATCAGTAAATAGAATTAATTATAGCACCAATTTCACAGGCTTCTTTCAAAGACCAAAGAAGATAATGTGTAAAAAGTGGTTTGCAGGGGCAGTTAGGTGGTGCAGTAAATAGAGCACTGGCCCTGAAGTCAGAAGGACCTGAATTCAAACCCAGCCTCAGACACTTGACCCTTAACTAGCTATGTGACCTTGGGCAAGGCACTTAACCCCAATTGCCTTCCCCCGCAAAAAAAAGTGTTTTGTAAAACTTAAAGTACTATGCAGTTAGTCTATAGTCAATTGAATGCCTACTACGTATCAACCACTGCGCTAAGTGTTGGGGATACTATAAGAAGCAAAAAACAGTTCCCTGCTCTCAAAGAGCTCACAGTCTTATAATACAATAAACAAATATGTACAAACAAATTATACACAGGATAAATAAGACATAATCAAGAGAGGGAAGGCACTACACTCAAGAGAAATGGGGAAAGGCTTCCTGCAGAAGTGGGACTTTAGTTGGGACTTAAAAGAAACCAAGGGAGGCAATAGACCTAGATGAGGCAGAAGAGCTTTCCAGTAGATACAAATAAATATGTAAATATTGTTTGTCATCATCATTGTTTTTTCCCAAGGGAGTACCACTTTCCTGAAAAGGACCCTGGATCTTTGCTCATATCAAATAGATTCATTAGAGGATTCTGACCCTAAAGAAAGGGGATCAAGCTTTTCTAGCTCACCTGATCTAGATCATTATGGCCTAGTTTTCCCAGAGAAGAACTTTGGGGAATATATCTTAAATAAATATTATGCATAATTCCTGTTTAGGATCTCTTTTAAAAGGATTAATTGGATTTCAGGAAAGTTACTAAATGTGCAAAGTAGTAAGATTTAAGGTAAAAAGACAGCTATTTATTTGCTCAGGTACAGAAGAATGTCTAAGAAACAAAAGGCACTTCTATTATGCTCTCCCAGGGGGTAAAGGCTCCCTGGAGACTGAAGAACCTATGAACTAATACTTCATATTCATCTTGGATGTGTACTATCTAAGTAGCAACTCACTATCTATATTTTTTGCCAAGCCAGGACAGAGTTTGTGCTTTCAAGTCGAGGATGATCCCATTGCTTCTCATTCCTTCCTCTGAGAAGTATCACAGTTGCTATAAGCCTTTTCAACTGCCAGTCAATGTTTAGGGACTTCTGAACTTTTGACTTCACATGGTAGCCACAGGACTAGAAAGATTTATTTCCAAATTGTTTCCAGTTACCAGGGTTCAGGTAAAGAAACACAAAGGAAAAAAGGCACCCTAAGGACTTGACATCCTGTCTCAACTTCATCTAGGTAAGCATGTGTATTTACTGCCATGTAGTTTAGCTGTTATAGCTACTGTTGGAGAAGGTAGATGGAAGGAAGAGCAATTATTTTTCTTGTTAAAAGTTCAAGAGAGAGCTGGTATTGCGTCCCAGCAAAGAGAGTGTCTCCAAGGAGTAAGGAGCTTTTTTATTTTTTATCCTTGCCTTGCTTGTTGAGAGGACAGCTCTTTCTGGCTCAGTTGCCAATTCTCTTTGGAACAGCTTTAATCCCAGGGACCAAATTATCAATTAGAAGACCCTTACAAAGCGTGCCCTTTTGTAAAGAAGGGGTCATTAGCATGCGTCCATCTCCATAAAATTAAATTACATGCTCCATTGTATTGCACTGTATTACACACAGAAGACACATATTCTCCTCAGCTAAAGGTGGAGTTTGGGGAGTCCCCAAGCAAATGATTGTCATTCCCTAGCCACCTGTTGTTCACTGGTTCTCAATCATGTCCAACTCTTCATGACCCCATTTAGGGTTTTCTTGGTAAAGATACTGGAGTGATTTGCCATTTCTTTCTCCAGTTCCTTTTACTGATGAGGAATGGAAGCAAAAAGGGGTAAATGACTTGTTCCAGGGTCACACAGGTAGTAAGTTTCTGAGGCCAGATTTGAACTCAGAAGAGTCTTCTTGACTCCAGGCCCCACACCCAGTCCACTGTGTCCCCTAGCTGCTTTGAAGCAATAGAGATTTTCTACTGTGGTTTCCAGCCTTTTCTGGTGGTAGAGAATTTCTAGCATCAAACCCAGCTTCCATCATTCATGGAGGCTGCATTTGAAAATGTATAAAACTGAAAAGGGAAGGCCAAATTATTGTGGTAATTGTTTTTATACTTTTTGTAATTTTTTCAAAAGTCATATGATGTCTGTAATAAAATTTGACATTTAAGAAGGTTTTGTTGCTTTTAAATTTATTTGTATGTGTGTTTACGCATGTAAACTTTTTTTGGGGAAATGCATACATTTAGTGCTGTGATTAAGACAGGCATTATGGTATAATAGGAAGAGCACTTGCGTTGAAAGCAGGACAGACTTGGTTCGTACCCAGACCCTACCGCTTGACTGGCTGCATGATCTTAGGTAGGGTTCTTATCCTTTCAGATTTTTAGTTTCTTCATTATAAAACGGGAATAACAAAATGTGACCATCTACCTTGTTTTGAGAAAGTCCATCACATTACATATAACATAAAGAGTGTGTAAATATGAGTTATGATGATGACTATGATTTTGGAAGCTGAGACCAGATCACAATGAAGTACAGGAAATGAAATTAAAGTTCCTGAGGAAATGAAAATGAAATGGGTGGGAATGGGGGTGCTTAGTGAAAAGGAGCCTAATGAGAAGACATAGAAATCAGGGAGCACAGGTGACTGAGATCAGATTGTGTAGGGTTCCACAGTAGAGATGTAGCAATAGTAGAGGAGTGGCAAGATGTCTCCTTAGCTTCAAGTTAGGTATTGCTGAGGCTTCCCCCATCTTTGGTGGGGAGGTGCATTTTCTCAATTTCCTCCCAGGAAAGTCTGGTTATGAAAATTTTATGACATTCTGTCTCATTATTATATTGGTCTACAAATAATAACATCACAGTTAGTGGTTTTTAATCAGTGCCCCTGGCCTGGAGAATTATATTAGAACATCAATTTTTCAGCATCAAAGAATTCAGGAAAATGAATTAATATATATTGAGACAAAACTTCCTTGCCTCATTCATATCACTTATCCTTTTAACATTCTCAACTCTGTGCAAACATGAATTTCTACTTGTCTTTGATTAATTGCCTGCTTTGTTTCTTAGGCATCCTGTCAACATGAATCATGAAGAATTTAAACAATTTCCGCCTTGTGTTCAATCTACTTAAATGCATATGTACTTTCTCTTGCAGCTTTTTTCATACTGCTAGGTTATTGCATTTGTCTTTATTGATTTGTGGATTCCTTCTAAAGGTCTTGTGTGCAAGGGTGAGCATGAGCCTACACTTCTGTATCTTGGCCTGCACGTGGACTAAGTTAGCCTCAGAACTGAGTAGTAGTAGGAGGTGGGGCAGGATCACATTTGTGTAATTGAACCGAGATTTAAATGGTCCCAAGGGGATGACTGCCACAGAAGTCTATCTTTTCGTTTCTAGTATTTACCAGGGTGATGTTATATGGCTGTGAATCTATGCTCTTAGAATAATAACAATCTCAGGTGATCTGAAGGGCAATAGAAAAATTGCATGATGGGTAGAAGTGAACCCAGAGATAAAATCAATGATGATGTGTAAATAAGAAGTGGCTTAAAAGATCAAGGATATAGATGAGAAAAAAGGACCTTCTAAAATGACAGTTAACACATGAACAAACTGAAGGCTGTATTGCCATCTTAATTTTAGCGTTGTGTCTCATTTTCTTTGTAGACTGTATATAAGTTTTTTGTACATATTTTATTGTGTTATCTCCTCTATTAGATTATGAGCTCCTTGAGGACAGGCATTTTTTTTTGTCTTTCTTTGTATCCCTAGAGCTTAGCACAGTGCCTGGCATGAAATAGGCATTTAACAAGTTCTTATTGAGAGTTGAATTGTTGCTCCCAACAAGAAGGCCTTTACTCTATTACATGGAGAATTTATTGATAGTCATGGATAAAAACCAAAGAGTCTGAGGATCCTAAGTATGAAGCCATCTCTCTGTCACCTATTTGGTTCTCAATCAAGCTATCTACCTATCTATTTATCTCTCTCTTTCTCTCTCTCTCTCTCTCTCTCTCTCTCTCTCTTTCATTATCTATCTATCTGTCTGTCTGTCTGTCTCTCAAGATCCAGGTATATATATATAGCTTGGACTTATAATTTCATTTGTTTCAGAAACTCCTAGTATGAGAAATCTGCTCAATCAGTTTATAATTTGCCTAAAGCTTTTAGCACACTTGATTTGCAACAAAGTACACATAATTATATGAATTAGTAGAAAAGGAAATGACAATCATTAAAAAAAAGACTACAGCATGGATTCATTTATAACTTGTCATGCCAAACTAACTGTATTCCCATTTTTGGATACGTTTACTAAACTTGCAAACCACAGAAATGGTATTGATATAGGTTACTGAGATTTTAGCAAAGAGTCGGATAAACTTATATTAGATGTGGAAAATATGAAAAAAAATGTGCACTACATACAATTTGATTAATTCAGAATTGCATGAATGTCTGCACTCAGAGGCATGATATCAACTTGAAGGGAGTCTTTAATTGAGTACCACAGTGATTAGTTTCTGATGTATAGGTTTAAAAAAAAAGCAAAGGAGTGATTTAGAAAAAAGAGACAGATAGCATCCATTTCAAATTTGTAGATTTTGACTGTGTATGTTTAGTCTGGACAAAAGAAGGCTCAGGGAGGAGAGCTGGCTTTAAGTACTTTTAAGACTGCCCTGTGATAAATAGATTAGAAGCGTTTTGTTTGGTCTTAGAGAGAAGAATGGAAAGCAATGAATGGGAATTATAAAAAAAACAAATGTTGACTTCAAGTAAGTAAAAATTTCCAGACACAGCTATCCAAAAGTCAAATGACTTGCCTTCAGAGAGAGTGAGTTATTCCTTATTGGTAATCAGCAAATAAAATTTCTACTTTTTAGTTGTATTATATTGGAGATTCTCTGAGGTCCCTTACAAACCTAAAGTTCTATGATTCTGTATGATCTATCTATCTATCTATCTATCTATCTATCTATCTATCTATCTATCTATCTATCTATCTATCTATCTA
>CM053600.1:63203268-63240720 GCA_028646575.1 Pseudocheirus occidentalis
CCTACATACCTACCTATCTATCTGTCTATCTATCTATCTATCTATCTATCTATCTATCTATCTATCTATCTATCTATCTATCTATCTATCTACTTACCTACATACCTACCTATCTATCTGTCTATCTATCTATCTATCTATCTATCTATCTATCTATCTATCTATCTATCTATCTACCTACCTATCTATCTATCTATCTACTTACCTACATACCTACCTACCTATCTATCTACCTATCTATCTCTCACAGCTTAAATATTGTAAATAGTTTTCTTTGTACTACATTGATTTTCTGGTTTACAAATAATATATTCAATAGCTTATTTTTTATTTACTAGGCTATTGAGGGACTTAATATGTGAAGATATATATATATGTATATATATATACATGCACACACACATACTATATATATAATAGCTAAGACATTCTTTGAGAAAGACATTTTCAGTTTATTAAAAAATAGTATTTGATGAATATACACATGCATACACAGATATACACATATGCGTATATACTTACGTAGTGTATGCATTTGTTTGCCAATAGTATATATGTAGCAATGGTAGGAGGAAGGCCACTTATATATGTATATACATTACATATATTTGTAACATATATATGTTACATGGTCTTTCACTTAAAGATCACCCTCTCCTCCTAGCTTGTTACTTACTCATTCCCTTATTTGATTCTCGTGGAGTCTAGAGTAACTATCCAGGGGTATGTTTGTATATTTCCTTATTAATTAACATAATTTAAACAAATCTCTTAAACAATTAAGGCAAAACTCACACCAGTTCATAAATATTATTTAATAAATTGGAGAAAATCTCATATCTCTTTATATATTAAGTTCTTTAATATCGTAGTAAGTAAAAATTAAATAACCAAATACATGATTTGTTAACCAGGAAATTAAGAGTACAACAAAGACAATTATTTACAATATTTAAGTTGTGAGAAAGATTGTAGCCAGAACTACTTCAGATCTTAATCTAACAGTCTCCACTTCTGAAAATACAGTTCTGCCATTCAATTCACTGAAGATATCAAGCAAGCTGCTTTTCAAGAATTCACTTCATCCTCATCACAAGATAAAGATTAAAGCAGTTCTATCAAGAAAGAAGACTTCTTTCTCCTGCCTCTCACTCTGTCTTCTGTAGTTTCTTTCCAGTCATGACAGGAAATGACTCTTTATCTTCTCTCAAGTCATTACTCTTAATAACCTTTCTACAGACTCTCTCCTTATAACATTCTTTTAAATAATATTTCTTCATAAGAGTTGGCAGCTCAAACAAGAAAAAAGTTTCTCATTACCTTCTTTCTTTCTGTCATCTCTCCATCTTCTCTCAGTTTATTTCATAGATCTTTTTTAACCAAAGAGAAAAAGATACACTTCCTGACTCCACAGGGATAAGGACATCATAGAGCAACAGTTGCAACTATAGTTCCTGGCTTCTCTGATTTTCACACAGTATAAATAGCATTTTTATTAGACTTAAAGATGCAAAAAAATGGGAAGAATAGCTTACACACAGATAACAATGTTAGAATTCAAAAATACTTGGATAGTATAGATTGGTGGACTAAACTAATAAAGTGAAATTTAATTGGTAGAATTCTAAAGTTTTACATTTGGGTTAAAAAAAGTCTACTTCACAAATATAATATTAGGGAAATCTATCTAGATAACAGTTCATATGAAAGAGGTCAGGGATTTTAGTGGATTAAAAACTCAGTAAAAGACAAATTTTAAAAAATAATGGGACTCAGGCTACATTCAAAGAGAGACAGAGTATCTATCAGGCAGCTAGGTGGCTCAGTGGATATAGTTGCTGGACCTCGAGTCAGAAAGACCTGAATTCAAATGGCGACTCAGATACTTCCTAGCTGTTGCAACCCTGGTTAAATCACTCAGTCTCTGTTTGGAGAAGGAAATGGCAAACCATTCCAGAATCTTCTCCAATAAAACCCCACGGACAGTATGGTCCATAGGCTCATGAAGATTCAGACACTACTATACAACAACAATTATGCATCAGTAGGAAGTTCAGAGTCTTGACAAATGTTACTCTGGTCAGCTCTCTTTTGTAGTATTTTGCTTTGAGTGACATTTTAGGAAGATCCTTGATAATCTCTTGATGAGTATCTAGATAACTGTGATTGACATGGTGAAACGTTTTGAAGTCATATCATATGAAGATTGATTGGTGGAATTAATGATATTTATCCTGGAAAAGAAAATTTAAGAAGGAAAAGATAGTTGCCTTGGAGTCTTTTAAGGGAAGTATTAATGAAGAAGAGAGATTAACTTAATTGTTCTTGACCTGAAAGGACAGAGTTAGGAACAACTGGAAACTCTAAAGAGAAAATTTTGGCTTGATAAAGAAAAAGACAGCAACTTTGTAATGATTAGAGCTATCTAAAAGCAGAATGGATTCCTCTGTTTGATGTCTTTAATTTGTAAAGGCCAAATTACATGGCAGGTATGTATGTAGAGACAATTCTTGTTTAGATCAAGGTTGGGCTGTATAATCTATGACACCCCTTCTACTTCTGACTCTTGATGGAACATTAATACTTCATCCCTAAGAAAAAGAGCTTCGTCTTCCTCTGGAACTTCCCTTAGTACCTAGGGTTTTCTCACCCTAGAAATCCTTCTGCCATGGAAGTCTTTCTCCCATTGATCAGTTCCATCCAGAAGACCTTCCTTTTGGTGCTGAGTTCAGGCCAACCATGTTTCATTCATTCATTCATTCTTCAATCTGAATCAACAGATTATGTCACCATGCTCCAGAAAAGATACCTTCTCTCCTTCCCGTCACCTTTCCGACTTCTTTTTATGTATTGTCTTCCCTCTTACAATGTAATCTCCTTGGAAGCAATGGCTAATTTTCTTTTTTGCTTGCATTTTTATTGCCAAGGCTGAGCTTGCATAGTGTCTGGCACTTGGTCACGTACCCACTCACTTGCTCTGCTCCCCGAATTCTGTTTGTTCTATTATGATAGAGAATTGGTAGGAAAAAAAAGACAAAGGTTTTAGACCCACCTCCTCACTTCTCCTCCCAATTACATTAACTGTTATTTTTAGTATATGTTCTTTGTTTAATTGACCAATAAAGTTATGAGGGCACTACTGGGGGAAATGAGATATACCCATCTTTTCATTCTTGAAATATGTGGAATCAGCAGGCATGAGGAAGTTGCTGTTAACCAGGATAAATTGTAAATGAAAAAAAAATTATTGCTGCCTTTTGTCTTTATATTGCTTTTATTTCAATCCTCCTCCCATCATTGAACCTACCCTTGTGATAAAGAAAGGTGATTATGCAATGATGCAAATGCAGCAATTGACAATATATAAAATGCCTTTTTTCTCTTAAAATTCAATATGTTTGATAAAACTCATCTAAGCTTTTCTATGCGTTTACTAATTAGGCTTTCTAATTCTACATTTTTTGGCTCTAATTCTATTGTTTCCTTTTTCAGAGAATCTATTGTTATAAAGTGTAATGACAGTCAACATTTCATTGACTAAATTCTGTAACCTATTGTTATACTTGCTGCTTCCTTCCATAAGACATCTAATTCCTTTCCTTTTCTTTGATAATTTTACTGAACTTTCACTTCTCCATTCCTCTCCAGCCTCTACTCTTAACTCCTCCACACTTCTTTATCACCTTCACCATCCACCACATCTCTTGATGGTATTACTCCTCCCCTAATTCAGGTTCTTTTTATGTGTTCTCTGAGTGTGTTGGTATTAATAAATAAGCTCTATTCTTTTGGCTTCTTTTTGTATTTTTTGTGCTTCACAGAGCACTTAGAAAGTGCTTAATCAATGTGTGTTGACTGGGCTTGACAATTTTTTGATTGAATCATCTTGGAAGTTCTTTCCAAGTTGCTCTACTATCATTGTTTCTAGTGACTATCACATTTGAAGGAAACCAGGGAAGGTAAGATTTGGACATGAGGAGTGAGAGAATTCTAGGCTTGGGGGTTAGCCAATAAATACCTAGAGTAGGAAGAAAAAATGAATTTTGGGAGAAATAGCAAGAAGGCCAGCACCGCTGGATCACAGAATAAGAGTGGGAAGAAAGTTACAAGAAGGCTGGAAAGGTAGGAGGGTGTTAGGTTATGGCATCATATGTCATATCAGGTTTAGCATTATATGCCAAATAGGGAATTTTATATTTGACCTTCAGTGTGAAATAGGAAGCCAGGAAAATTTATGACATAACCAGAACTGTGCTTTAGAAAGATCAATCTGACAACTAAATAGAGGATGAGGGAGACCAATCAGAAGATTATTGCAATACACCAGGCATGATGTGATGAGAGCCTGAACCAGAGAATTCACAAACTTAGTATTCATATTACTATTTGCCAATAGGTTTGCTATGTGATTTCATGGTTAGTAGACTTGTTGCCCTGTATAAACTCGCAGATCTAGCCCCGTAAGCCCTGAATCTTCCCTTTTCTAATTCTACCAATATCTCCAGATCTGGTAGTGATTCTGACTGGACTTGTCATGATTTGGTAATGATTCAGAGACATAGGTGAGTCATGCTTCTCATATTTCTTCCTCAGGAGGGCATAGTTTCTTTCCAGAGAAAATTACTTAGTCTACCAATGTCCCTGTTATGAGATATCTAAACTTGGTCTTGCCCATAGGTGATACTGCTCTGATTCAAGGGATCCAAACCTTGTATCACTTGTATCCAAGATACATTTCTGATATGGGGAAAGCCACTTCAGGTTCATAGACTTGTAAGTTGTTTTTTTGCCTTTTTTTTTTTTACATAGAAAATCAGATTTCAGCCTCATGAGGCTTCTATTTCTGACAATCTGGCCATTCAGTTTTTTTATTGAATCATTCACTTTGTTCATTATGGCTGCAAATTTCATGGAGACATTTGCATATAGGAATTTGGAAGCTAATACCCAGTACTCATATGCAACTGAGATTTTATCATATATTTTTGAGCCATCAAAATTGTCTGATAATTCATAGAATATGCCCCTAATGGATTTTCTTTGCCTAGCCTCCCTATAAACTTTTGCATGGTACCTCAAATCTTTTAAAAATTACTTTTAAAAACTTTTTTGATTTCCTTAGTTTTATACTCAGCCTCCATTACTAATATTAGTAATACTCTATGGGGTTTTATACCCATTACATGACTCATCACATGGTGTCATATTTTCAAAATATCAGTTCACAATGGTAGTTTTTAAGAAATTGATGGTACTTTAAAGATTCAGTACATAGCAGCATATGTACTAAAACAAGTGAAGTGATGCATCAGTAATAAATATTAGCACATAACTGAAAAAACTGCATAATTATTAGTAGTGCTGGAAAGATACATGCAAATAACAACAATTGGTATGTTATTAAATAAGAGCACTTAAATCAGTAGCACTGGCACTCATAAATCATTCCAGGAAAACACATATTTATTGCATTATTAGCATCATTGGACAGCAGATTTAAGCATTTATATTTGTAATATGAAAGCCACAGATTGAATTTGACAGAGGGAAATACCCAGAAGAGACTAAAACAAATACAAAACAAGAACAAACCAACCTCTTCCCAAGAAAAAATAGAACTAGAATTTTATAAGAATTCTGTTGTAAAATTTTAGGGGGAAAAAGAAGTTGTCGCCAAAAATTCTGTCAAAAATAAAGAAATAAAAACGTCCTTCGAAAAAAAGCAAGAAAATGAGTTTGATTCATATCAAAACTCAAAAACATAAAACTGAAAGAAAACTATGTAATATTTTTGGAGGGAGCTTATTACCAAAGCAGGAATGGTAAAACCTACTTAAAAAAAAAAATCAAATAATAGAATGAAAAAATTATTCACAAATATAATTCTCAGTGTAACCACCAGGTGGTGCTAGTGAACCAGGTAGGTCAAAAAACCAACCATCTATAAGGAGTCCTGTTTATGCATGCCTGAGAAAGTCACTCCCCTTCTGGAGTGTGGCTTTCCTTTCAAACCATCGCATGATGCCTCCTACAGGAAAAGGAAAAAATGGTGTCTACTTTCAATTGCTTACCTGCCTCTTAGGTTGTACCAGATCAGTTTGAACTATCTTTTCAGCAATTGTTCTTTCTCTTCAACCCTGGAAGACTTAAAACAAATGAACAAACTCTCATCTCCATTAAATGTGGGACTATAACGCCCTCAGTAATTTTTTTCTTGGGCAAAAATCCAAAATGAGTTTACAGAAACCTCAATAATTTGCATCTTTTTCACTTTCAGGCTATTCTTCCTTTTAAAAATCTTCCAGAACATATAAAATAAGCAGAACTGGCACAGATTGATAGCATAGCTAGCTGGTTTTTATACAATTTCAATTATAGAAGAAAAAAAAAAGCCCAAACTTCTTAAAGAAATAACAGTTCCAAAGATTAGCTTCTCTGTCTGTAGCTGAAAGATTTTCTTTTTCCCTCTCAATCCCTCCATCCCCAACTCACTCCATCCCCTGTTGGGAGAGTCAAAATGGAAAGATGTGGAAAAAATGACAGGGGAATAAGTTTCTTCTCCCAGGAAAGTGCTAGGGGACAGATCCAGCTTGTTTCATCAATGAACTTCCATTGCTTCCTACCCTATTCTCCATAGCTTTCTCTTGATTGCCCCTATTCTGTATGGTGTTTCCTTATATTTCTTCTTGACACAATCAATTGAGAAATTGTTGCTTAACCAGTACTTAATTCCATTCTGGTTAAGTACTTCATTGCTGCCATTCTTTATCATTTGCAAGTTCAAAAAATCTCTTATCTCTCCCATGTTTGTGTATGTGGAAGCGTGGAGAAGGGAAAAGAAGCTCAGTGTCTTTAAAACCAGTGAGAAATGGATGATGTTCCTAGCAAAAGAACTGTCTAATGCTCAGATCTTTAATTTCTTAGAGCTCTAGAAGGTGGGCTGCAACTATATTTTGATAAGTAATTTCAAAATCTATTCTTTTGTGCAATCCAATGATTAAAGCAAAAGTCAAAATCAACGCCCAGTTAGAAGTATAAAGATTAAAAAGAAAAAGAAAATCATTGAATGAAGTTATAAAAGCTCAAAATATTAAAATTAGGTTTTTTTTAACTATAAATTTTATAAAAGTAAAGAAGTTGACTCATAATTACATTTCTATTTTAAAATGTTATATTGATACCTTTTGTAGAGCTCTCTGTCCTAATTATGTCTCCCTCCCTTCTTAGTATGTCTTTCTTAGGATTAGAGATTTAAAGCTGGAGTGACTGTAGAGGCTGTCTGGTACAAGTGAAGCTCTGACATTTTAAAATGTTTGCCTAAGGCCTAGTAGCTAGTAAGTAGGCAAGTCAAGAGTTTTTGAGTCATGACTCTCTGGGTCCATATTCAGTTCTTGTCCATATTGACAAAGAAGTACAGTTAAGCCAATCAAACATTGACCAGGTCTAGTATAATATGCTTGATATTGCTGCTGTGGTCTTCTACCTTTTCAGAGGTTAATGCACTGCCTCGTTGTCAATCTTCTGGAAGTGGTTACTCATCGAATCTGAGCACTGATATTCTTAAGTATTGTTTCTAAGTATTTCTATGGTTTTTATGTATATTGTTCTTTTAGTCCTGGTTACTTATTTCTCAGTCTTTACTTAATTTCATGCAAGTATAACATGACCTTGCAGAGTATGTACAGATATTCTCTGGTTGATTCTGTTTCACCACGTGGAAGCACTGGGGCTATTTCTGGCTAGTTGCTAGCCCATTGCTGAAAGGACTTCATGTTTTAGTATGATGTGAAAACCCCGAGTACACCCTTAGTCCTTTCCCCTGCTCCATGAAAGCAGGACAGTGGGGATTCTGTATATTAGTTAAGAGAAGAAACAGCTTCCACTTTAAGAGCTCATTGGCTCTGACTCTCCAGGTAGCAAGATATAATTATAGTGAGGTATAGAGAAACACAGGGCCCTTTTTTTGGTGATCCTGCCCACATGGCTGCTATGCCTAAGTGAACTTGCACCTGGGTCCTTAGCAGTTTCCTTCTCTCTTATGTTTCCTTTCCTTAAATCTATGACTTTGTGTGTTAGAAAGATCCAGAGGTCTAAGTGGTAGCAGTGTCCATAGGAGATCTTGACTGAAGTTGTGGCAGAGGAAAACATGAGCTGGCAGCAAGGAAAGTCTTTGGAGAAAAGGACAGTCACTATAAAGAAGACTGACCTTGACTCAGCTTGATTTGACAGTGCTCAGATGAGGTGAAATCTAAATGCTCTGATTAGCAAAATTTCAAAATTGTTTTATGTTTTGGTCTGTCTTTGAGATGATTCTAACTGTAACTGTAACTAATAAACAAAGCTAAATTTTATTTGTATACTGTGATTTTTTAATGCTTAGCATACATTTTCATGAGTAGGAATAAATTGTCTGTTTTGTGCTCAATTCATATTGCGTATACAGTACCTATGTTACTTTACTATATTTCGTGGGGGGGATCCCTAGAACTGTGAAGTTTTGTCCCTAGGAAAATGGAAGCTTGTTAATTAGACCACAAAGAATAAGACAAGGTTATTAAAATTTGCATTAAAAAGTTGTAAGAGCAAAAGCAAAAAACAAAAGAGAAACTCCCTAGATAGCAATAAAAAAATCAACTAATTTCAGCTCAAAAGTCAAAGACATCAAGTGGAAGAAAATAATATATAAATTTCCAGAATGTATTACCAAAGCAGTGGTAGAATGTATAGAAAATGGAGCTCTCTCTTATTAGAAACTAGGCTCCCTATGACAGAAACAAAAATAATGTGTACAAAAAAGAGAGAGACTAGTGCCTCAGCTTGTGGGTTCAATTGAATGGTTTCTCAATTCTAGGAAAGTCTGTCCAGGTTTGTCTCAATACTTCCTTTTAATATTTTCTTATAGAATAATGGTATTCCACTACAGGACTTAGCCACAATTTATTCAGTCATTTCCCAATGGATGGGTACCTAGTGTATTTCTAGTTTCTTGCTAACCACCAAAAAATGCTATTATGGAATCTTTTGCTCTCTTTTCAGCTTTCTTGGGGTTAGGTTAGTAAACGAAAAGTGTTGATATTGCTAGATTAAAGGGTATGTATCACTTAGTGACTTTTCTAGAATATTTCTAGAATGACTGAACCAAATTACATAACCAAGACTTGTATATTATTAGTTTTCCTATATTCCCACAACTCTCCAAAATTGATTATTTCTGTCTTTTATTATGCTTGCCATTTATTAGGAGATTTAATTTATGTACTATAATTCTCATAATCTCTTGATCAAAAAAGCCCAGAAACCCCTTTGGCTAGGGGTTTAAACTCAAACTTAAAACTTCTTGCCAAGTAGTGAGTCATGGTAGCTAAAGAATCTACCAGCTTAAAATATAAACTCATTTGCAAAATGGTATCAAGAAAGATCATGGAAAGTTGTATGCAATATTAACCCATAAAATACTGACAAGTGATGGAGAGAGAAAAGAAAATTAAGCCAAGTCAACCAAAGGTATTTTTTGCATTTGTTGCTGTTTGTCCTTTGTTCTCAAAGAGAACCAATGACATCAGGAGGGTCATGTCTTGACTTGCAAGTGAATTGAACATTAGGGAGGCAGAATTGTGCAAGTTATTGGTTACGCGCTCTTCTCCAGAGTCATTGGGGTCAAAGAGCAAGACATAAATCAAGACAACTGGTGATGGTCTAAGATCAGTGAGAGCACCTGGCTTTTTTAAACTAAAGTCTTTGCTCAGATCTTAGTTTGTCTGAGGCAATAGCCATTCAGTAATTAAAGGCTAGGTAAGAATTGAACTCACACATTCAACTGTAAAGAGCGTGACTCATCTGTTAATATTTGAATGGCAATCTGTTTTCATCATTAATGAAGGTAGAACACCACATTTGAACCTGACCACCAGTGCACTTAAAGGATTATATGAAAAGGGGCCGCCAGGTGGCGCAGTGAGTAAAGCACCCGCCCTGGAGTCAGGAGGACCTAAGTTCAAATCTGACCTCAGACACTTGACACACTTACTAACCATGTGACTTTGGGCAACTCAACCCCAATTGCCCTCCAAAAAGCAACCCCCCCCCCAAAAAAAACAATAGTAAGAATTATATGAGAAAGCTGTAAGGATAACAAATACTGACCCAAAGTCTCTAGACAGAATCCTTACTGGAAATGACATAATATTAAAGACCTATGAGGTGTTGTTGTTGTTTAGTCATTTCAGCCATGTTTGACTCTTTGTGACCCCATTTTGGGTTTTCTTGGCAAAAATTCAGGAGTGGTTTGCTGTTTCCTTCTACAGCTCATTTTATGGATGAGGAAACTGAGGCAAAGTTAAGTGACTTCCCTATGGTCACATAACTAATAAGTGTTGCAGGCCAGATTTAATTTAGAAAGATTTTTCTTGACATCAGACCCAGCATCTATCTGCTGCTCCACCTACCTGCCCTAATATTAAAGGTATCAACTTCTGAAATATTTCTGTGGGAGAAAGATGAAAACTTCTCAGACTATACCCTAAAATAGGGACAGCGCTCTAAACTCAAGCTGGGCTCTGGCTGCAGCTGGGCCTAAATTTCATTTTTTTTGCAAATTTATCCCTCCCCTGCTTTCACTCACTACCAAATAAAGTATCAAATGCTTTCACTGGTTTTCATTGGCTGAAGATCATTTCCTTTCTCCTTGTATCTGTTCTAGATTGTGAGG
Source organism: Pseudocheirus occidentalis (assembly GCA_028646575.1). NCBI lineage: Eukaryota > Metazoa > Chordata > Mammalia > Diprotodontia > Pseudocheiridae > Pseudocheirus > Pseudocheirus occidentalis. The sequence continues at coordinate 63,213,977 of CM053600.1, forward strand.
CCAAGCTCTTAACCAATGAGGGCAAGGACAGTGGGAGGGATTGCTTGTGTTTAACTATGTTTTTGCTTTCTGTAACCACCCTCCCTCCACTGGTTTGCCCTGGTGAAGGTGACCCTCCCTTTCTTGTAAGAATTGAGTAAATACTTTCTGTTCCTAGAGAAGCCTCTGAGGTTTTTATTAAATTTTTGGATAGGGTTTTTCATCCCACACATTTCTATAAGATGAAGATTTAAAAAAATAGGAAGAAATGTTTATTATTGCAAACCTTTCAAATCCAAGTGACTGTGAAGACAGTGGAATCTACTCATTGGTTAATTACTACCAATCTGTTGTCCATCAAGACACTAGTAGATCTGGGGCAGCTGTAGCCCTTCTGTTCCACCTGTCATATCCTATAATCCCATACTAGAAGTTTCCTTGTAGATGGTAAGGTCCTCCAGAAGCTCCTGTTTGTGGATTGCAATGTCCTCATTGTGTCGTGTCTTGGAACACTTCACTATATGATCTTTTTTATGACATCTAGTCATACAAACTTTATCAGTGCGGCAATATACAGAGAACATAAATTTTGGCTAAACATTAGAGATGAAAATGAGCTGTTCCTAGAACTGAGTAGAGAATGAGTAGGCCTGATAGCATTTGGAAAGTTGTTTAGCACTTTCAAAAATTCCAATGTGCTTTCTTCCTCAATATTCTGCCAGTGATATTCCATTGTTGAATATCATGGAAAGACTTCAGAGGAATAAAAATGAATAGATAAAAATAAAAAATGTATGGTAGGGATAAGTAAGTTGTATAAGTTATCCCTATGTACTTATCCCTAACTACTTAAGTACTATAACTACTTATCCCTACTCTGGTAGGGATAAGTAAGTACTATAAGTTGCCATACACTTTACTACTAACTACAACTTTCCTGCAAAAAGTGGTGGAAAATACATGAACAATAACATGTAAATCTATTGATAGTCTTATCTTTTTAACTACACGAAATGGATCTGTCATTATTTTGTCTAATTCTAAATGTTCCTTCAGGAAATGGATTGATGTAGACCAAATATATATGGTAATTTGGGTAGTATTATAATTTTTATTATATTAATGTAATATTTTTCCATGTATTAGACTTCTTTTATTTCTGTTATAATATTTGTCATATTTATATATGTCTCATGTTTGTCTCAGTAAGCCAACTTCCAGATATTTAACAAAATTGGTTATCATTTGAAATGGAATTTCTCCTTAGATCTTTTTCCCTAGATGTATGTTGATAATACACTTAGATGCTAATGATTTTCCTGGATTTCCTTGCTCTTGCTACTTTGCTACAATTATTAATCGTCTTGGTTACACTGTATAGTAACTAGAGTGCTGGACTTGGAATCAGGTAGATATTAGTTCCTATCTGCCCCTCAGATACCTACTAGCTAGGTGACCCCAGGCAAACCATTTGCCTCTATTCTTTCATCTATACAATCAATAGCACCTACCTCACAAAGTTGTGATGATCAAATTAAATAACACATATAATGTGCTTTACATTCTCATACATATTATATTTTTATGTATACATACATTATACTAGAAGGATATTTAAGGAAACAACATCATGTACAGAGATCGTTTTCTTTTTATGCTTATACCTACTTTTATACTTAGTTGGTTATTCTCATATGTCTCATTCCCTTTTTTTAGATGTTAGGTTCCTTGATGTCATGGACTGCCTTTAATAAATGTTTGCAGGATTGAATTGAGTGATATGTGACAAGTAGAGTATCACAGAGTTTAGTTCTGGTTTGGGCTGCTACTCTAAATAAATCACCATATTTTAGGTTCTTAGCACAGGAAGTTTTGATTTAATTATATATCAGCATAGATGAACTTTCTTAATAAAAAGTAAAAATGTCATGAAAAGGAGAATATTGCAATTTCCTTATCCTTATTCCTTCAGAGGAATAAAAATTTCAGGTGAAAAGATGTATGGTAGGGATAAGTAGGTTGTATAAGTTATAATAATTTGGTTATTATTTTTTAAAAACCATTATTTTTATTACATAATAACTGATGAATTTTCATGGTCAAAGAAATTATAATGACATAAACAATGTATGGGTGATGTGCTCCTTCATAATAAACTAGGGTGCTTCTCAGAAAGCAAATATAGTATGTTTCTGGGAGTTTGCTCAAAGTCTTTTAAGAACCTTCCAGAATTTTCAATCTATTTGTATAGCCGTTGAGAACCTAAGGTAACCTCCATGACACAATGAGGCAACAAAGTAGGGCTATGAAACAACTATCCATCTTTTTAAAAGCTAACATTCCTTTCTATAATGTCGTATGGCTCCTAGCCATGAAATGCTTCTGAAGAATTGAAGTTGGCCATTGCCCAAAGGGCAATAGAGAGCACATGTTAGTTGTGCATGTCTGTAACACATTACAAATGAAGAATTATGCATAAGGATGTCATCAGAGAAATGTACATGTAAAGGTATATACACTCTTTTAAGACTCTAAGATACTCCAATTGCTGTTTTCAGAATGTTGGGCAAAAAGTTCTTTTAGAGTTTGAGTGTCTTCATTTGCATATGAAAAGTTTGGGAAAGCTCTGAGTAGTTAACAGAGACAATAACTTTGGTCCCTGTTTATAGATTGTCTCTGTATCTTTTCTCAGCCTATTCATTTACATGGATGAAAGGGAGAGATTTAGAGTTGTAAAAATTGGGAAACATCAAACACCAGAGCTACTGAGTGATCATTGAACAGATAGTCATTACTTGGTTTATAGCCTGGAATATAAAGATGAACATTTGGAAACTATATATTCCAGTCACCATACACTGGTTCTTTCTGGGAATGAGGAAGAAGTGGGGATACTTATTAAGAGGAGATGAAACTTTTGAATTAGGCCCAGTTCCGTCACAACAGGGCATTACTCAAGTGAGGTAAAACTTCTGGACCTAGGTTTACTCCTCTATAAAATTTAGGAGATTGGACTAGATTGGTTATCAGATTAGATTAGATTGGTAGATGTCATTGCTGAACTTTTGTCAATGATATATGAAAAATCATGGAAAATGGGAGATAGTCCACAAGATTGTAGAAGGGCAAATGTACTGATTTGAAAGAGAGAGAGAGAGAGAGACAGAGACAGAGACAGAGACAGAGAGACAGAAACAGAGACAGACACAGACACACAGAGAAATACATAGACATATACACAAAGACAAAGAGAGAAGACAATATAATGTCTACATATTATAGGCCACTGACCTTGAATTTTTATCCTGAGAAATTATATTATTTTTAAAGGGGAATCTCTAGAAAGGAAAGCAATGTTTCCAAAGAGCCAGACATTGTTTCATAAAGAATGAGTTATATCAGACAAAATTAATTTCCTTTTTTTTTACAAGATTACTAAAACAGTGCCTGAAGGGATTGTTAAGGATATAGTTTACTTAGATTTGAGGAGAATTTTGATAAATTATCTCGTAGCATTATAAAATGAAGAGATGCTGCTTAAACCATACAACTGAATTAAAGATAATTTTAAATATTTGGACTCAAAGAGTAATTGTTAATAGTTTGATGGAATTGTGGCAGGAGGTCTCCAGAAGAATAATCCAGGTATCTGTGCTTGGCCCTTGGCTGTTTAACATTGATAATTTAACATTATCAATAACTTGGATAAAGGCATGGATGGTAGGCCCATCAAATTTGTAAACAACACAAAGTTGGGAGAGCTAATAAACTTTATCACAAAGTCTGATTCAAAAGAATATTGTCAAGCTATTTTAGCAAAATCTATTAAGATGCAATTCAATAGAGAGTTGAGTGTTTTAAATGGACTGCAAGCGAAATATATCAACTAATATGATCATGTGTTAATTGAGACAAAGTTAGTAATATGGAAGTGATAGTCTCACCATCTACTGCCCTCATCATAAATCTTCTGGAATATTGTGTTTGGTTTGTGTATCGTGGTTTAAGAAGGATATGGTTAAGCTGGTATCTTCTCATGAGGACCAATATGGTGAAGGACTTTGAGTCTATGACTTGGAGAGAAGAGGGCTGAGGTGAAGAAGGACATGGGAAATGTCAGTATTTGAAGAATTTTCAAGTGAAGAAGGGATTAAGTTTTCTCTGTTTGGCTTCAGGGAGCAGAACAAGGAAAAACGGGTAAGAGTTGCAAAGAGGGAAATGTAGGCTTAATGTCAGAGAAACCTTCCTGATGATTAGAGCCATCCAAAATTGTGATGCAGCTAGGTGGCCAGGCCTGGAATTAGGAAGACTCAGCTTCCCAAGTTCAAATGTGGCTTCATATATTGTGACCCTGGGCAAATCACTTAACCTTGTTTGTCTCAGTTTTCTCATCTGTAAAAATGAGCTAGAGAAGGAAATGACAAACCAAGTATCTTTGCTAAGTAAACCCAAAACGTGGTCATGAAGAGTTGGATACAACTGAAAAACAACTGAACACCAACAACAAATTCACAATTGTAGTGGGCTGCCTTGAGAGGTAGGGGGTCCATACTCCTTGAAGGTTTCTGGGCATGAACTGCATCAGACCTGGTCAGGTATGTTATAATGGTGATTTTTTTTCCTGTAAATTGGAATAAATGACTATTGAAATCTCTTCCACTTCTCAGACTCTGTGGTCTATGAATTATAAGAAATCCCTTCCAATTCTGAAATTACATAATTTTACAAAATGCTGATCTGTTCTCAGGGCCTCAGGTTCTTCAGTCATATGACTGGGTGACTCCTGTTCTCCTTTTCAGTGCTAATGCTTTTTATCTTTGAACCAGTGTTCCTGCCCTGTCTTACCACTTCTACCCACTCCTCACCCCCAAATGTAGGAATGCTTTCCTTTCTCTTTTCTGCTTCTTAGGATTCTTGACTTTCTTCAAAGCACTGCTCAGTCGTCTGGTCCTTTATGAGGCCTTTCTTGATCTAGAATTATTGGACATTTCTACCTCTTCAGATTTCTTTGTATTTGCTTATGGGTATACATAATCTTACTTATTATGTTTCATATTAGACATTTACTTCATTTCTCTCAGTCCTATGGCCTGAGAAAACTAACATGACATAAAGTAATTTCTAAGGTGATTTCTCCTCTAAGATTCTGTCTTCTAAGAGTGTACTGCTTCCATATTCTGGAATGTTGAAACCTCATTATAAAGTTACATTTTAGCCTGACTAAGATATCTAATAATTTTGAGAAATATGACTGTCACTTGATTAGTAACATTGAGGAAAATGGCAAACTAAATTGCCTTTCAGCTGGGAAAATTCTGGAACTGGTGCCTTGTTATAGATGTTTGAATGAATGGGAAAAAAAAGCATTTATTAAAGACTTGCTATGTGCCAAGTCCTGTGCTAAACATTTAGGGACACAAATAAAAATTCAAGACTGTCTCAGCTCTGAAGAGGCAGGGACTAATAGGGGTCAATTCAGAATAGCAGACAGAGATCTGACCTAGAAATGAAATGACCTGGGTTTTAAGTCCTGTCTTTAATACATATTGGCTATGTGATCTCAGACAAGACATTTATCCTCTCAGTCCTCCAGGAATTGGGTGGGGATGGGGTTGCTGTTTATCCTTTATTCTCAATGAGGATCATGACATCAGGAGGGTGATGCCATGACATGCAAGTGAATTGGATTTAAATGAGGGAGGACTGGGCAAAGACACCAGCCTCACTTTTACTTCTGGAGCCATTTAGGTCCAGTGGCCAGAAATAGATAAGGATGACTAGAGATAGGTCAGGATGCAGTGGAGATCCTTGGACTTTTCAGGCTAAGGTCCTTAACAGTTCTCAGTTTGACTGAGGCAAAGCCTGTTCAGTGATTAAGTCTTAATTGAAAATGGGGGAAAAGGCTTAATTAAAAATGTGGAAAAGGAAAGATGGAAGGCTTTTCAGCAAACTACTCTGCTCATCAGATCTGCATTTAGTTCTACCCATTAGCAGTATGCTACACAACTACACCAATAATTATCTTTGTCTTTTTTCCCCCTCTAAGGACCATGCCACATGAGAAAATAGGTTCTTTCAAGAAGGTCTATTACTGAACTGTTCCATCTGAAGTACATAAACTGTATTCTCAATCCAAGTGGATGCATGGCTGCTTCCACCATGGGTTTCTGCAGGAATTCTATTAGTTCCCTGGTCTTTGCCATTTCTTGGGCTGGCAAAATCAACTCTCAGAGTCTCTCTTCTCAGGTCATCTGCAAGAACATTTTCTATATAGATTCTAAATCAATCCATCAACAAGTATTTATTAAGCACTTCTTATGAATCAAGCATTGTGCAAGGCCCTGGGGATACAAGGACAAAAAAGGACGCAATCTCCATTAGGAAGAAGCTTATATTCTAATAGAGAGAAAAGTACAAATAAAAACATATACAACATGAATATAAAACTAATAAATAATCTGTGTGTGTGTGTGTGTGTGTGTGTGTGAGAAATGGCTGCTAGTTTGGGAGAGAGTGTGCATTAGCAATTGTGGGGATCAAGATGAAAGGGAGAATCATGGAACTCTACCTGATTTCCATCTCTGAAGTAGGGCACGTATTCTGTAAAATTAATTTTCTGCAATTAAAGAAACAGACACAAAATTTCTGAGTATAGTATCATTTAATTTGCAAAGCTAATATTTGCACATTAAACCTGGTCAGCTGACTCCTCAGATATCAGAGACAAGCAGTGCTTTACAGAAATGTTTTTATAACAACAAAAAATAGAATTGACAAAATCACAGACACTTGATTTGAACATAATTTTATCGGACAAAGGAAATCATTTGATTAATTGGACTTTCTTAATTCCACCCTGGAAGCCCTTGCTTTGCTTTTGTTATATTTTGAAACCATAAATGATACTTTAAGGAACTCATAGTTCAACTGACATGGTTTCTCAGTTTCTAGAAAGGGGAAGGGAGGGTCCTGGGGAAAAAGAGAACTGGTTTTGGGAAAAAGAATATTGTTGATGGTTGTTAAACTAGCCATCAACCTCCATCCTCTCATCTGTCAGAAGGGAAAATAACTTTAGGAGATTAGATTACTTTAATTTACTGGAAAGAGGAACTTAACCCCTTTTTCTAGTTGCTAGAAAGAGGATTCAATCTTTTTTAAGAGTCTTATAATTCTACGATTATTTTATTTCTACAAAAATATAGGTCTTACTCTAAATTATCTACTAATAAATGATAAGGACTTAACTATTTATCTGTTTGCTAAATCTATGGGTATTATTTAGGTTAAAGGGAATGCCTACATTGACTTATTTTAGCTGTTAGGACTAGCTTCTGCCTAAAGAGACTTAATCTTTTGTTCAAGATTAAATAAATCTAAGGCTGTATCAGTAGCTATCATTTATTGATAGATAATCTAGACATGTATATATTTATTATATATTATATATAAATAAGCATATATATATATATATATATATATATATATATATATTTCTAGGTTATCTATCAATGAGTGATAGCTACTAATAGATCCCTATCAATCTATTACTTTCTTCAATTCCAGGCATTGTGATGGACAGTGCAAAGGCATGCTTATGGAAATTGTCATGAGGGAGGAAAAGAGAGAAGCCCATTTTGGCTTGGTCACAAGATGTAGCATGATGAGTAATGTTCAGTGAATCTGGAAAGACAGGCTGGGGCAAGGATGAAGAGGGCTTTACAGGATAAATATAGAAGTTTGTATTTTATCTTAGAAGCAAAAAGGGACAAATATTCCTCTTCAAGATTGTTTTATTTGACCTTCCTCATGTCTTCTTGATTTCAATATTTAGCATTAGTTTCTGGGAACTACTTCTAATTCATATTTAAGAATGTTCCCATATAATTTAAGTGACCAGATATTGAATAAGAATGTCTTTGCATAGAATATTGTGGTGTCAAAGGAGCAACATCTATCCCATACATTCTAGGCTAATATTTCCTTGATAGCTAATGAAATCATCTTCAAGACTTACTTGGCACTAAGGCTACTGTTATGTTGACATAGCATTGACAGAATTTCCTGGTTGTATAAGTAAAAGTGCAGTTTAATCTTTAGGCATAACACATGTTGCTTACTTGTATGGCTAACATGACCAAAAGAGAGGTAGAGAAATCAGATGCAAGTGAATCAATATTGGATCCTTGCTGAATATCCTTTCCATAGTAACTACATTTCTTCATTAGATTTTATTTTTATAGTGCTTTTTTCAGAATTCATTTATTTATTTTTAGTTTTCAACATTCATTTCCACAAAATTTTGAGTTCTAAATTTTCTCTCCATTTCTCCCCTACCCAAACCTTAAGATGGCAAGCATACTGATTACTCCTTGCCCCTATCTGCATCTCATATATCCCCTACCCCATCCTTTTCCTTATCCCCATAACCCTGACTTTTCTTGTAGGGAAAGATGGATTTCTATATCCCATTGCCTATATATCTTATTTCCCCATTGCATGTAACAAACATTTTTAAACATTTGTTTTTAAAACTTTGAGTTCCAGATTCCCTCCCTTCTTCCCTCATCACCCACCCTCACTGAGAAGACAAGCAATTCAATATAGGTTATACATGTGAAATTATGCAAAACAATTCCATAGTAGGCATGTTGTGAAAGACTGACTATATTTCCCTCCATCCTATCCCTCCCCTCCATTTATTCTATTTTTTCCTTTGACCCTGTCCCTTTTCAAAAGTGTTTGTTTCTGACAACCTCTTTCCCCAATCTTCCTACCCTTCCGTCATTTCCCCCCTCTTATCCCCTTCCCCCTTACTTTCCTGTAGGGTAAGATACACAATTGAGTGTGTATGTTATTCCCTCTTTAAGCCAAAATCCAATGAGAGTAAGGTTGACTTATCCCCTTTCACCTAACTGTTCTTCTCCGTTGTAATAGCTTTCTCTTTTATGTGAGATAATTTACCCTATTCTATCTCTCCCTTTCTCCTTCTCCCAATATACTCTTCTCTCATCTTTTAATTTTATTTTTTAGATATCATCCCTTCATATTCAACTCACCCTGTACCCTCTGTCTACATATACATGTACAAACATATACACACATACATCCACCTAAACATACATACATACATACATATATATATGTAAACAGTTCAACATTAATAAGTTCCTTATGATTTCTCTTCCCTGTTTACCTTTTCATGATTCTCTTGATTCTTGTATTTGAAAGTCAAATTTTCTGTTCAGTTATGGTCTTTTCATCAAGAATGCTTGAAAGTCCTCTATTTCATTGGATATCCATATTTTCCCCTGAAGTATTGTACTCTGTTTTGCTGGGTAGGTGATTCTTGGTTTTAATTCTAGCTCCTTTGACCTTCAGAATATCATATTCCAAGCCCTTCAATCCCTTTATGTAGAAGCTATTAGATCTTATGTTATCCTGATTGTGCTTTCACAATACTCAAATTATTTCTTCCTGATTGCTTGTAATATTTTCTCCTTGACCTGGGAACTCTGGAATTTGGCTATAATATTCCTGGGAGTTTTGTTTTGGGGATATTTTTCAAGAGATGATCGGTGAATTCTTTCAATTTCTCTTTTACCCTCTGTTTCTAGAATATCAGTGCCGTTTTCTTTGATAACTTCTTGAAAGATAATGCTTAGGCTCTTTTTTTGAACATGACTTTCAGGTAGTACAATAATTTTAAAATTATCACTCTGTGGGATATCTAGGTGGTGCAGTGAATAGAGTGCCGACCCTGGAGTCTGGAGGACCTGAGTTCAAATCCAGCCTCAGACACTTAACACTTACTAGCCTTGTGACCTTGGGCAAGTCACTTAACCCCAACTGCTCTGCCTTCTCCCCTCCAAAAAAAAAAAAAGAAATAAAGAAAAAATCTGTCTCCTGGATCTATTTTCCAGGTCAGTGGTTTTTCCAGTGAGATATTTCACAGTGACTTCTATTTTTTTTCATTTTATGTTTTATAATATTTCATGTTTTATAATATGTTAATTTCTCATAAAGTCCATAGCTTCTATTTACTCCAATCTAATTCTCAAGGAATTATTTTCTTCAGTGAGCTTTGGAAGTTCATTTTCCATCTGACCAATTCTGCTTTTTAAAGCATTATTCTCCTCATTGGCTTTTTGGACCTCTTTTGCCATTTGAGTTAGGCTATTTTTTAAGGTATTATTTTCTTCAGTATTTTTTGGGTCTTCCTTAGCAAGCTGTTGATTTGTTTTTCATGATTTTCTTACAATGCCCTCATTTCTCTTCCTAATTTTTCCTCTACCTCTTATTTTATTTTAAAAATTCTTCTTGAGTTCTAATATGGCCTGAGACCAATTCATATTTTTCTTGGAGGCTTTTGATGTAGGAGTTTTGACTTTGTTGTCTTCTTCTGGTTCTATGTTTTGATCCTCTTTGTCACCAAAAAAATATTCTATTGTCTGATTTCTCTTCCTATGTTTGCTAATCTTGGCAGCCAAATACTTGACTTTTGAGCTCTTTGTCATGGTAGAACTCTGCTTCCAGAGTGGAAAAGACTGTGTCCCAAATTTATGGATTTTTATGCAGTTATTGTCAGAGCTTCTTCTAGGCACCTGTCTCAGAGCTGTGAGGAAGACTGCTTCTCCACAGCCTCATCATGGTCTGCCACACCAGTACTCCCATCCCAGAACCACCACCTAGGAGGGTGACCCGAATCCAAGCAGGGCAAAGCAAGAGAATACTGTTTCAGTGCGAGCAAAGAGCTTCCTGGAATTGCTATCTGGTCAGTCAGCTTGGTCCCCCCAATATCTGTGGGTTTGGAGCTCAGGAAGCAGCTGCCACAGCAGCTCCAATGGCTGCCACATCTGCTGCCCCAGGGGCAGGGGCCAGACTGTGCTCTTCTCTCATCCAATTCCAATAGTTGCCTCACTGATCTTTTACTTTCTTTTTGGTGTTTATGGGTTGAGAAATCTGGAAATCACCACAGCTGCCAGTGATTTGATCCCCTGAGGTCTGCTCCTGTTGGTCTATGTTGATGTGGCCCATGCAGGACTGCACTCCACTCCAAGCCCAGTGCGATAGACCCTCTCTGTTGGTTTTCCAGATTGTCCTCAGCTAGAGGCTTATTTCATTCTGTCATTCTGTGAGTTCTGTAACTCTAAAATTTGTTTAGAGCCATTTTTAACAGGTATTGGAGGTAATTGGGGAGGAGCTCACATAAGTTCCTGCTTTTACTCTGCCATCTTGGCTACACCCCACCATTAGATTTTAGATGATTTGTTTTACTCTAATTCTAAATCATTAGAGTAGTTTGAGTCAAGCCCAGCCTACAACCTGGGGTGTCCAGGAAAAGGATAAAATTAAGGCTTTCCGTGGCCAGAAATAGAAGGGGATTCCTGAGGTCAAAGATTTCTTTAAGAAATGCCTGCATATTTTTTCTTTAATAAATGAAGCAGTTTTGTACCATCTGGATTCTTTAGTTAGGATGAAAACAAGAAGAAAAGAGAATCCAAACAATATAAAACTAAGCTAACAAAAGAACCCCCAGCAATATTTAGAAATATTTTTTAAAAAACTAATGCTTGGACACTAAAGATTGTGAAGATTGTATTCAATATGGCTATCACTTTCAAGTAGGAAAGGTGTTAATTCCTGCACCAGCCAATGCATCCAAGTAGTCCTCAAGAGTGATCTTAGGTAAAGTGCAACACAACATAATAAAGTCTGGAATTTACAAAAGCATGAAGTTTTAAGCCTGTTGCTAAGTACAGATTGTACAATTGGCTCTTCACTATAACTGTCACATCTGACTCACTGAATCTGACCGATGCCAAGAGAAAAAAGACTCTAATACTAAGGACAAATAAGTCCTCTTAGTTGAATGCATAAATTCTCTTATTCTAATCACTAGATACTCCCCTAACCTTGTAAGAGTAAGGCTGGTGTTAGGGAGTGAAGAACTGGAGAAGAGGTAGGGTTGAGGGGAGCTAGGGAGTGAGTACTATACTTAGAGAGAGAAGGCCAGGGGATCTTTCATGTAACAATTTTCTCAGTCTCAAAAATTTTCCTTAAGAGTTCTCTCAAGCAAAAGTCTCTTTTGCATAAATATAACTTGTCCTTAACTATCTGTTTGTCACTTTTTGTATTAAATCTTAGCCTAAACTAGTATTTTGTCATTTTAAAATTAGTCTAACAAGCTTGAAAGGATGTAAAAATTCCTAGTGATTCTTCCCAAAAGACAGAAAAAGTTAAGTAGTTCTAATACTTAAAGCAAAAGTGTTTCTTATGCCATATTTGTAGGAAAACGTTATCAAGATAAGTCCTTCGAGAAAATGAAGATGCAGAAAAAATGCAAAGAAAATGAGTGTAATTATCAAGTTAATATATTTTACTTAAGCAAGTGGCTTAAGTATCAGAGTTTTCCTTAGGATGTGGGAAAAATTTATTTTAGGAATCAGTCCTATTGGAAATTTACTATCAGGGTTAGGGTTGAGTAATAAGAGTTAGAATCTATTATTTGTGGTCTTTAAAATGACAGATACTACTTTCTTTTTTTGCTTTTTGGAGGGCAGTTGGGGTTAAGTGACTTGCCCAAGGTCACACGGCTAGTTTTTGTGTTAAGTGTCTGAGGCCGGATTTGAACTCAGGTACTCCTGACTCCAGGGCCGGTGCTCTACTCACTGTGCCACCTAGCTGCCCCCAGATACTACTTTCAATAGAATATACAGATAAGTGGCACAGAAGATAGAGTACAGGCCTTGAGACAGAAAGATTTGAATTCAAATGCAGCATCAGACACTAAATTGTATGAACTGGGAAAGTCACATAATTGCTTTTTACTTCAGATTATTCATCTGTAAAATGGGAATAATAATAGCACCTACCTCCCAGGGTGGTTGGGAGTATCAAATGAAATAATGATTGCAAAGCACTTAGTGTCTAGCACATAATAAGCACTATATAAATGTTATTGTTATGCAAACCAAGATTAATATCAACTGATCAATAATTACTTTTAAGAGTCCTCCTATGTGCTAGATACTCCTTTAGGTATGAGGAATGAAAAGTCGAAATGAAATACTCTCTGTTCTCAAAGAGTTTGTATTCTTTTTTTGGGAAAAAATGCAGATATATGTGAATATAGATAGATCTGCATGTAGAGAGGGGCAACATGTATAGTAGCTCCCATATGTAGAATGGAAGTGTCCTTGTGTAACTTGAAAGGGAGGAAGAATAGATATCTCTAACCTCTTTTTCTCCCATTGCTTGCCAAGGAAGGTTTTCTTTCCTTCCAGGAAGAGAAACAGGAAATTGGGGTCAGAAACCGCTACTCTGCTCCCCTAAGAAAGAGGGGCATACCAGCCTAGAATTATAATTATCTGCTCCCTTCAATATTACAGTCTAGGGTATATGATCAGGTTCAATCTAGCTTCTGATCACTGTTTCTCATTATTGGGGAGAAGAACCCCAACCTCTGTACAAAGCTTGATCACTTTCATACCCCGTACCAGTTCCATGATGAACATACATAGAAAATAAAAAAGAAACCCATTTATCCAAATCTGTTCCAAAATGAGAACCAGAGAAAGTATAAATAGGAGACTATATATTAGGTCAGGGGTGGAAAACCTGCAACATCATGGCCACATGTGGACCCCTAGGTCCCCCATTGAGACTCTGACTGAATCCAAACTTTACAGAACAAATCCCCTTAATAAAAGGATTTGTTCTGTGGAAGTTGGATTCAGTCAAAGGGCCACACTGGAGGACCTAGAGTGTCACATTTGGTCTCGAAGTCACAGGTTCCCCATTTCTGTACTAGACAATACAGACTGAAGGAATTCTCCTATTGGGAGTAAGATAACTTCACTCAATCAAGAGAGAGTTCTAGATCTCACCCAAGTGGAAGTGCCTGAAATATTTAGAACAGCAAACTGGCATTAGGAACATGACGGAGACTACCAGTTCCTCTCATGTCTTCCCAGAGTGTTCTTCAATAAACTGAAGTGGGGTGGGCCTCTTCCACCTTTCTTCTTGAAACTGGAAGCCAGAAGAATCCAGAGCAACTCAAAGTTCAAAGAAGACTAGATAAGAACTGAAACTCATTCACTCTTTATCAACTTCACCCTATCATTAATGTAGGGCAGGGCTTTCATCTCCACTAATGAGAGAATCCCATACAAATGGGCTAGGACAGGAGTCACATGAATATTCTAAATAAATACAAAATAGTTTAAGGGAAGGAAGGCTGACAGTTGAAAATATCAGAAAACTTAAATGTAGATGGTAGAGTTTCAACTGATTTTTTGAGGAAGAAAAAATTCCATAAGGAACAGGTAAGAAGGGAGACCATTCAGGGCATGAGGAATAGAATTCAATTTGTGGCCTAGTAGATGGAGCACTAGGGTAGCTAGGTGGCACAGTGGATATAGTAGCGGGCTTGGAATCAGCAAGATGTCTTCATAAGTTCAAATCTGGCCTCAGATACTTGTTTAGCTGTGTGACCCTGGGCTTGACCCTGTTTACCTCAGTTCCTCATCTGTAAATATGAACTAGAGAAGGAAATGGCAAACCATTCCAGTATCTTTGCCAAGAAAAATCCAAAATGCAGTCACAAAGAGTTGAACATGACTGAAACAACCAAAGAAGAACAAATGGAACACTAGATACTAGTCAGGAAAACATGTCCTGCCTTAGACCCTCACTAACTACATGTCTCTTGACAAATTACTTGACTTCTCAGATCCATCTTAACATCCCTCGTCAGAAAAATAGGATTTACAATAACATAGAATTTATGAGTTGATTTATTCAACTGTACAGAAAACTCTTTGTAAACATTACAGACCTTAAATAAGTATGTGTAATTGTTATCTGTTGAATTCACCAAACCTATTCCCATGTGGTAGAAATTGTTAAATGGCTCTATGATCTTTTCAACGTGTATGTTGCCTCCAATGAAGCAAGTCTACCCTTCCTGTGTGACTCTTACCCATATCTACCCATACATTTGCCACAGGAGACTCATGTGATTAGTTCATTCTCTTTTCTGAGTCGCTTCTTCTTTTTTGTTTAGGGTAAAATCTTTTACTCTAGTTATTCAACTTTCCTATCTGAATTTTTTTATGGAAAGTACTTTTCACTTTTATGGAGGAGATGCAGCATAGAGTCCATGCCAAGGAGGGATTCCCTGTGGAGGCAAGGCCATCTAAAGGCCCTTTTTGAAGATGACAGTATGTTAATTTCATTAAGGTGCAGAAAAATGCAGAGCCTCCCAGAAGAGACCTATAGGTCAAAGGTTGGCCTATCCATCTACTCAGGAATGACCAAATGGACTAAGAACATTTATTGTCCATATTTCAACCTGCATTTACATGAAAATTCTCTAGAGTTTGTCCAATAGTATGTTTACCTGTGCTAGACAGTAAAGATGGACAACAATTTTGCTCAGGATTTAAGAGGAAGAAAGTGGGTTGAATAGTTTTTGGAAAATTCCAAAGCTCTCTCATAGAACAAAGGCTTGTCATGAAAGCGGTCTGCCTTTTAAATATTGATATTTTGCTAGCTGTTATTTGGTTCAAGACCTGGAATATATTTTGAAGAACTAAAATTGAATATTAAACAGAAGGAAATGGAAAGTATATGATGAGTATGAGCAGGAAGAAACACATAACCATTGAGAAACTCTGAAAAACAGGTATAAAAGATGTCATCAAGGAATTGTGTGATAGAAACAAAAATGGGTTTGTGAGGTGGTGAAAAGGAGGGATGACAAGTGGACAGCTAGAGAACACTCTGGTATCCTCAAAATGCCAGGAGCTAGTGAAGAAGGCCTCTAGCACAACAGATTCCACACAGGTCAGGCAGACAAAAATGATCTGCTTCATTGGATGGAACTCCCAAATTGAGATCACAGGTCCATTTGAGTATGAGGATGCTTGAGGGTTTCAGAATAAGAACACATTTTACTAACAAGAGGAGCCCCATGTAACAATAAAAACTAAGTTCTGGAGAGGCAACTTGGTATAATGGAAAATGTATTCCTTTGAGAAGAGAAGACTTGAATCTGACTATTGGTTCTCTAGGTATGTGACCTTGGGCAATTGACCTCTCTAGTTTCAATTGCCTCATCTGATAAATGAGAGATGGACTAGATGATATATGTGAATTTTTATTCATGCCATTATATCTACCCCTACAACTAAATAAAATATTTCTCTGTTTAAATGAGACTACAAAGTAATGTTTAATTGTTTTTAAGCCATTAATATTACATATGCTGTGAACTTACATTCTAGAGGGAGAAAACAATATATGAAAGGGAACTAAAAAGCAGAGGAGTGGGTTGTAAAAGGGGAGCACTGATATAGGGAGTATAAGTTGGTCTTTATTTGAAGAGAATATGGTCAATATGAGTGCTTACTTAAAGAGTGGCTCTGAGAGGAGCTCAACAAAAGAATGAAGAGATCATAGTGGTAGAGACATTGCCAATGTGAGAAAGTCACTGGGGTGGAGGTGAAGAGGTAGTCTATGGAATTGTAGGCTTGTCTGGGTTTGAAGATTATATTATATTTCCTAATTAATCTTTCTCCAATCTCTCTCTTCCCGTTATTGTCCCCCCCCGCTCAATATACTTTAAATATCTACCAAAATAATTTACTTTGTGCACATTTTTAACAAAGTGACTCCTTTCATTAAAGACCTGTAGTGACCCCTCATTGACTAGAGCAGTGGTTCTCAGCCTTCCTTATGCTATGATGCTTTAATACAATTCCTCATGTCGTGGTGACCCCAAACATAAAATTATTTTTGTTGCTACTTCATAGCTGTAATTTTGCTACTGTTATGAAGTGTAATGTAAATATCTGATATGCAGGTTATATTTTCACTGTTACAAATTGAACATAACCCACAGGTTGAGCACTGCTGGACTAGAGGATAAAATACAAACTCTTTAGGCCATCCATATGGCTTTGATATTTCCCAACTTTATTTTTTTATTCTATTCTCCTTTGAAAAATTAATGATCCAATGATTTTTAAATGATTTTTCCTTGAACGGTTTTCCAGGTCAGTTGCTTTAGATATCAGATATATTAGATTTTTTCTGTTATTTTTCAGTGTTTTGATTCTGTTCTAATGCTTCTACTTGACTCAGAGGGTCATTGAATTTTGTTTGGTCTATTCTGGTTTTCAGGAATTATATTCCTTTGTAAGGTTTATTACTTTCTCTTGTAAGCCACTTATTTTCCTTCTAATTCTTTCTTCCAGAAGTTTTTTTTTCTGATTTACTTTCATTTTACTTCGCTTGTTGTAGTTATTCATGTAGTTCTTGTGAAAAATCTGCCCATATTTATCATAGAGCTCCAGTACTGGGTCACTGGAAGCCTCAGGGAGGGGGGAAGCAACCAATGTGATACCTATTGCTTATATTGTGACAGTTTGGGGCCAGGGACATTGAGTTCCCTAACAATCTTATCTGAAAGACCAGAGTGGGACCTGAAAACCCAGAGTTCTAGCCATAGGCTCTATTCCCATTTCTTTATCTTTTTATTCACTGATTTACTCAACACCTTTGTTGATATCCAATTGGATGATTTTGTGTGGACGTAAACCCATGAACCACCTTGTGAAATAGACCTTTTTTAGAGATAAACCACTCTCACTTGTATTTGATAATCCCAATGGCTTATGTTGTTGTCATAGAAGGTTATCAGCCTTCTACTATTGTATTATGAAGTAAAGTCCATTTATACTAAAATAACTCTGTAAAATTTGCACTAGTAGGCTTGGAGAATCCATCAATTTTCTTTCTCCTTCTTGGGGGGAATCACTAATCTTTCTATAGCTTGAGGTGGTAAACCTTGTGTTTCAGGAGCATTTTCCAGGTTTTTTTTGGGATAACTTCTAGATTCCCTTGATATCCATTTTACTGTGCCAAAAGTAAATGTTCACACTGGTTTTTTGTAGGTCTTAATTGCTTGAAGTGTGTTCTCATTAAGCTTTGTCTTCAGGGTGCCAGTCATTCTCTTAATATTATTGCAACTTTCTCCTTGAGAGCCTAATGTCTGATGTGTTTTGACTGTAGAAAATAAAGGTATTTGGTTCTTCTTTCATCCGTTGGTTCAATTCACCCTCTGACAAGCACAAAGTCTCTATTATTTTTTCTTACACATTAACAATACAGATAAGTATTCTACACGTGGTTTTGTTGGTCTAAGAGAACTCATATTTTAAAAGTGTTTTAAGGTTTAAAAATATTTCCCATGCAACAACAATGTGAAATAGAGAGTAAAAATATTGTGACCTACATTTTACATATGAAAAACAGGATCAGGGAGTTTAAATAACTTGCCTATGGTAAATGGATAGCAATTGTCATAGCCAGAATATAAATCCAGGTCACAACTCCAGATCCACAACATGCTGCTTCCCATCTCACAGAAGGTCCTGGGTACACTCATAATGATTGGGAGACAGATGGGTATCTTTTTTTTTTCTTTTTGGAGGGGGGAAGGCAGGACAGTTTGGGTTAAGTGACTTACATGGCTAGTAAGTGTTAAGTGTCCGAGGCTGGATTTGAACTCAGGTCCTCCTGACTCCAGGGCCAGTGTTCTAGTCACCGTACCACCTAGCCACCCCAACAGTCCAGCACTTAAACTAGTGAGTAACAGGTGCATCAGCAAAGAGAGGTAATATAACATACTGGGCTTCAGTCTGAGGAAAGAGTAGAATACAATAGACTTCTTGGTAGAGAATTTTTTTGGGACTTTGACTCCGGTGAGCTCCCATGTGGGACTTAAAATAACATGAGTTTATCATAAATTACTTCTTGTAGAAAATGTTTTTCAGTGTGTGTGTGTGTGTGTGTGTGTGTGTGTGTGTGTTTCCTTTACATCTAATAAAACCTTCCTCTAACACCTATGACCCTGTGGGCTTGTAAGTGAGGAGCTGGTTGGTGTCAGTTTTATGAGCTCCCCAGTAAAGAGATTTCTGGTGCTCCTGGGAGGATTGTGACCTCTCCCTGTTCTCTTTCTCTCCCCTTGACAAATTCAACAACAATCTGGGCCTTGTCTGAGCACAAGAATGTAGTAGATTTTGTTTAATAGTTGTAAACTCCTTCATTTAAAATTTATTACTAAGTTCTGGTTCATTCTGCTAATGTTTCTATACCACAAAGGTCAAACAAGGTGTGGCATAAATGACTAACCCCGTAAGAAATTCATCAAGGAAATTAGAGTCAGCTCCATCTTTCTGAATATGGAAAACAGTTATAGTTTCAAAGTTCTTGTACCAATTTTGAATTTATATGTATGCATGTATATGCTTATGCATGTATGAATGTATGTAGTATAAATAACCCTCAAACACAACTTTCCTAATAATTACAATGGTCTTCCTCAAAAGTAGTAGGTTTCAATGATTAGAAACGGAGGTTGACTATCCATCTGTCAGGGAACTTGTAGAATTGATTCCTATGTGAGAACAAGGTCATCTTTGAGATCTGTTATAGATGTGAAATTCTATGAAAAATAATTTATGCTACTGTAATAGTGACTACCCTGGTCCTCATGGCCTGAAAAGTAGGTAGGTTATGCTTCACCCCTTCTCCAGGGTTCTCTGTTACTCTTTAAGGGGTTTGGGTATATCTGAACTTTTTGCCATTGACACTAGCCTTCAGCAAGGATGATCCCATAATTTGAAAGGAGGTCCCCAGCATACCAGTTATATTTAACCACTAATAGTCAGATTATCTTTTAAAGAGGAATATTTACTTCAAAGATATAATAGTTGAGCACATTCTATAATATGTGGGGCATAATCCCACATGGTATATTTCCATCTCTCCCCTACCTCCAACCACCTCATACTCTGGGTAGAGAAAGGTGATTAAGTTCACCCTTAGCTTAGTTCTTCTATAGCATAGTCTCAAGTTCTGAATCCATTTCCCTTGGGAATCATGTCCAAGGCACCCTAATTTCTTAGGGCTTCTCTGCTGAGTTGGCCGAATGCAACATCCAACCAAGAATCCTGGCTCCAAGTCCACCATGGCTTGGTGATTCCAGGTCTAGTATTGGATTCTACTTCCTGCACCTGGAACTGAGGAGGATAAAGGAACAAGACAAATACCACAATGCTGTTTCTTGGGGCCACAAAGTACAATGGAGAGCTGAGGAAGGAGGTAGATTTTCATTTCTCACCTCCCCAAAACCAGATCTGTTCAAACCTACACTGGAAATCAACCTTCACCTCTCTGGACATCAAATAGGAAAAAGTGTACAGGAAAGAAATTTAGACTGTTTCAGTCTGGCAGTTCTGGCTATGAAGCCAATCAAAGGAGGCTACTCTCACCCACACGGCAGAGGAATACAGAATATCTTCTCAGGAATAGGGCACCTCCATGTTAGGTCATCTGGGCATGCTCAAAGCAAGCCCTGGTTATGCTAATATTTCTCTGTTACTTTTTCTTCTAGAATGTTTTCCTTTCTTCAAAAAAAGTACTTATTTTAATTATTCTCCCTAATAAAAGTAAGCTTATTGCCTGACAGAGATTTGTTTGTAGGTACAAGGGTAGGTCTGTAGATGAGGCAATGGAAAAAGCCCTAGGGTTGGAGTTGAGGACAGGAATTCAAATCCTAGTTCTACTACTACTTGTGTAACTTTAGGGCAGGTCATATAATATTTCTGAGACAGTTTCCTCAATTATGAAATAAAGGGTTGGACTAGATGATTTCTGAGGTATTTCTCAGCTTTCTACCCATGATGCCATAAATGTTTCTTTCATTGAATTTAAATCACTCTAGATTATCTTCAGATGAGAAGCAAAACTATTAAAATAAAAAAGGTGCTCTCTATCAAATGTATTCTTTTCTTCGTTGTTGTTTTTTGTTGTTCAGTTGTTTCAGTCATACCCAACTCTTTGTGAACTCTTTTGGGGTTTTCCTCACAAAGATACTGTAGTGATTTGCTATTTCCTTCTTCAGATAATATAACAAATGAGGAAATGGAAACAAATAGGGTTAAATGACTTGCCCAGGGTCATAAAGCTAGTAAGTGTCCTAGTAAGTCTGGCCTTAGAAGGGCAGATTTGAACTCAAAAAGACGAATGTTCCTGACTCCAGGCCTAATACTTTCTACTGAACTACCTAGCAGACCATGTGCTCTTGATATCCCTTGTAAAATGCTTTCAGTACCAGTCAGTCCAGGTTAGTGTGAATCATGAATTCCACCAAGTGGTTGTATTGTTTGAAGTTTCCCTTTTCACAGTTATTACTACACATAAAAATATCTTCATTGGTTGAGGTTAAATGGAAATATACAATGAAAAATTTACAAGTAAGTTTTTAATCTGTTTACCAATGTGAAGTAAGAGAAAAGGATAGGAAACTGTATTATCAATTCAAGTTTATTATGAAGTAATAGAAGAATTCTAGAAAGCAAAGTTTAAAAACTGAGAAAAATGACTGAATATCATACCTAAAGAAACATCTAAACTGAATAAGAATTACAAGAAAATACCATTATTTTCATTTAAAATATTTTAGCAAATATTGAACTGGTTTTTTTTTTGCTTTAAATCTTTATACATATGCTGATGGGTGTACAAAGCTTTATTCACATCTTGGTGAATTTGCATGTTGTCATTCTGACAAAGCCTAATACAGTTGGATGACCTGGAACATTACCTAAAATTAATAATGCTTTAAATACAATATTGTTGATCTTGCAATATTTTTCAGCAGCTGGGCCAAAATAACTTGAAAAACATCCTCTGAAATTAGCTTTGGTCACCCATGCCTTCTTATTTGACAGCCAAAGAACTGGAAATGATCAGTGGCTGTAGCCTCTCAGAGCATGAGAATTTTAAGGCGAATAATTTAATTTTTAATTTTTAAATTAATTTTACATTTAAAATCCCCTTCTAAATTGCCTCCCAATATAAGCATCAGACAATCTTTAAGACACTTTAAATCCAGGTGGAGTTTTTTCTTAGAAATATAAATTATGGAAGGCATGCTTCCCCACAATAAATCTGTTTCATTCACATTAAAAGCGTATGCACTATATTCAAATACCTTCTTCAAAACATCAGGATAATTTTAACATTATGCAACTGAACTAGATTTTTTAAACCAATTAAACCAAATAAAAAATACTTGCAATGAAAGTTTCTCCACTACTTCATTTCCTTCATTTTCTTTGCTCACTCCAAGCATTGTCTGAATGGCTGCTTTGGCAAGAGGAATAAGCCTTTTTGATTGCAATCTTTGGTCTACCTAAAAGATGCTTCATTTTTATGATTGTAACAATGTTGCTCCTTATAGTTGTTCGTGAAACAGAAAAAGCTGATGTAACTTTGCCTTCTTTTGTTTTGCATGTTTTATAATATTCTGTACCATAGATCTAGACATTCCAACATCTCACTCTGTTTTAGTGTTACTTTTACCATTTCCATGCCATTCAATTACACCAACATTTCATCACGTGTAATAACAAGCCTTTCATTGTTGTTGTTGTTGGCAGTATTTCCATCTAGATTATTCTTCTTTTTGTCCATTACGTTAAGGGCTTGTTAAAAAATAAAACAAAACACAGGTTTTGGTAAAATGCTACACATCACCTCCACATGCAAAAATAGGCAACTGCAGATTGACTATGTCACAACATGTTAAAACCTTGACTGGTTCACAGGAATCACCTTAATTGATTTTGGCTCTTACTAAATACAACATGCTATCATTTTATATAATTTGCACTAAACCAAGTTTCACATTATTTGAATTCACATTGACCGTGACCTAACTTTCAGTAGAAATCTGAATTGACCAAAGACAATGCTTTATAATTAACAGACTGCAATTTTCCAAAATATCCATAAAACTTTTGTCAAATAAAACTACTAATTTGTCCCTTTAAAAGCACAAAAAAATCAAAATGCATTCCATTTTCATCAAATGTAGAGAAGAAAAATGAAATAAAATAAAACTATGCTTATCAAAACAAAACATGTTAACCAAAGAAATTCATATCATAAAAATATATGGCTGGGAGACTGAGCATCCAGATGAAGTGAAAAAGGAAGCACTGAAAAACCTACCTAGAACTATTACATTCAATATCTACACACCCTAAAAACCACTCTTTTTAGCTTGTAACTCTTCATCTATAGGAGAAAACTGAAATAAAAGGCTATTTATTGGGAAGATTTTTTCATAGGAGCTCTGGAGATTTCAGCTTCAGAAGCAACCAGGCTCTTCCTTTCAGATAGTTAATGGACTTGACTGTTACTTAGAAGGCTAAAGTGAAGACACTGAATTGCACCTGGAATTAAAGAGATTTCACAACACAGGTGTTCCAATTTATTGTAATAGCTGATAACAGGCAGCTGCTTCATTTTGCACAAACTGAAGCTTCTGGCCAATCTTTAGAAGCAGTTGCCATAAAGAAAACTGTAGTATCAAAGACTAAAACATATGTGACAGTAATAACACTTCATTAGAAGAGAAAAACCAGCCACAGATACCATATGTAAAAGAGAACACAAAAATATTTCTTTCAGAAAGAATTATAAATGTGTACTGAAATGTAAAATCAGTTTGTGGCAATGGGAGAGATCCCTGGGAGCAGACATAGAAAGTTACTAAATGAATGAAAATGACAATTCTACTTTTCTTGAAATATTAATTATAAATCAAAGCAAGGTTATCCCTTAGGTTATAACTCTTAAAGGGAGATTATAGTGTCTCTGGGGCTCAGCTTTAGGGTCTGGGATCAATTTGAGAACTTCTTTGTATATCTCTGTAAAATTTCTGAGAGCTAAATAAACATGAACATTCCTGGAGGGAATCTATCTATGTGGAGCTCTCCATATCATTATAATGTTTGAGAAAGACTCCATTTCAGAAAACTTTTTTGGATTATGCTTCCTAAAAGGCTATGTGAGCCACACAGAATGATGACATAGTCTAATTCATACTCTGAGTAGATATGCTTCCATAATGCCTAGAGGCAGCTTGGTGGTACAGTGTATAAAGTGCTGACTCTGGAGTCAGGAAGACCAAAGTTCAAATCCAGCCTTAAACACTAGGTAGGCAAGTAAATTAATCTTTGCCTCATTTCCTTAGCTGCAAAATTGGGATAATAATAATAATTATCATTATTATTATATACGTACCTTGCATGGTTGAGAGCATTGGATGAGATGATATTCATAAAGCACTTAGCACAGTAATTGGTATATAGTATTCCCTTCCTTCTGCCTCCCATCAACTTTTCCCTAGTTAAAAAGGAGTATGGAAGTCTCCCACAAGTCATGAAAAATGGGATTGTAGTCACTGAGAGTTGTGAGTACAGCAGGTAGAGAGAGGGAGAGCAAATAAATGCCAGCTTTGTCTTCAGTTAGTATCCTATCTGGTCCTTAATCATGATGAGGAGGAGAACTGTTTCAATGTCCATCCAGGTGCCACAATGAAAAGCAGCTGCTCTGAAGACTGCCACTGTGTGCTGCCCAGAAAACCATAGTCATGCTGCTTAATTTTGTAATTTCATTCATAATTTCACATAGAGCAATAATATTTCATTACATTGTCCAAGAGGCAATACAAGGCACCCATCAAGATTCTAGTTCTTTTCTCTCTTTCTTGCCTCCTTTAATTCCATCTACACAATCAGCAAATTTGTTTTCCTTATGATTTTTTCCTCCCTCTTATTATCCTTCTCTTATCTCCCCATATTTGCTTGTTTTGCTACTGAGTTTGATGTCTTTCTGAGTCTACACCAAGCCATTTGTGCATATGTGTATATGTATGTGTAAGTGTATGTGTGCATATGTATATTCAACCCTCCTTAGTCCATCTCAGATAAAATGAGTCCTATCAGATGTTCATGTCTCCTACCACTTTTCTTCATGTTTGTATAAATGTGCCTTTATGCCCTTTATCCTCTCTTTCCTTCCCCTCTTTAAACTTTCAAAACAGAATTAATCTACTCCCAAACCATTGTTTTTTCTTCTTCTTTAATTCCCTTAATACTGTTTGAAAAAATGAAAGTTCCAGTGGTGGCTAAGCGACATAGTGAATAGAGCACTGGCCCTGGAGTCAGGAGGACCTGAGTTCAAATCCAATCTCAGACACTTAACACTTTCTAGCTATGGGATCTTGGGCAAGTCACTTAACCCCAATTGCCTTGCTGTGCCCCTTCCAAAAAGCCAAAAAAAAAATTTATGCTTCTAAAGGGATGCTTGTTTCTTATTCCCCCTTAGAAAGGCACTTCCTTTCAATTACTCCAATAAATTTTTTTTTCTAGGTTTCCTCTGGATTCTTTTTTTTTTTACATTTCAAAGTCCCTACTCAGCTCTCTCTCTCTCTCCCTCTCTTTTTTTTTTTCTTTTTGGAGGGGGGAAGGCAAGGCAGTTGGGGTTAAGAGATTTGCCCAAGGTCACACAGCTAGTCAAGTGTTAAGTGTCTGAGGCCAAATTTGAACTTGGGTCCTCCTGACTCCAGGGCCAGTGCTCTATTCACTGCACCACATAATTGCCCCTATATTCAGCTCTTTTCATCAGAAATGCATGAAAGTCCTTATCTCATTAAGCATCCAAATGCAAAGAAAGTTATTTTTGGTTATATAAACTGATCTTTTAAGTATTGGAATATTGCATTCCAAAATTTCCTCTGGTTTTTAGTAGAAGCTGTCAGGTCTTGTGACTGGTTCTTTGGCATTTGAATCACTTCTTTCTGGCTTTTTGAAGTATTTTGTCTTTGATGTGGAATCCCTCTGATTTCTATGGGACTTTTCTCTGGTTTGAGTAGATCTGGACAGGTTTTATTTATAGTTTCTTAAAATATAGTGTTTTGACTTTTAAAAAATCACAATTATTAGGTAATTCAATGATTAATAAATTATCTCGCCTTAACCTATTTTCTAGGTGAGTTTTTTGTTTTATCTCAGATATACCCTTTCTCCTATTTTTCAGTGTTTTGATTTTGTTCTGATCATTTCTTGTCTAATAGAGTCACTGATCTCTCTTTGTCCTAGTTTAATATTGAGCAATTTCATTTCTTGGGGTAAGTTTTATTACTTTTTCTTCTAAGCTATTTATTCTCCTAATTCTTTTCTTCATAACTTTTATTTCATTTTTATTTCTTCTTTCATTATTATAGATATTTATGTGATCCTTGTGGAAAATCCACTCCCTTCCCCACCATTTTCCATTTCTCTACTTGAAGTTGTTGTAGAGTTGGATTTAAAATAATTTTTGATATTGGACAGTGTTAACTGGGATTTATTCATCCCTCCAGTTTTAGTCAGCTGGGGCTTTGTGTTATTTCCAGGTTCCATTCCTCTTGTAGCCTCAAGCCTTGCTTGGTTCTGCCCTGGGCCTCTTGAGTTCCTGTGCTGACCTCTACTTTTGCTCCCCTGGATCTTTGAGGTTCAGAGTGTTGGATCTTTAGGGCCTTTTGTTAACTCAGGCCAGAGTTTGTGGTAACTTAATTGCTCCAGGCTAGGCTGTTGTACTTAGATGATCTCTGCCACTGCAGCCTGGTGTGAACTTCAGAATTTTGCTGCAGTAGGAATGTTGGAGTTGGGCCTCTCAATCAGATAACCATCTTGGCAGGAAATCTCTCTTACTTTACTATTTTTTTTTTGGTTTTTGTTTTGTTTTTGGAGGGCAGTTGGGGTTAAGTGACTTGCCCAAGGTCACATGGCTAGTTTTTGTGTGTGTGCGCGTGTTAAGTGTCTGAGGCCAGATTTGAACTCAGATACTCCTGACTCCAAGGC
>CM053600.1:63241220-63264810 GCA_028646575.1 Pseudocheirus occidentalis
GGGGTAGACTCTTAAGGAGCCAGTCTATGCTAAGCTATTCCATGGAGCTCTCACACCCCGTGGAGGGAAGATGGGGTCTTATATACAGAGGAATCTAGGGGTGGTTCAGAGGAAGAGCCTGGGGAGGGTCTTCAGGAGGAGCCAATAAGTTCAGACTCCAGTAATGAGTTTGGGGAGGGTCTTCAGGTGGAGTTAATGAGGTCAATGCAAGAGTGGATTGATATTTTGATAGGCTCAAGGGTGGGAAGCAGATGGACAATGGAGGGCCAGGCTAATAACAGGTTTGGGCCCAAGCACAATGAAATACTTAGGGCCTCTGCAAATGCCTCCTGAAGATTCAATCAGACTTCAAGAGGTTTCCCAGAGTATGTACCTCAAATATTCAAGGAGAGCTCAAAAAGGGGGGGCGGGGAGAGTCCCAGAGCCTACACCTCATCAAAGGGGTATCTCAGAGCCTGCACTTCATCAGTCTGAGGTCTTCCAACAGCTCACAGATATATTCTGGAGTCTAGGGTGGGAGAAGGGAACAAGAAGTGATACTGGTTTAATCCTAGAATTGTGAGTCCAGCTGGGGAGGCCTTCAAGTTTTACTGCCATTGGAGTGATGAGTATGACTCTGTACAGTCCCTTGCAGTTGACATTTAACTGTTCCCCATTTTGGGTTTTCCATGACTTTAAGTAAACCCAATCTCCACGTTGTACTGCAGCAGGACACTCCTTTTTACTGCCAAGTGGTTTTGGAAGATACTTATTGGCATGTTTGGTCAGAGCACACTTGAATTGCAAACTTGGTGATTAAATGTTGTTCTGGGTCTACAAGGATGTCAGAGGTTAGGAAGGGCCTCCCATACAGGTGTTCAAAAGGACTAAGCTTGCTTTTTTCCTGAGGTGTGATTCAGACTCTGAGCAGCCCAATTGACAGATTCTTAATCCAGTCTTCTTGATGAGGTGTAGGCTCCGGGGACCCCTCCCCCTCCTCCCTTTTGAGCTCTACTTGAATCTTTGAGGTACATACTCTGGGAAACCTCTTGAAGTCTAATTGAATCTTCAGGAGGCATTTGCAGAGGCCCTAAGTATTTCATTGTGGCTGGGCCCAAACCTGTTACCTGTTACTACCCTGGACCTCCATTGTCCATCTGCTTCCCACCCTTAAGCCTATCAAAATACCAATCCACTCTTGCATTGACCTCATTAACTCCACCTGAAGACCGTCCCCAAACTCATTATTGGAGTCTGAACTCATTGGCTCCTCCTGAAGACCCTCCCCAGGCTCCTCCCCTGAACCACCCCTAGATTCCTCTGTATATAAGAGTCCCATCTTCCTTCCATGTGGTGTGAGAGTGCCATGGGATAGCTTAGCACAGACTTGCTCTGTGAGAGTGCCATAGAATTTTCCAGCACAGACTTGCTCTGTGTCCAATACAAGTGAACTTTCAATAAACTTTACTTTTTCCTTGGTTGAGAAAACTTGAGTGTAATTCTTTCCGCAGGACCCTGTATGTTGGTATTTTGGGGTCTCAGACAGCCCTAACCCTCTTTGGGCCCCTCTACATTCTCAGATCTCTATATATAGTATATAGTAAGGATCGCTTAAGGGTATGATTCATTTTCTCTATTTTAGCAAGAGGATTTTGGATTTCAGGCTGAGAAGAGGCGGTAAGTGATTTGAAGCATTTTTTTTTTTCTTTTTGGCCACTGCCTGGGTTATCTGTGAAACAAAATCTGGGTCATTATTGGTTTGTAAGGAGCCAGGCAAACCAAAACAAAGTGTAATTTCCTTTAACAGTGATGAGGTACAGGCACTGGGAGCCCCCTTTGAGCTCTCCTTGAATCTTTGAGGTGCAGGTTCTGGGAAACCCCTTGAAGTCTGATTAAATCTTCCCATTTGATGAGGAATTTTCAGAGGCCATACATTTTTCATTGTGTCTGGGCCCAAACTTCTGTTGCTAGCCTAGCCCTCCATTGTCCATCTACTTCCCACCCTTGAGCCTATCAAAATATCAGTCTACCCTTGCATTAACCTCATTGACTCCTCCTGTAGACCCTCCTCAAACTCCTCCTCTAGGCCACCCCTTCATTCCTCTCTACATAAAACCCCATTTTCCCTCTATGTGGTGTGAGAGCACCATAGAATGACCTAGCGCAAACTTACTCTGTGACAGACTTACTCTGTCCTGTTTGCTCAATGCAAGCATCACAGATACCTAGGCTCCCTAAGAGTCTACCTCATGTGGCCATGAACTATTAATAAACTTTACTTTTCTTTGGCTGAGAAGACTTGAGTAGAATTCATTTGGTGGGACCCAGCGTGTTGGTATTTTGGGGTCTCCAGAGCAAACCTAACTGTAACCCTCTTAATGGGTAACCTCTTCAAAAGGAACTGAACCTCTGAACTGTACCTCTTGAACCTCTTGAGTTCTGCAAGGGGAAGATTCTAGCCAATTAGTAAAGGTATCAACAAAAACCAAAAGAAATTTGAGACCCCTACTTGGGGGCATATGTGTAAAGTCTATCTTCCAGTCTTCACCTGAGTAGGTATTCCTCCTCTGAACAGATTTTAAAAGGGGAAGGGAGTTGACTGCCCTTTCAATAGCTAAGCACAGGTTGGGCAGGCTTGACGCACCTGCTAGATGGAAATGGGCTTTATTAGAGACTGGAGGGCATTCTTCCCAGGTGTGTGGCATGGTGTAAGCCAAAAAGAAGCTTCTACTGACTTTCCTCTGTAATAAATTATCCTGAGGGTGTGTTTGAAATCACCCAGAGGAGAAAAGAGAGTATTCCCTTTCCTTAGCAAGCATCTGTTCTTGGGGACTGTGTGAAGGTGTAAAGAAGTTGGGGAACTATGGGAGTAAAGAAGCCAGCATAGCCAACTGGTGGGCAACAATCTTTGCTGCAGTGTCTGCCAGGTGATTTCCCATGACCTGATCAGTTGCCCCTTTCTCCTGGCCTTTGCAAATGATAACAGCTGCCTCAGAGAGCTTTTGAACAACTTACAGATGTGAAATCTCCTGTGCATATTTAATAAGGGAATTTTTTGCTGTCACACATCCCTTTTCTTTCCAAATTGCTCCATGACCATGTAGAACATGGAAAGCATATTTTGAGTCAGTAAAAATGTTTACTCATTTATTTCCCCCTAGCTCTAGGGCTCTGGTAACTGCTATCAATTCTGCCTTCTGGGCAGAGGTCCCAGGGGCAAGGTTTGGCCTCTTTGGTTTGGTGGAGGCTGACCACTGCATAGGCAGTTTTCCTAGCTTCTTGTTCAACAAAACCTGACCCTTCAGTATACCACACTGCTTCAGGGTTTGGGAGAGGAGAATCTTTTACTAATTAACACAGTCCAAAGTCTCCTCACACTCATGAAGCAGGATGTCTGAGTGGGCACTTTCTGGGACGAGGGCTGCTAAGTTAAGCATGGCACACCCAATAGATTAGTTTGGGACTATCTAAGAGCAAAGCTTGATATTTGGTGAGCATGCCACTTAACCAGTTCACAGTCAGGGAACCATATGTTAAGGTTTGGGACTTAGGGGTGGTCAAGACCTCAAAATACCAGTACATGGGGTCCTGCTGAATGAATTTAACTCAAGCATTCTATCAGTCAAAGAAAAGCAAAGTTTATTAAAGATTCACCATAATGCGTAGACTCTTAAGGAACCTAAGTATTTGTGAAGCTTGTGCTGAAAAGCAGGTCAGAACAATATGACCAAGACTGAGTCTGCACTAGACTGAATATCAGCCCCTTCGTGGAGGCAAGATGGATCTTATATACACAAAGACTGTGGGAGAGATCTAGGGGTAGTCTAGAAGAGAGGTTTGGGGAATGTCTTGAGGCAGAGTCTAAGGAAGATCTTGACTACTGAGGTCAGACTCCAGAAATGGGATTAAGGGTGGGAAATAGCTGCAGGCTTCCTGGAGATGACAGACAATAGAAGCCTAGGTTAGTTTAAGAGTAACAGATTTGTGTATAGATATTTTGATAGGATCAAGGGCAGGAAGTAGCTTGGACAATTAATGGCTAGGCTAGGTTAAGAGTAACAGAGATTTGGGCCTAGGATAATGAAAGGCTTATGGCCCTAGGCAAATGCCTCATCAAGTGACAAGATTCGAGAGGGTTCTCAGTGCCTAAACCCCATAGCCCTTCATTGTTTGTCATCATCAGGTAGCCTTCACTTATTCCCACCCTTAATCCTATTTCCTGGAGTCTGACCTCTTCCAATCCCCTTGTCACCCCAGCCCCATTAAAATCCTCCCTAAACCCCTCCTCCCATCTCCCCAAACTACTTGGCCACCCTAGATTCCTCTCACAGTCTTTCTGTATATAAGATCCATCTTCCCTCCATGAAAGTGTAAAGCCACGAACAAGCACCTTTCTTGAGGACTGCTGCTATGAATAGCTTTAAGGTTCTGATCACGTAGTATAGTGTACTCTCTATTCAGCAATAAAGTAAAGCAAAACATTCACAGAAACCAAAGTACAACATTCACAACTATATAACACAACTTATTACTAAAGTAGCCACATAGTCTTAAACAAAAGATGTCATTCAGTAAGTCACAATCTGAATCAATCAATCTAGAGTATCCATCTAAAGTCTTCTTTCATCTTGATTTGAAGACTGGCTTCCAATCATCCTTAACTCAGTCATCCTTAAGAGGTACAAAGTATAGAGTATAAAGGTCCCCCACCCTGAGGCCACATTGTCTTCATCTCATCAGCCAGCTCTAAGTACCCAAGTAAAGATCCTTTCATCTTGACTCAAGGCTGACTTCCAAACTCCATAGCTCCTTTTTTAAGCTCTCAGCTCTTACTGAATTCATGCAACTATCACCTGGATTCACAGACAGGCAACTCCCAGCTCCGATTCCAGCTCCTTTTTCAGCTTTTGCTCCAGCTACACACATCAACCTTAGCAGAATTACAACAATATACACACTCATTGCTGTTCTCCACTGGGTATCTCACTCAAATTAAAGAGAAGCTGGGGTAACACTTAGAGGATCCCACTAAGTTTACTGAGGGTTTTAGGGATATATTCCTATAATTTGGGCTTTCTTGGGGAGATTTGCATATCCTTTTTTCCATGTATTGTACCTGAGAAGAGGAGAAACTGGGAACAAGCCCCAAAATTTGGGGATCATTTGACTAGTGATGACCCCACAAAATACCAGAAACATCTGCTGTTCCCACTAGTGACCCAGGATGGGAATATCAAAAGAGTGAAAGTAGGAGAAAGAGGGACTATATGATAATTTGCCTGTTAGAAGGCCTAAGAACTGCACTTCCAAAGCAAATACATTTTCAGAAAATTACGGAAATTACTCAGGGAGAAAAGTAGAGCCTGCCCTTTGCAAGACTGGCTGGTAGAAGCTATTTAGAAGTATACGAATTTAGATCCTGCGTCTGTAGAAGGGGTAGCACTCCTTAGCATGTATTTCGTTAGTCAGTATGCCCCGGATATTAAGAGGAAACTACAGAAATTGTTAATGGGACCCCAAACACCTCTGGCCCAATTACTGGAGATGACGTTTGGGGTCTTTAACAAGTGATGTAGTTGCAACAGAGGAAAGTGAATGAAGGGGAAAGAGCTAGACACAGAACATGCTCAACTCTTGGC
Source organism: Pseudocheirus occidentalis (assembly GCA_028646575.1). Taxonomy (NCBI): domain Eukaryota; kingdom Metazoa; phylum Chordata; class Mammalia; order Diprotodontia; family Pseudocheiridae; genus Pseudocheirus; species Pseudocheirus occidentalis. The sequence continues at coordinate 63,246,839 of CM053600.1, forward strand.
TGCTGCCATGGCCAAGACAAGACCCAAGGAGTGTCCGTTCAGGGGGTCCAGAGGAAGCCCAGCCACTTGGGCAGTGTTCTAAGAAGTGCCCCTCCAGGGCATTCCTCCCCAGAGGGAGCCTTAGGAACCAATTCCTCTAGGACTGTGCCCGTGTGATGGGGAGGGACATTGGAAGAAGGATTATCCCCAATGTTGGGAAAGTGATAGATCCACCTCCCAGTACCCTCTCCTCTACTTTGGAATGATGGAGGAGCCTGGGGCTTGTCAGTCCTCCCATTTTCTCCACCTCTCTCAATGAGCCCTAGGCAACATTTGAAGCCAAAGGTGAGATTGTCCACTTTATCATGGTGATGGTCTCTGTCTTAACCAATTACTCTGGCCCTAACTGCCCCTTGACCTGTCTAGTTCTGAGCATTGAAGGGGAAACAAAGGGATTTCTTGAAATATACCCTGGACCATACCTATTTGAATATCTGTTGTTTGAACACTCCTTTTCCTCTCCTCTTGTCTTGTCCTTTTATTAGCAAGGAACCTGATGGTAAAATTGGGGAGCCAATTTTCTCTAGTTTAGCCCCCCATTTCCCTTTTTTCTCTGTTCACCAGACCTCCCCATGTTCCCCCAGAAGTGTGAGAGATAGTTGAGTCAATTGTTTGGGGTCAGGGAATTCCTGGGAGAGCTTCTTCTGCCACCCCAGCTACTGTTTGCCTCCAAGACCCTAAAGTTTTCCCCCATAGCCATCAATAACCAATTATCCCCAAGGCCTGGGAGGGACTGCAATCATTTAATTGCTGCTCAAGGCCTAGACTCCCTTTAGAATGGGGCCCCAGCAAGGTTAAAGTTTTTTTGAGACTTTGAAAACTAAATTGACCACCACTCCAGCAGTAGCTTTACCTAATCTAGAAAAACCTTTCACTCTCTGATGGAAGGAGAGGACAGCCTTTGGGACCCCTAATCCACTCTTTAGGACCTGATCCCAGGCCCATTGCCTATTCTGCTACAGTCATTCTGAGGAAGCTTCTAAACTTCTAGTTGGCCAGCCCCTAGAAGTTCTGACTCCCCAAGAAGTTCAGACTATCCTGGAAGCAAAGGGCCACCAATGAATGGCTAGCTATAGGCTCACCAAATATCACACCTTACTCTTTCATAACGTTGACCTAATTCTCCCAGTGTGCCAAACACTCCTGAACCCTGAAGCGGTATGGTACACAGAACAAGTGGTTAGGAAAGCTAGATAGGAATCAGTCTCCCCTACACCATAGAGGTCAAATACCTGCCCCCTTGGACTCCTGCCCAGAAGTTACAGTTAATTTACAGTTAATAGCACCCATTAAAACCCTAGAGCCACAGGGGGAAATGAAGTAAAAGTTATTACTAACTCAAAATGTGCTTGCGATGTTCTACTTGCCAATGGAGCAATTCAGAAAGAAAGTGGATATCAGACAGCAAAAATCTGGCCTATCAAACATGTCCTTTTTTTTATGTTTTGGCCTTGCTGTAGTCATCCTTAATTCCCTCCAGGGAAATTGTCATTTTTCTATACTCCTATACTGTCTGTTTGGTCCGTGTTTGCTTAACTTCCTTGCCAGGTTTGTCTCCTCCAGGGTCCAAGCCACCAACTTCCAGATGAATGCTCTGGCTGTGTACCCTTGAATGGGATCCAGTGAGGCAGGGACAATTCTACACCCCTTGCCAGCAGGAAGCAGTTTCAGAAACAGATCTTCTCCCTTTGCAGAGGTACCCGAAGAGGGTTAGGGTTGCCTGAGACCCCAAAATACCAACATGCCGGCTCCTGCTGGAAGAATTCCATTCAAGTCTTCTCAGCCAAAGAAAAAATAAAGTATATTGAAAGTTCAAGTTTGCCATATGGGGGACTCTTAAGGAGCCAGTCTATGCTAAGCTATTCTATGGTGCTCTCACAGAGCAAGTCTGTGCTAGGGCATTCTGTGGCGCTCTCACCCAGATGGAGGGAAATGGGGTCTTATATACAGAGGAATCTAGGGGTGGTTCAGAAGAGGAGCCTGGGGAGGGTCTTCAGGAGGAGCCAATGAGGTCCAACTCCAGTAATGGGTTTGGGGAGGGACTTCAGGTGGAGTTAATGAGGTCAGACTCCAGGAATGAGTTTGGGGAGGGATTTCAGGTGGAGTTAGTGAGGTCAATGCAAGAGTGGATTGATGTCTTGATAGGCTCCAGGGTGCGAAGCAGATGTACAATGGAGGGCCAGGCTAGTAACAGGTTTGGGTCCAGCCACAACGAAATACTTATGGACTCTGCAAATGACTCCTGAAGATTCAATCAGACCTCAAGAGGTTTCCCAGAGTATGTACCTCAAAGATTCAAGGAGAGCCCAAAAGTGGGGGGGGTCCCAGAGTCTACACCTCATCACCCTTATTCTCCCCAAAATTGGGTCCCATTTGCCATTTGTTTGAGTGGGGAATGATGGGGTACAGGCTCTGAGAAACCCCTTGAACTCTGATTGATTTTTCCCATTTGATGAGGCATTTGCCTAGGGCTATAAGCCTTTCATTATAGCTAGCCCCAAATTTCTTACTCTCACTAGCCTAGCTCTCCATTGTCTGTCATCTCCTGGTAGTCTTCAGCTATTTCCCACCCTTCATCTCATTACCGGAGTCTGATCCCATTTGATTCTTCCTTAAGACCCTTCCCAAACACCTCCTCTAGACCACCCTTAGATCCCTCCCATAATCCAGCATATAAATGCTTCTTGCCTCCATGTAGGGACTGAGAATTATCTAGCACAGAATCACTCTGTGTCAGATCATTCTGGTCCATTTGTCAATACAAGCTTCACTTATTATACTTAGGCTCCTTAAGAGTCTACCCATTAAGGTGAATCTCTAATAAACTTTGCTTTACTTTGACTGAGAGAAGACTTGAATTGAATTCATTTGACAGGATCCTCTTTGTTGATTTGATCCTCTTGAGCACCCCTACTCTAAACCTTAAACCCCAACACTATCACCAGGTTTTAACAAGAGGACTAGCAGTTGAACCAGGAGTGGTCTAATCAGTGGAACAAAAAGGTAAAGACTCCATCCTGGAAATCTCTTTTGCTTTCTTTTTGCTGATCATGTCAGGACTCTTTGGAACCTTTCCTTAGATCAGTAGTTGACTTAGTTGAGTGGATGATTAGTTTCTTCTAATTCTTCAAAGAAATGGATAATTGGTTGTATGATAACTAAAGTACATATTAGCTTGTTGAGTCATTTTCAGTAGTGTCCAACTCTTCATGGCTCCATTTGGGATTTTCTTGGCAAAGATACTGGAGTGGTTGGCCATGCCCTTTTCTGGATCATTTTTATATATGTTGAAACGGAGACAAACTAGGTTAAAATGTTGGTGTTTACAGGTGTTTAGGACCCCAAAATATTGACATGCCTGGTCCTGCCTGAATGAATTTGACCCAACTTTCTTCAAGCCGAAGTAAAACAAAGTTTATTAAAGATCTGGCATATTGGGTAGATTCTTAAGGAATCTGAACATTTGTAAGGTTTTATTGACTAGCAGGCTAGAGTGAATCTGAGCACCTTCCTGGAAGCAAGATGGATCTTCTATACAGAAAGACTGGCATGTATCTAGTGGTGGTCTATTATTCTGGGGTGATAGGAGGAGGGATCCAGGGAAGATGTTGAGGAAGAATCTACAGAGGACCTTGATGGTACTGGGGTGACTAGAGGTCAGACAGTGGAAACCTAGAGAATGGGATTTAAGGGTGGGATCAAGGGTGGAAAGCAGCTGGAGGCAATCCTGAGGTAACAGACAATTAAGGGCTAGTGTAGGTTAAGTGTAACAGATTTGGGCATATTGATAATGGAAGACTTTTGCTCCTGGGGAAACCCAGATCAAGTGGGATTATTCAGGGGAGTTCCCAGGGCCTATACCCCATAATTGCCCCCCTTAAACAGATGAGATCCAAATTCTTCTGGGGTAAGAGGTGAAGGTTTGGACTACCTGTATCCTATCAAAGTGACTTGCCCAGGTTCACATAGCTAGTAGGTATATGAGGCCTACTGCTCCATATAATAGCTTAGGCAAGCCTGAACCTGGAACTATGGCCCCTGACTTCCTCTTCTGTTTGTATTCTTTGAGAATACATGACCAAATAGCAATTCCCAAAAGTGTGTGTCTAGCACTGGATGCAATTTTGTGAGAGGTCAACTGGGTACCTTGGTTGAGGTTAATTAGAAGTAGGAGCCATGTTCTACAACTTCATCCTTTTTGGAAAAGATGATCTCCAGCAGGAGTAAAAGCCCAAACCCTGGCCTGGCTTGCCAGATTATATAGAGATGGAAGAATTTGTTTGGATAGTGTAGAGCTAAGATGAAGGTGAATAAATCCAACAGAGCTTCAAGCTCTGGGAGAGAATAACAGGAGCTATAAATTTTAGTGATAATTGTTTCAGTGCTTGTTAATATGTACTTTTGATTCTTCAGTGTTTTTGTAATTTTGGGTAGATGTGCATGTATATATGTGTAGAAAATAAATAGCTGTCCTTTTCCTGATTTATATTATACATCCAATAACTTTCTACACATTGAAGATTTAAGTAATTTTCTCTAGAGGCTCTAGGGTGTCTTGGTAAAGAGTCAAAAAGGGCAAGAAAGATTTCTGATTGCCCTCCATGGGGCCAGGATCTCCCAGGACTAAATCTCATCTGTCTGCATACATAGGTCCAGAATTAGGGACCCTTCAGTGGAGAGAGGGAGAGTATCTCAGCATGTGGAATAAAGTCAAATTGCTTATTTTTTTTCAGAAACTTCTCCAAATGACAAAGCTTTGAATATAAATGTTTATTCTATTACCTCTATTGCCATGTGTGCTACATATGGAATGAAGAGGCTGGGTGGGGGTAGGGGAATCTTTTGTTTGAAAGAATTCCTTCATATCAAAGAGACACATGTTTATTTTACTATATACCTCATTATTTTAGGTGCCAATGTTTTTTCCCACTCTCCCCCACAGATTTTCAAGTACTTTCTGGCAATTTGTGAAACTCTGAACTTTTCTTTAATAAAATGCTTGCATATTGTTCTCATTTGGCATATACATTTTCCCTTGAGTCAAGAACATTAAGAAAAATCCTAGCATCAACTTCAAGACTGACAGGAAGTCTGTCTGAAATGTATCTTATCTTTTCATACAACTAGTCGTCAGTGCTTAAAGCTGCAGTATTTGTTGATTTTAGACAACTACTCTGGATGGAGGATAATGGTTTTGGGAGCTGAACAGATAATTAGTGAGGAAAATTTTGTGAAACTGGAAAAATAGTCACCTTGTTTTAAGCAAAGGAGTTTAATATCTAGAAAAAAATTTCCTGTTGTAACAATGATCATTTGACATTTCCTAAATAATTCATTTGCTATTTAGGTTGTATCCATATGACTCTCAAAAACATTAGCACATTGTTTGTTGAAATAACTGGTCGATTCAAGAGAAAAAAAACAGTTAAGACTGCTTAGTTAATTTGGTCAAAATTCATAATCATTAGTATCCATGTATATGTAACTACAGTGAAGTATTCTGGGTAGAAGAACAAGCAGTAAATATAAATTTGAGTGACAGCCAATGTAATATTTCAAAGAAATAAAGAATTGCTTATATAAAATTCACAAAAAATGCTTGTAAAAAGCAAAATTGTCTGTACTTGTTAGATATATAATATTATTTTTTAAGGGTAGGAAGATTCTTTGATTCTGAAATTCCTTCTCTTTTTCTTGATAAATGAAATGTTTCATCCTAATTAAATAGTGGGCTTCTAATGCATGTATGCCATTGTAGTTAATATTGTTGGCAAAGCTGGGGTATTTCCCTTTCACACAAAGGAATATGTATGTATAATATGAGGAATAATAAAACATTTAATCTATATAATAAACTCATACAGAAGCATAAGAACAAGACTCATTCCTCAAAGGATATAAAAAGAAAGTTCTCAAAGGAAATATTTATGAAAAAAGATCTAACATTTTTAAATTAAAACCCTCTCATCATATCAGAATGACAAAAATAGAAAAATTATTTGAAAGTTTATGGGAGTATGAGAACTAATGCATTGTTGATAGAGCTGTGAAAAATTCCAATCATTCTGGAAAACAATTTGGAATAATAGCCTTAATGTTACTAAATTGTGCAAACCTTTTGACCCAGCAGTACAACTACCAGACAGAGACCAAATGCATCAGAGGTAAAGGACTTCTATGTACAAGTAAATTGCAGCACTTTTTGTTTTAGAAAAGTACTGGAAACAAGGTGCATGTCCACTGTTGGGGAATGGCTGAAAAAATTATGGTTTATAAAATATGATTGTGTCATAAGAAATGATAAAGTGGATTCAGAAAAAAGTGGGAAGACATGGACTGATACAAAACAAATTGGCAATGATACTAGAGTGTGTTGATATTTTCTTCAGTCAATTAAAGCCAAAGAAATGAATTGATTTTGCCCTGGGTCACACAGTAGTATTTGAGTTCACATTTGAACTCAGATCTTCCTGACTCCAGGCCCAGGACTATCTAGTGAGTCACTTAGTTGCCTCTACATGTGTGTACACAGATAAAAACATAAGGAACATGTGTAACTGATAGAGTTTAGGCACTGGGAACTCCCTTGAATCTTCCCACTTGAAGAGGCGTTTGTCTGAGACCATAAGCCTTTCATTATCCCAGGCCCAAATTTCTGTTACTCTTAACCTAGCCTAGCCTTTCATTTTCCAGGTACTTCCAACCCTAGATCCTATCAAGGATGGGATCTTATCCATCCATACCCAAATCTGTTGCCTTAAACTAGCCTAGCCCTCCATTGTCTGTCATCTCCAGTTCGGCTATATGGAGATAGCTCCAATAGCCTTCAGCTATTTCCCGTCCTTGATCCCATCTCTGGAGTCTGATCTCAGTGGTTCAAGACCCTCCCCCAAACCCTCCTTTAGACTGCTCCTAGATCCTTTCCAGTCTTTCTGTATGTAAGATCCATCTTGCCTCCATGAAGGTACTGATATTAATGTAAGGCAGACTTACTCTGTGTCAGATTATTTTGACCTGCTTGTCTAATACAAGTGACACAAATACTTAGTCTCCTTAAGAATCTACCTATTATGGTGAATCTTTAATAAACTTTATTTTACTTTGGCTAAGAACACTTGAGTTGAATTCATTCAGCAGGACCTGGCATGTTGGTATTTTGGGGTCTCGAGCACCCTTAAACCTCTATGTAATAACAGTATACATGTGGAAGACATAAAGAATATGGTGGTTAGAAAGTGTACATGAAAGGACACATATAAGCTTCTACTCTTTTAGAAGTAAACCCTAATACAATTAGTGCTTAGACTTGGAAAAGTCCCTTGAATGAAATCGGTTTCAAGAATCTTATTTCTGTGTAGATTTTCTTTCCTTTTGTAGCCACTAAAAAAAACCCAACTATCTATATGTATGTATGTATGTATGTATGTATGTATGTATCTATCTATCTATCTATCTATCTATCTATCTATCTATCTAGAACAGTCTGCCAGCTAAGTAGCCTTCAGGCATTTAATACCTCTTTCAACCTGTTGTATATGGGACTTCACCAAAATTATTGTGCCAGACAACTATCTGATTGTGGCCTAAAAATTCCTTGTAACTTCCACTTAATATTTTATAGAGATTCTGTGCACTCAAATCCAGTGTCAGGTTTGAAGAGCACCCAATAAAAGAAATCCCACAAGAACCATGTGGGATTCAAATCCGAAGGCTTTCCCTGATCTTCCAAGAACTTTTCATACAAACACTTCAAGTGAATGCCATGCAGCAACCACCTTAAAGCTCTGTTCTGAATTTCAGGCTTTATTATGCATATATGGCCATTACTGATTTTTACGGGTTTTTAGTCACTTAGCATACAGGAAAAGTTATGGAGACTATCAGCTGAATAGACAAGTTTATTCCGTTCCATTTTGAATACATTCTTTAGAAAATTTTGGTGAGAATTTACAAAATCTTTATCATTTTCATATAAAACCATATAAGAAATCCTTTACTACCTTTCAATATAGGGAAACTATTCGAGAAGATAAAAGCTCAACTGAATTTCATCATTTTTTTTCAACATAGCCTTTTGTAATTAGTAGTAAAAAGGGACTTCTGTTCAGTTTTTGTTTCATTAGAAATTCCAGTGAAGACAAGGTTTTGGTGCTTCTTTCAAGTTTGATTACCTATTTATGACTCAGAGAGTTCAGTGACATTTTAAAAATTGTCTATCATCATTTTCAACCATATGCACATGTGGAAAATCCTTAAAGGGAAAATGTGGACTTTTTAAAGAGTTATAAAACTCTAGGTCTAATTGTTAAAGACTAGTTCAAATTAAGATTTCAAATACCGAAGATAAAGACCTAAACTGGGTCAGTGAAAGAAAAGTTGTAATTATCACATGAAAATGTGTATTTATCTGTATTTCCTAAGCAGTAAAACCACTAAAAAAAAAATGAAAGGTAATTAAAAAAAAACCAACCAGGTGTGCTTGATTTATCCATATGGAAATTGTCATCTCAAACAGACTTATAATACTATAATCATGATGCTTGATGATATCTTAGTGAAAAGGATCTAAAAATATTTATCTTATACTTTATATATATATATCTATATATATCTTTTCAGAGTCCAAATACAGTTTGATCATCCATACTCTATCTCTGAAAATATGTAATCTCAAGTAAATAGTTATATGTAACCAAAAGAACACTATACAGTAATAACAGTATTGTTTTAAGAACAACTTTGGGCAAATAAGTCATTTTGATGTATTGTTAATCTAGTTTTGCTTAATGGGAAGATCTTTCCCATACATTAATAAGCCCATGTTACCTGCTTGAGTTACATGGATGCCTGAGTCACATGAGTATAGTGGGAGGAGCTTGCTGACTGGGTGGAGCAGAAAGGGTGGAAAAGAGCTGAGAGGAAGTTGGTCAGAGGAGTTGGGGGGGGAGAGAGAGAGAGAGAAAGAGAGAGAAAGAGAGAGAAAGAGAAAGAAAGAGAGAGAAAGAGAGAGAAAGAAAGAAAGCAGGCAGCTTTTGTTTGTGGGAAGACCCTAGCAGAGGGGAAACTTGGCCATAGGGGTGCCCCCTGCATTGTAATTGTGTATAGATTTCTTAGTTGCTATGATGGTTTTGGCTTTCTGGTGTTTGAATAAATGTTTTCATTCTGTTATTCATGTGGAGAGTCTGTTACATTTTACAATTTTAATTATGCACAGGCATATTTATAGTATTGGTGCTACATTTGGCTATTATAAATACCCAAATTAACTATAAAGGATATATGAAGGAAAAAGCTATTTGCATCCAGAGAAAGAATGATGAAAATAAGTAGGTACAGAAGGATTATCTAACTTTTCTAATGGTAATCATGTTTAGAAAAAAAGGGGAAAAGCAGAAATTTACATGATAACTTTATATATTTAAAAACAGCAATTTGTAGATTAAAAAAATGAAAATAAAGAACAACTGCTAATAGTAAGCTGGTAAGCTGGAGAATTTAGTTTATTTTTCAAGTTGGGTGTTATTTTTCTTGATCTAAGTTCAGCTAACCAAGGCTGTCAGAAAGAGTTTATCAAAGTGAGTGGAGCAGTCAGGGGGAAAATACAGATGTTTTGGTCTTTTGCCTTTTCAAACTGAAAAACCAACATCATTAAAAAGTCTTATGTGTTTTTGAAAGTAAACCCAAAGAAACAGTGGGACTAAATTAAATTGAAACACCTGGCCACCAATCAAAATGAAGGATTTAGCACAAAACTTTAATCATGCAAAGGTTTGTTTAAAAACAAAGTTTATAATAGCTAAGAAAGTTCTGAAGAAAAGCATTTCTTTTAAAATTTTGATAACTATTGTTTTTACATCACCTTTTCTCTTCATTCAGAGAGCCATTCCTGGAACAAAATTAAATAACAAGAAAAAAACCTTTAAGTAAAACTAATACATTGAATCAATCAACCAATAAACATTTTATTAATGAGTAAGACATTATAGGCAGTGATATGTATGAAAAGACAAAACTGAAAATCATTCCTTTGATGTATTACATTCTAATGAGGTGGGGTTTGAAGGTTTAATATTATTTGGGAAGATGTTTTGTACCAAGTGTTCTTTCTATAGCACCTTAGTAAATATTCCAAGCTATAAACTATTTAAGTCTGGGTAATTGAGATGAACTGATATCACAAGAAATCACTGGGGATTCATTTCTTATATTTGACGTAGAACTATCCTTTTCCCCCCTACCCATTTCCTCAGGATTAAACCTAATTAATCCTGAAGGAGGATCTAGTAGCTTCTTTCTCTGATTTAGCTTGTCACTGTCACTGTGGGTTAGGAGAGTAGCTTTAGGCCATGTGCTATAATAGTTAGGGGAAGAGAGAACCCTGGTAGTTGGGAATCAGAAAAGGTTTCCGATACAAGGTGATATTTTTGCTATATCTCGAAGGAAAAGAGGGATTCTATGAGGGAAAAATGAGGAGGGAGAGCCTTCTGTACAGGGAAGATGACTAGAGTGTGAGAGTGCAATAGGTTGGGGGCAGATTGTGAAGGGCTTTAAAAGCCACAGAAGAATTTCTATTTTCTCCTAGAGGCATTGGGCAAACTGGAGTTTACAGGAAAATTGCCAAGGCAACTAGCTATAGTGCCAATGCAATATTTACAGTGCCCAAGATCACAATAAAGACTGTGACTATAAGTATTGCATGACATTTGATTGCAAAATATGCCAGACTCTCCAGATAAAGGATAAAGCTGAAGGATTTATTTAGACACCAGAAAACTGAATGCAAAAACCAGTAAGCTGATTCTATCATGGTACCAAAGATATTGAGAAGCCATGATAATGCTGAGAGCCATGCCAACCTTTAGCCTTCCCACAAACCAATACAAAATCAATTATTTGCTCCCAAACTATCTCCTTGCCTGAGTTCCTCTGTCCTCAACTGTCTCCAACTGTCAGGCTAGCTCTTTACCAGCTTCTTTGTGGTTCTGCTTCTCTGCAAACTCCTTCCACCACAGGCTTCACATGACTACATTCAGCCTATCAGGGGGCAGAGTTTATCTTCAGAGCAGGGGAGGTCTTCAGACTTCCCCCTAGGTTTATTAAGGGGCAGGGAAGGTCTTTACATTCCCATTCCCACTACACTAGTTAGCAGGATGAATCACGTAGAGTCTTAAGGCAGGAAATTAATTAAGAGGCTATAATCTATAATGTAATAATCTAGGTGATTATTGGTGATTTCTAGGTAAAAGGTGATGAAGTTCTGAAAGAAAAGTGTGGGTAGTATAGGTTGAGAAAAGGAGTTGGATGTGAGAGATATTATGGAAGTAGAAACATCAAGATATAACAACTGATTGGAGATGTGGGGTGAGAGAGAATAAGATGTCAAGGGGACTTATATATCTTGGAGTTTGAAGATCATCTTTTTTGACAGTGATATGGATTCTTTCCGTCTATCCTTTGTTGCCTTTACTCAGAAATGGACAGTTTCTTTTATTTATTTATTTTTTTGGTGTGTTTCTTGAATTATGGTATTCAAGTTTTTTGATTTACCATGTTCTGGAAGACTTAATTCTTAAAATCACCCTTGTGTATCTTATCTTCAGGATAAGTCACTGGCTTGTACAGAGGAAAAGGAACAAGCATTTATTAAGTGTCTACAATGTATGATGTATTCTTTAAACATTGTTATTTTTTTCTTTTCTGATTTTTTTTTCTACCTTAGTATTTTCATGTTTCAGATTCCTTGGCTTCTCTTTTATAGAGAATTTCTCCATCACAGATTCAGTTCTTCCTATTCTGCTAATTGTATTGTCATATTCTATTTTAACTGCAAATATAATAGTATACGACTGGGTCATAAGTGATTAAATGGACAAATTTCAGATAAAATTGGGAAGAATTATATGAATCGATGCAGAGTTAAGTGAGCAACACCGGTAGAACAATTCACACATTAATGACCATGTTGGCAAAGACAAACAACTTTGAAAGAATGGGTGCGATGTGTGTGTACATGTGTTCAGAGTTACTTAGCAGGAGGGATTTGGCCAATTTTGTGATCTAATTTATGACTTAGTTTTTTTTTTTTCTCGCTGTTGTGAGCCAGGGAATTTGATGGGGGTAGGGGAACTGAGATAGCAGAAGTAATAAAGTTCTCTATGTTAATAAATGAAGTTCTTACCTTACTCCAGGGCTGGTTTATCACATATCAAAGTTTTAATTCTAATGTATATATGATATTATACCTTGGTTTGGATGTTGTAGAACTATCATACTATTGTCCCTTATTTATCTTCATGGCATGCTTCCATAGATTAAATTGGCTAATCAAGTTCCTGATCCGGGTCCTAGAACTCCTGATTGGTGAAAACTCTTTATAATTAGCCTGATCTAGGTCTGACACAGTGTTGCTCCTCAGGCATCATCATGACATCCCCCTGAATGTTTTCCTATTGTGATGCTAAGTTAGTTAATTTCTTTGGGACTCAGTTTATAAAATAGTGTATTTGTTCTTGATGATTTCTAAGGAATTTTACAACTCTAAATCTTTCTGAAAGAGATCACTTTTAGTTAGTAAATCATAGAAGGCTTGATGTAAGATGTATGAGCTGAGTTGGACTATAAAATATCTTATGTTACATGATTCATACTATGATGCTGTTAATCGTCATGTACAACTCCCAGGCTTTCTTAAACTTTCCCTTTTATTAGGTCATGGCCTTCTTCTTTCTGCAGCTAGTACTCACCTATTCTAGTAGTACTCTAACTAGTACTACCCTACTCACCAATATGCTCTCCTGAGAAGCTATGATAAATCTCCCGGATGGCCATCAGGGTGAAGGTGCACCACCTACTTGACAGATGGTCCAGAAAATGGATAGAGAAGAGTTCTCCTGACCTTGGATCCCTTTAGGGATCCATTGTCTGGTCCAAACAATCCAGAAACCAGCCACTGGAACCTCTCACAGGGATCTGTCACCTTTCACCCATAGTAATACCTTAAATGCCTCTTTCAGTCTCCCTCCAAAAGAGGATTTATACCTCTGACTCAGAGCCATGTGCATACTTTTCACTTGTGAATAAGATGAAATCCAGTAGACTTGAAAGACGAACAACTATTATGAGAGAACTCAGCAGGTACATCCTGTACAGGCACTACAAGGCTGGTGATTGAAGGCTAGCTTACTGAAGTCAGAGCTAGTGCAGTGGAACACTTTGAAGCTAGCATAAGTTTTGCAGTCAAAACTTTAAGAAGCTTGAATATCTCCATAAAGGAGTGAACTACAGGCTCATGACAATGAGATTGCCACTTGCAGGAAGGCACTATGCCACTAATATCAATATACATGTTCTCACCATGATGAACACTGAAGAGGTCAAAGCAAGAGACCTGGAGACCCTTATCATCTAGGTGATGAAGGAGGATAAGCTTGTAATCCTGGGTGACTTTAATGCCAGAGTAGGCATGGACTCTCAGACATGACAGGGAATTCTCAGGACAAAATGGAGTTGGAAATAACGACCCCAATGGTCATTTACTTTTGAAAATTTAAGAGTCTCATGAAGTTTTCATCAGCAACATTTACCTAACCACAACAAAACTTTGTGGATGTACCCTCAGGAAAAAATGAGATGCACAAATTTAGAGACACTTCCACTCCAAATGTTGACATGGACTATTTGGATCCAATCTGTGGTAGAGCCTTTTGAGTTCTTATTTGGTCTGATCAGCCACAGTTGGACACATTGTACCTTAACCCCAATATCATGTTGTCATTTTGGTCTTCTTGTAGAACAAGACAACAACCAATCAACCTATAGTTTCTTTTATCTGCTGCCCTGGGTAACTGCCTTTTTCTTACTGGTGCAGTTTGTACCCACTGCTGACTGCCAGCTGTGGTGTCATTGTATTGCCAATCAATCAGCACTTGAGTGACTTAGGAATCAATAATTTCCTTCTGTACTTAAGGCAACAGGACAGGGCTCGTGCTAGACAATTCTTTTAGTATACGAAGTAAGTTCCCAGGGCTAGGACTAGGAACATCAACAGCTGAACCACTATCCTGATGAGAATGGCTTGATTCTGAATGTGATTGCAAGGGATGTGGATCTCAACTCTTTGATCCAGCAACAGGTAACTCCTTTAGCTCACAAGTTCCTGACTAGGATCGAGGCTAAGTTTGAGAGCCTGCACAATGAGAAGTCCCTCATAGAACCCTGTAGCCCAGCAAGCAGGGATTTCTGCTCCCCAAGAACTGCCCTATTATTGAAGGAATCAGACAATGTACAAAACCTGGACTTTGGAGGAAGGGACGAACTAAACTGGTAGAGACTGGGAAAGTATGAGGAAGCTCATTATATGCAGAGGGATGCTGCTTCAAGCAAAAAAAGCAAGGAGATGGTGGAGATATCACTGTGATAATAAGGGAGAGAGAATAGTCTAGTTTGGTTGGAGTGTAGATTGCATAATTTCAGTTTGGAGTCATATTGTTAAAGACCTTCAATGCCAGGGTAAGAAGGTTATACTTTATTAAATAGGCAATGGGGAGTTAAGAATAGTACATGTTCCCAAACTGTTGGCTATGGACCTCTGGACAACAACACTGTTATTGGGAGGGATCTCCAAGTTCACATACATGGCAGACATTGCCATTCTTATCTTTATTAAGCTTTTAATGAAAAACGCAAAAAAATAAGCAAATATTATAACACCAGGATGAGCTGTCAATTACACAAACTCAGAGGGATTATTTTTGCAAGTAATGGTAACTTTTCCCTTCTTCATGTGGTCAGAGCTTCCTTGGCATCTCCTTGACTTTCTGAGGATTGATTTTTCTTTCAAAATATCCATACTCTCTACCCTAAGGGAAAAAAAAATGACTGCTGCCTTCAAGTTGCTCGCTTATCCCTATGGCTTTATTGGCCCATATTAGTATCATAATCTTGGATTTCTTTGCCAGGCTTGTAAAAGAATGACACAGACCTTCTCATTTTGCTCTAATAGTTCCAACCCCAAATCCAAATTTTTGAGACAGTTTTCTATCTGTAAACACTCAGAAAAGGAAAGGAGCATCATTCCAAAGTCTTAAGTTACCTTTTCTCAAAGAGCCAGAATGGGACTATGGGAACAGGCATTAAGAATTTAAATAGTCCTTTCCTTGTGGTAGAAAAATGGGAGGAAGAAGAAAAAAAGAAAGGGAAAGGAAGATCTGTCATGCTTCCTTGGTCTTGATTCTTAACAAACAGGTTAAATGGAGATCTACCACTCCAGTCAAGTATATCATCTCCTAAACTAACAATCACTTCCTCATGTTCTGTTTTCAATTACTCATCTTTTCTCTTTTCTACAAGTTTCCTTGGAGGCATTCTGGAGTAGATGCCTTAATTTTGTACAGCTGAGTAAACCCCCTATGGTAAGCAGTGCAGGAATCTTTCCCCATGTCTTTTCAGTCACTGTCTTGTGTCAGCATGATTAGAGATGGTTATAAGTCTTTCTATGAACTGAACAAGTTTCCCAGATATATATGTATTTTCTCCAGAGGAGGAAATGTGTAGAGCTGCGGTTCTCAGCCTATGGGTCGCGACCCCTTTGGGGGTCAAACAACCCATTCCCAGGGGTCTCCTAAGACCATCAGAAATATGTGTTTTCTGATGGTCTTAGAAACCAAAACACTGCTCCTCTATCTGTCTCCAGGTGGGTCCGGCCACATGCAGATATGCCCACATATGAGTATTAAAGGGTCGCAGCATTAGGAAGGTTGAGAACCACTGGGGTAGAGTATCTGGGTGAATCCTAAAGGAAGGAAAAATAGAAACGATTGTCATATAACAGCCATCCTAAACATGGTGAACAAATAGATGGGAAATGACCATAAACCTAGAACAAAGGCATGATAGAATAATGTTTAGAGACTTCAATTATCCAGACAGGGGCTGAGGTTCTCTCTGAAAAAGGCAGAATAGTAACTACTTGACTTGCCTTAGTGAAAATTTCATACTTCAAAATATAGAGGAATCAACAAGGGGGAATTTTACTCTATATAATGCTTGAAGAACTGGTTGTTTAGAGTGGGGAGAAAGAGAACAATTAGAACACTGGGAATAAGTGCTGACTTCATCTTTGAGCCTATGATGGAGCAGATGAAATCTGGCCATAGGCAGAATCCTATAAACTTCAATGTTACAGGTGAAATCTTCATAGGCTGGGTCAAAGACTTTGAAGACTTAAGTAATGAACACACAAAGGAAAACAGGACAACTGAAAAGGAAGAATGGAATTTGTCTGAAAAGACCATGTAGATGTTCAGGAAATTTATTAACCAAATTGAGTTTTAAAATGAAATGTATAGGGGCGGCTAGGTGGCGCAGTGAGTAGAGCACTGGCCCTGGAGTCAGGAGTACCTGAGTTCAAATCCGGCCTCAGACACTTAACACAAAAACTAGCTGTGTGACCTTGGGCAAGTCACTTAACCCCAACTGCCCTCCAAAAAGCAAAAAAAAAGAAATGAAATGTATAGAAAGTGGAAAGCAAGACAAAATAACAAAGAATGAAAATAAGAGTGTGTCATAGTCTTGTAAAATAACAGTAGAAATCTGAAGCTCGGGGTGGCTAGGTGGCACAGTGAATAGAGCACTGGCCCTGGAGTCAGTAGGACTTGAGTTCAAATCCAGCCTCAAACACTTAACACTTACTAGCTGTGTGACCTTGGGCAAGTCACTTAACCCCAACTGCCCTCCAAAAAGCAAAAAATTAAAAAAAAATTGAAATTAAAAAAATAGAAATCTGAAGCTCACAGTGAGTTGAAGTTGGTGAGAAAAGCTAGAGATGATGACTGTATTTAGGGGATAAGAGAATTAAGGAAGGGATAGGTTATTTGGTAACCAAAGAAAGGCAGAGCTTCTTAATCCTTTTGTTTCTGTTTTTCTTATGAAGGAGAATGGCTTTCAATTTTGAAATGACATAATAAGAATGATAAAGAAAACTGATATCCTACCCTAGATAAGTAAGGAGATAGTAAGGGAGTGCCTTGCTGCTTGTGATGATTTCAAGCCATCTGGCTATATTAACTATATCCTCATGTCTTGGAGGAGCTCACAAATATGATTGCTGAGTAACTTTCAGTAATATTTGAAGGCTCAGGGGAAAGGTAGGTTGAAAAGATTGAAGAATAAAAATAATAGCCTTTATATAACACTTTTAAGGTTTGTAAATTCCTTTACAAATATTTCATTTTATCTTAACAGCTCTGTGAGGGAGGGGCTATTTTTATCCCCATTATACAGATGAAGAAAATGAGGCAGAAGGAGGTTAAGTGATTTTCTTAGGGTCATACAAGTAATAAACATTGGAGTTTGATTGGATGGATTTGAACTCAGGTCTTTCTGATTCCAAGAACAGTGCTCCGTTTGTTTTGCCACCTACTTGTTTAGAGAAGGGCAAAGTTTCTGCAAAAGAATATACAAATTATAATATTTTCCCTTAGCAAACACATGTACTCAAATGGCATAGCACGAACAATAATTACAAAAAAATGACCCCAACCCTGGTTTACATATTTAGAGACTGGGGTAGAGATAGTGAGCACAGCTTTAAAGAAATATGGCAGTGAGTTAAGGATGGCACGGTCGAGGCAATTCACAGTTCCAGTGGATTTTCATCAAAGAAAACAGAGGATGGTTAGTCAACGCAAGGCTTGTGTCAGTTCATAGCACTGAGGGCCAGAGAAAGTTGTCAAAAGGATTTAAGTCAATTTTAAGAAAAAACATTGCCCCCACCTGGGTCAAACTTTGACCTATTATTTGTAAGGGCATGGGGAGTTGCATATAGCAGAACAAGAGGAAGTTGAAGTAGATAGGGAAACCTCTCATGAAGGCAAAACTAGAAGTAATTAGCCTTTTGGAGTGGCAGGGAGTAGGGTGTCCTGCTTTTTTTTTTT
>CM053600.1:63271349-63312305 GCA_028646575.1 Pseudocheirus occidentalis
AGCTGCCCTCCAAGCTCTAAAATTCTGAAATTTTGATTCAATTTATTGGTATTTATTCAAAGATTTATTGATATCTATCAAGTGAAGTATAGAATAAATATTCAAAGCTATTTTATTGCAGGGTGACATAAATATGAAATTTTTAACCTGCTCTGTTTAAATTTCTCTTATTTTTTAAACTTTTACTGTTGCTATTTTTTCTATTACGTTGTTTTCTTAATATATCCCTCTTTTCCCACTACTGAACCCTACCTCATAACAAAGACTAAAAGAGAAATAAAGAATAAGAATTTAAAAAATCAATATGTCTACCAAGTCTCATAGTATGGTTTATGTAGTATTCCATACTTTTAGTCCTCTACCTTCACAAAGAGAAGGAAAGTTATTTTTTTCAGCTCTTATCACCATAGAATTAAGTTTATTTTGTTTTTCTTCTGTTTTCTCTATAGTTCTTGTGAAAATTATTTTCTTAGTTCTGCTTGCATCACTCTGCTGTAGTTCATCTGTTTCCCCTGAATTCTACATATTTGGTACTTCTTATGGCACAGGAATATTCCATTACATGCCTGTACCACGATTTACTTAGGTATCCCCCAATCAATGGATATCTAAACAGTGTTCATTCCAAGTATGAAGGCATCTTTTGTCATTTGAGCTGCTATACTAAAAGCAATTCTCTACGGTCAAGTGATTCTCAAGAGCATGAAAATGCAGAATAGCAATGGTAGAATGGGATGTAGAAAGCTTTCCATGGAGGTACAGAACATCAGTAACATTCTTTACTCGTCTGATTATCCTACTTCACCGTCTGTTGGGAGTAGTAAGTTCAGTGTGGGCGGCTGAAGATCAGAGTTAGCTGTCAGTAACTTCTGAAAAGTGCCATGTCCAGATTTTTGCTCTTGGCAGCTGATGTATAATTCTAATTGACTCCCAGGGGAGCTAGATTTGAATAGTGGAGATCTGAATTCATCTTTAGAGTTGTGAATGAGTAACTGATGACAGAATTTGGCCTAGTGTGTTTATGAGTGAGGAAGTGTTGAGTGCAAGAGGTTGAATAATCATTTCGACTAAAGCATGGTAGAAATTACACCACGGTTATTGACTTTTGTGTTTCACATTTTAAAACATACATTGTGAAATCTGTAGGTATCTGAAACCTATCAAACCAATGAAAATAATTCTTGAATAAAACTTAGTGATTGTGCTTTTTTTCATTGATTCAATATTTCTTGCATTTATTTGAGAAAGAAGAATTTTCTTTCCCTGAGGTTTCCTCATGGGTTTCCCCTAGCCCAAACTTTGTATGTGCCAAATAGATACAAGTGATGATTTTAGTCTCTGCTTTTGAACAGGGAGCTAAGAACTGTCTGACCTCTAAGAAATGAGTTTATTTTTGATTCTTCTGCCCTCTGTTCTTTATGCCTTTTCTCTGCCACAGGGTAACATTATAATGAATTTTGATATAAGAATGACTGAGTTTGCCTCCAAAGCTTCTCTTTTTTTTCTAGGCAAAAAGAGCTAGTCAGGAAGTTGTTGTTGGACATTGCCCAATTCTCAACCTTGAGGGCCTCTTCTTGCAAGAGGACTGACGGCTTGCTTTATAGTTTGTTGATTTTAAAAACACTGAACAGTTTTACCACTAAAGCAGAAGAGGCCTGG
The DNA here is from genome assembly GCA_028646575.1 of Pseudocheirus occidentalis. Classification (NCBI taxonomy): domain Eukaryota; kingdom Metazoa; phylum Chordata; class Mammalia; order Diprotodontia; family Pseudocheiridae; genus Pseudocheirus; species Pseudocheirus occidentalis. Next base: position 63,273,009 of record CM053600.1, read on the forward strand.
CTTTGTTAAGAATTATACTGAGTAGCATGCTGGGCTTTAAGTTAAGCATATAAGAGAACCGTTTTGAAAACATGATTTTACAGTAGAAAAACAACACAGGCAGGTCTAAGGAAGTTAACAGATCACTTAAGCTAAAATCTAGTTGAGTTATCTGCTATGGCTTTAGCTTGTTTGAAGATAAATAAATCCAAGAAACTGTCCTTTGAAAGATATGAGTTTATAAAAGTCACAGATAACCTAGATGTCAAAAAATATTCTTAAGGAAGGGCCATAAAAGCATTTTAGTTCAATTTCTTTTGTTCAGTTATATGAAGATATTTCCTAAAAAGCCAATGACTCTCTCTCTCTCTCTGTTTCTCTGTCTCTGTCTCTCTCTCTCTCTCTCTACACACACACACACACACACACACACACACACACACACACACACACACACATACATACATATATATATATACTACCTAGTGACCCAGAATTCATTGGAAACAATGTTTCCATTTTATTCTATGCCCCCCAGTGTATGAAAAAGTCTCTTGTTGGTGATATTTCACTGATACTTATATTTGAGTATTAGCAGAAAATCTTCTAAATCCCAATATTCAATCACTATCAGCATCTTTCTCTTCAGATTTTCCTATTACCTCCTTGGACCCTTATAGATAATTAACTTACTGTATATGTACCTAACAATTTAATTTAATGATATTTTATAACTAATCTGACATTGTAAAACTGAAAATCAAGGACTTCACAGGTAAGCATTTATATATATTGATGCACACATGTGTTTAGTATATTATTATGTAAGATAACTTTCCCCTCAAAATATAGTCATTTAAGATTTGCTTATCGTAACAATTGCATCTAAAGTAGCCTTGGCACATTTCAGATATAATGCTGTTACAGTAACCTATGCATTTTAATTTAAAAAGAAAAAAAGACTTTGAGGATTATTTGCGGTATTTTGTGGTAATGAAAATAATTGAATTTTATTTCATGTCCATCACAAAAATCCCGTTACATGTCCATTACAAAAATCCCTCTTGTGACATTGAGCTGATAATGTGTTCTCAAAGGCTATAAGAGCACATGCTTTGTTAAATTCTATGATGTTTGAAACCCTTTAACTATGGCCCAGGAGACAATCAATGCCATATTTCTGAAGAACAGTCTAAATATGGATAGGCATATCATTATAGGGTTAGATATTAAGTGATGAATGCTTTCAATATGGTAATATATGTAACAAAATGACAGTTCTGTGTGTTGTCCTACAGCTTTTGAAATGAGGGTAGCAGAGTAGTACAAAAAAGACAGTATGCTAAGAATCCCATGTGTTCTAGACTGTCTATAAATATTGACTTAACTATTAATACTCTAAATGTAAACTTCATTTACTGAGTGGATATGCTCTTGGCAACCAACCAACAAACAAAAAGACACAATAGAAAAAAAATTGCAAGTAAATACGAGTGAATTGCAAGTTTTGCTAGAAAAAGAAGATAAAAAAGAATTAATTGGCATTATTGTACTTCTAAAGGTTGATGGTGAAAATTTCCAAATTGGTTATGATGAAAATAATGGCAGGTAATGTACTAATTTCTACTGTAGAGAAGGAGAAAGCAGAAACTTTGATGAAGAATTCAATAAGACCTACGCATCAATTTAAATTATCATCCTCTTTTAATACTGATTTCAATGGAAAAAATGGTACAAAGGAACTCGATGACATTATAGTAGAAAACTTCATGCATAAATGTCAACTGTAAAAATTTTATATACTATATATACATTTCATGCTTATATATCTTGATAATTTTCTTTAAAAAGGGATTTGGGAAGTGCTAGCCTTGGTAAGTACGAAATAGAAAATCACCAAAAATGAAGTTGCCTATATCTTTTTTTTTTTGCTTTTTGGAGAGGGAAAGATAGGGCAATTGGGGATAAGTCACTTGCCCAAGGTCACATGGCTAGTTTTTGTGTTAAGTGTCTGAGGCCGGATTTGAATTCAGATCCTCCTGACTCTAAGGCCAGTGCTCTATTCACTGTGCCACCTAGCCTCCCCAAATTGCCTGTATCTTAACAAACAAAAATTTGCTGATTGTTGTGTGAAGCATTTTTAAGTCAATTGTCTATGTGAAGTCAAGCAATTTTCCTTTAGAAGAAAAAGTAAAAGTAACAATATATTTTTGACATTAAAAGAGCTCCAACCTGGTCTGTTAAATAAGGTATAGCTTTTCTCAAATGGGAAACAGATAAAGGAACATATATTGACAGATATAATTATTCTTTTCTAAGGAGATTTAACTGTTGAAAATAAATTTCCACAAGGAGGCTAAAAACTTTAGAAACTACCCTAACCAGAAAATATTTGATTTCCTTGCCAAGCAGAGAGAGATAAAATTGAAAGTCAAAACCAATTTAAGATATAAGTTCAGTTATAAATCCTTGTTGAGGAGGAAAGTAGAATATAATAAGCTATATTGTCTCATAAAACAGGGAGAACTTTTGTAGGGAAAAAAGAACTATACAAAAAGCACAATTAAGAAGTATAATTTTAAAACAATTAAGATATATTTGAAGAAAAACAAGCCACTTTCTCCATCAATAATATAGAACTTACCACAAGTAGATTCTGCCATCATAGACCCAATCTGATGTATGAAGAATTTAAAGAATAGTAATAGAAATAAAGTTGGGAAGCTGGCCAGTATCAGACTATACCAAGAATACATTTATAATGGAGGTAATGTAATTTTTATGGCTGTGATCTGTTCCTTCTGAGGGAATAAATACACCAATGAGATTACAGAGATCTAAAAATTTATATCGATACATACAGGTTTTAATGTTATAATTCATATAATGGTCATTATATTTTTGTACCATGCCAAACAAATTTCTGTGAAATTTGGATTCAGTCAAAGGACTGCATTTGAGGACCTAGAGGGCCATACGTGGCTTCAAGGTCACAGGTTCTCCACCCCTTTAGACTCAATGAATGACCTTTAAGGTCCTTCCCAACACTAAGTTTATGATGTAATGAGTCATTTCGAAGTTAAATATATGATATACATGCAAAATGAAAATGATCAGGCAATTTTTTTTTATGCCTAAGTGAAGGAATCCTGAGTACAACATTTCAATTGAGTGGATAGAGAATGTAGTATGTAGATCTATGGAAAGGTCTTTTGGACCCCAAGTAGTTCAAAGATAGAAAGAAAGGTCTAAGATAGGCCTCCACATTACCCCAAGAAAACACAAAGGCCTGAACTTTTTAATTAATCAACCAAACCCACTCCAATTAAAGTAATTGACAAGATATTATATATCCTTATATTTTTACCAGATAAGAATGACTCCTTGATCCAGTTACAAAATCAATCAGGAAAACAAGTATGAAGAATTCTCAAATGGATAATTCATTTTGAATAAATCAATCCAAAGAATAAATTAGGCATGTAAAAAATCCTCAATTTGGAAGGAGTGAAATATATTTATATTGGTTAAAGGGAATAAGTACTACCCTGAGAAGCTTGGATAAGGTAGTAAGCTACTTTTGAATCCATTACTCTAATAGCAGCTCCCCAATTTTGGAGTAATTCTACCCAAATACTTGAGAGGGAACTATTTGGGAAAGGAGATCACTGGAAAAGGAACAGAGATAATCTCCCCCCTCCTACAGTCCTGAACATTGAAAGATGAGAAGTTTTGGATTGTCTCTTATTTTTGTTCTTATCCTCCTCTTCCTCTTCCTCCCCTAACTCTTTTTTGTTAAAAGTGATTATTTCTCTGGGTAGTGTGGTGAAAAGGAATATATTTGGAAATGAAAGGGATGTAAAGAAGAGAAAAATAAATTTAAAAAATAAAAAAATAGAATTTTGGCATCTAAGTGTTTATTGTTTGTGTTATGTTATGTATTTACTTCTTTTCATAGTGTGATGAATGATGACCAGAGAGATAAAGATATTTAATGAAAAGATAAAAATGTTTTACCTTCAGCAGATCATTTACTTAGCTTGTCAAATTCCCCACATAAGGTTCAACAAAATATATGTGGTCCAAAGCAGAAGCATCAACTATTGGCTAGGCAGTAAAAACTATTTTCTTGGGTAAACTCTCTCTACCTAGGAATGCTGATTGAGGTGAGGGCCAAAAGCTAGGATCTTGTTCAGTGCTTACATACTAGGCAAATCTGTCTAAAAATATGAATGTGTACTACTAGAAATTTCAATACAATGAATATTCGAACAATCTACTCCACTAAAAACTTCATATTTTTGATGACAACAATGAGTTTCCTAACCTTTGTCTTTGATATGTGGGGCTATGATGTCTTGGTGCATACACTAGGAATACCCTTTGTCCAGTGTATTAGTGTGGCTGTGGGAAGGGAAAATATTTTTTTCCTGGTTTGTAGTGGTCATGAGCAAATTTCCAGAGTATTTTCAGGATTATTGTTAGAATCAAAGGTAGAGCCATAGAACGGGGGTGATTAAAGGCATCAGTCCTACCCAGAAGGCCATGAGACTTGTGATCTGAGTTATGGGAGGGGGTCTTCACATTATTGATCACGTTAGAGAGCAAGAGATCTTTTCATGAAACTTAGAGATCTCAAGGAATGTCTCATGTAGAAATGGGCATGATAAAAGTAAAAAAAAAAAGTAGAGATTTAACAGAAGCAGAAGAGATGGCAAGAATATATAGAACTATACAAGAAAGATCTTAACATCACTGATAACCACAATGGTGTAGTTACTGATCTAGAGCCAGATATTCTGGAGAGTGAAATCAGTAGACCTTAGGAAGCATTGCTAATAATTTGGTGAATGGTGGTGACAGAATTCCAGTTAAGCAATTTGAAATCCTAATAGATGATGCTATTAAAGTGCTGCACTCAATATGCCATCAGATTTTGAAAACTCAGCAGTGGTTGGAAAAGAGCTGTTTATGTCCCAATACAAAAGAAGGGAAATGTCAAAGAATGTTCCAACTACAAAACCTTTTCTCTCATTTCACACCCCACAAGGTTATGCTTAACATTCTGAAAGCTAGGCTTCAGCAATATGTGAAACAAGAATTACCAGAAGAGCAGAGAAACTAAAGACCAAATTGCCAACATTTGCTAGATTATGGAGAAAGCAAGGGAATTACAGAAAACATCTTCTGCTTCATTGACTAAACTAAAGCTTTTGACTGTGTGGGTCACAACAAAATATGGCAAGTCCTCAAAGAGATGAGAATCTCAGATCATCATAAAAAACATAATAAAGTAAAATCAAACTAAGATCATTGCTACTGGTCTCCACTTCCTGGAAGAGAAGAAATGGAAGCAGTGTCAGATTTCATACTCATGGGCTCAAAGATGACTGTAAATATTGACTGCAGCCATGAAAATTAAAAGATGCGAGCTCCTTGGAAGGAAACTTGGCAAACTGTCAATAAAACTTTTCATAGACAAAGCTGTGGTTTACATAGTAGCAATGTATGGCTTTGAGAGTTGGGTTATTATGGAAAACTGAGGGCCACAGAATCAATGCTTTTGGACTGTGTTGCTAGAAAAGAATTTTGAGAGTCGTTTGGACAGCAAGGACATCAAATCAGTCAATACTCAAATTAATTTATACTATTCATTGAGAGGTCAAATACTGAAGCTTAAGTTTATATACTTTGATCATGTAGTTGGTTGTTGTCCATCCTTGAACAGGATAAAAATGACATCACTATGTTAGAGTCGAGTTACAATGTGTCTGGATGTGGCTGATCAGATCTAAACAAGCTCAGAATGCTCTACCACAGGTCGGACCCAAGTATTCCATGTGAACATTTGAGATACATTCTCTAAATTTGCACATTTCACATTTATTTTGAGCTAATTCAATTTTACTTTGCTTATAGGGAATAACACCTTCTCTGATGAGGGCATGCCATGTTGGGCTGTCCTGTGACAATGTCCCCCATGTCACACAATCAGTTCCAAAGTTCTAAAGAGAGACATTAAGAGTGTCCTTGTATCACTTTTTTTGACCACCATGTGAGCACTTGTACTGAGTGAGTTCTCCATAAAATAATCTTCTAGGCAAGCATACGTTTGGCATTTGAGCAATGTGGACAATCCATCATAGTTGTGCTCTCTGCAGTAGAGTTTGAATGCTTGACAATTTAGTTTGAGAAAGGCCCTCATTGTCTGGTATCCTAGCCTGCCAGGTGACCTTCAGAATCTTCCTAAGACAATTCAAGTGGAAGTGATTCAGTTTCCTATCATGACACTGGTAGACTGTCCAGATTTCACAGACATCCATCAACAAGGTAGGCACAATGGCTCTGTAAACCATCAGTTTGGTAGTCAGTCTAATACCTTTTCTCTCCCACACTTTCCTTCAGAGACTCCTAAATACTGAACTAGCTCTGGCAATGTGTGTAATCAACCTCATTATCAAAGTGTACATCCCTGGAAAGTATGCTGCCAAGGTAAGTGAGCTTATTGACAGTATTCAAAACTTCTCCAATATTTCCACATATTGGTGCCAGCTGATGTATTACCTGTGTTTTCTTGGTGTTAATTGTTAGGCCAAAATTAACACAAGTGGCAGAGAAATGATGCATACTTTATTGCATCTCAGTTTCAGAGGCTGCATTGAGTGTGCAATCATCTGTGAACAAAATCATGGACTAGCACTCCCTCCACATTGGTCTTGGCTTGTAGCCTTCTCAAGTTGAAGAATTTACCATGAGTGCTATAGCTGACCTTGATGCTGTGACCTATAGATGACCTTGATGACCTTATCCTTATTGAAGGCATTTGACAACATGGCTGAAGATGTCATTACTAAAAAGCATGGGAACAAGAACACTGCTTGTTTCACTCCATTGGTAACTGAGAAAGTGAGAGCATCATCCATTATTCAGAACCTAGGCAAGCATGCTGTTGTGAAACTGACATACAATACTGATAAACTTCTCCAGGAAACCAAATTTTGACCTCCATAAGACCTCATGAATGACAGTAGCAAAGGCCTTGGTCAGATCTACAAATGTTGTGTACATGCCTCTGTTCTGCCCTTGGCATTTATCCTGGAGTTGTTCTGTAACAAACACCATATTGACCATTCCTTTGTCCTTTCTGAAGCCACACTGGCTCTCAGGTATAAGGTAGATGACCATCTTCCAGGTGAAGGATCAGTCTATTAAGGAGGACTTTAGTAAGATTCTTGCCATCAATGACTAAGAGAGAGACCTCCCACTCAGCCATGACTGTTACAGGACAATCTATTTCCTTTACAACATAAATGTTGATAGACAATGGAAGCATCCTTGAACCCATGGGGGAATAACCTTCTCTTGCTGTATGTCCCCGAAAATTTCAGTCAGCTTTTGTTATGAGAAATGGACCACCCACCTTTTAGATCTCAGATGGAATAGAATCAGCATTAGGTGCTTTGCCACCAACTTTAGCTGTTGAAGGATTGATTTCAACCTGAGGTAGAGTCTGTGGCTTCAGCACTGATTGATGTTGGTCTGTTTTGAATATTATGGAAGTGTTAAGCCCATCTCTCTAGGATCATGTCCTTATCACTAAGGACTTGGTTAGCACTGAGTAGCTGAAATACACCATAAGTCTTTGGCCCATAAATAGCCTTCAGGGCATCATAAAAACACTTTGGATTGTTACTATCAGCACAAAACTGAACTTCTGCCCTTTTACCTTTTTATAAGCATCCTGCATCTCTCTTAACTTTGCTTGTATTTTCCTTTTGATGGAATTAATTGCCAGTTTCTTAGAGATGGATGAACTGTCCTGCAGTAAACCCTGTGGAGTCCTTGTTTTTTCATTTAGCAACTTCTGAATTTTTCCATCATTTTCATCAAATCAGTCTTTATGTTCAAAAGTATTCTGACCCAGATAAGCAAATGCTATTGTGGACAGCAAATCTCTGAAAGCTGTCCACTCACTTTCTGCTTCACTATTGCCAACTGTGTGTTGGCTCAGTTTTCCCTCCAAGTTAGCAACAAACTGTTCCTGCTCAGAGAAGCTCTCTAATCAGTTGACATTAATTCTTTGGGTAGTCATTTTTCTTTGGGGCCACTGCTTTTGTTGAATGCAACTATTATCTTGGAAAAAGTAAGTCTATAATCAGTTCAGCACTTTGTACCACACATTGTCTTTGTCATTGTCACATCCTGTCTGTCTCTTCTCCCTACAATCACATAGTCTATTAAATAATGCCAATGTTTGTTGTGAGGGTGAATGCATGAAATTTTGTTGGATTTATGTTGATGAAAGACAGTGTAGGTGATAAGATCATGAGATGCACAAGTCTTCAGTAGTAAGTTGCTGTTTCCAACTCTATTCTTCCCTTTCCATGACTGGTAGTCTAAGCCTACTCTAGCATTAAAGTTTGAATTATTAACTTGTCATCTTTTGGCCCATTGATGATGAGGGTCTCCAGGTCTTCACAAAAATTTTTCTTCCACCTCATCAGAGTTCATAATGGTAGGAGCTTGGACACTGATGATGGTGGCATAACATTTTCCTGCAAGTGGTAATCACATTACCATGACTCTGTCATTACTCCTTTTGGTAGGTATACAAGCTTGTTGACTAGATTGTTGACTAGATTATTTTTTTTCTTGCAAAACCTGTACCAACTTCATGGTACTCCCTTTCACTACAGCCACTCCAGAAAAATATGTATCCAGCTCTGACTTTAGTAAGGTGCTCTTCATTTGCCAGCCCTGTTTCACTAAGGGTTTCTATTTGGATGTGATGCCTACTGGCTTTTCTCACAACAGGAGCTATTTATCTTTCAGGTCTATTGGATTTTGTGTTGTCTATAATGCACACAAATTCCAAGAGCTGATGGTGAGTGGAATCATCTTTGCAGAACTTTTTGTACCTTTTTTTTGGTGTTCTTACCACAGAGTGACCCCTTCCTGCTACAGTAATCAGGCCAGGCATAGGTAAGCAATTTTAAAGGCACCTTTTCTAGCCCCTTCCTCAGGTCAGGAAGTGAGCAGTATGATCCAATATGATCCTGCTCAGACACCTAGGGGGTTGCTAAATACTGCTTTTGGTAAGAAGATGACACTGTGGTCTGGATCACCTGTGTGTAGAGTTGTAACTACAGCTCCCAGTGTATCTGCATTTGCTGCTTTGTCACTTACTTGTTGCCCCAGGGCTTAGAGATAGATAAAAATGGGAAAATGGTATGGTGATGTCTTTTGATTGGTATGTAAACTGGATTTAAATGAAGCAGAGTTGCATGAAGTTGTTGGCCTCACTTTCACTTCCAGCGTCATCACAGTCCAGTGGCAGGACAAAGTCAAGATGACTGGTAATGGCTCAAGATGCAGTACATGACCTTGGTATCTTTGATGTCTAACCAAGTATTCTACAGCATCCACTTCTGCTGCCTTCATGACCATTGGAACAAATTGAACATCTACCCATTCCACCAGGGGAAGTCTTCATATGCTTGAAGTAGACACCCCCCCCAACTCACCAATGGGTTTGAGACCCCTCAGTTACCCTCAACCTGATTTAGCTCATGTACCGAAATGGTTTACTAGCATGTGGCTACTGTGCATGCTACTTCTTCTTGGAGTTATAGGTGTGAATTTGGTGGATCAGATGTACTTGTCTTCCCTGAACACACCCTACATCCCATTGAAAAGACAGGCCTTATTAGAAAACATCCTGATCTTAGGAAAGACTGAAGGCAAAAAGGAGTAGGGGACAGCAGAGCATAGAATGTGGAGATAGTGTCATGAAAGCAATGGACATGAACTTGGACAGAATTTAAGAGATAGTAGAGGATAGAAGGGGCCTGGTGTGCTGTAATCCATGGGGTCACAAAGAGTTGGACACAACTGAATTACTAAACAACAACAACAACAACATCACCATCAACAACAACAGAGTTCTTTCTGGTGCAAAGGTTATGGGTATGTAGTCAGAGCTGGTACCCTAAACTTAAGACTTTACCAGTTGTGTGAGAGCAGTTAGGTTTTTCTTAAGGTATGTTATGTCATTGCAGGCATGGCAGACAGCCAGTAAAAACACTTTGAGTAGGGGTGTCTTATATGAGGAGGAATACCAAAGAGACCAATGTCACTGAAACATGATGGGGGGAAGATTGGAAAGGTTGGAAGGGGTCATTTTATGAAGGGCTTTCAAAGTTAGACAGAAATTTTATATTTGTTCCTGGAGGGAGTCTGTGGAATTTACTGAGTATGGACTTATACCCATATTCATATGGTCAGACCTGAATTTTAGTAAAATCAACTTGAAAGAAGAATGGAGGATGGACTGCAGAGGAAAGAAACTCAAGGAGATTAACCAGCATACTCTTCCAAAGCCCAGGTATAGCATTATAAGGGTTTGCATCACAGTAGTTTTAGTATTGGAGGAGAGAAAGAAGCATATAAAGGTATGTCATGCAGGTAAAAACTTCGTGCATCAATTAGATTGTGGTAATCAGCCAACTAAGCCCTAGTAAAACTTCACAGAGGGTAATGGTGAGCCACCCAAGGTTTGAAAATTCTATAGTGTTTCCCCGTTTGAATCCAGGGAAAAGAAAATTTCTCTGCAATAAGAAACTCCAAATTCCTCTTTCCTCTCTATCTTAGACAAATTTCTGAAGGGTAACCATAAATTCACAACCAGCTAAAAGAAACAGGGGAGGGAGTTCCTACTGACATGAATTTAGTAGAAAATGAAGTATATAGGAGTCCAGATTTAAACTGTGCTGATCATTTGTAGTGAAATATTCAGATAATAATGCTAGAGTAAGGGCAGTAGAAAATTAGCCTTTTTGCTAATGTTAATAATACTATAGTGAGAGGTGCCAATTGCTAGGAAATTAGCTGGTTAACCTGTGTTGGGGGGATTTACTATAGACCTGGTAAGAAGTCTCTGTATTAACCTGTAGTAGCATTAGGGTCAATGAAGATAATGACATTAGATGTTTATCAGTAAATTGTGTGGGAAGCAAGATTGATAGTTGCTGAGTGTTTAGCCTTTAATTGCACTGGGTATGTGGACCTGTGTCCTGGAAATGGAATGAAGTCAGCTGGGTTGAATGCTCCCTTTACCCTTTATAGTGCTTTATCAATAAAATATTTATTGATATTTTATTTGCAAATATGGAACTTTTTTACTTTTTGCAAATATAGAACCTGGAAGTGAGGAGTTATAAGTGACAAACATAAGTAACTTGTAAAAGAACTTGTAGTGTAGAGGAAAAAATATTTTGTCAGTTTGGTTAAAATGGTATTTAAAAATTCCTGTGAGAGATGAACCCAAATGACCCTCAGTTTAGTGCTGACTGCCTGTTAAGAATAAGTTGGAATACTTAAAGAAATCTACCACCCTCACTCATCCTCTTCCTTTTCAGAGGTGGCAATGCAGGAAATTGGGTTAAGTGACTTGCTCAAGGTCACATGGCTAGTAAGTGTTAAGTGTCTGAGCCCAGATTTGAACTCAGGTCTTCCTGATTCCAGGGCCAATGCTCTCTTCACTGTGCCACCTAGCTGCCCCCTTATCCTCTTTCTAAGAATAACAACAAAAAAATGTAAGACCTAGCATGGAGTCAAAGAAATTGAACTAACTTTTGTGTTATCTTTTGTTGTTATTTTTTTGTTGTTGTTGTGTGGATGACTGCATGTCAGAAAAAGTTTGTTATTCATATTTATGAGTTTTTATTTAAATAATAGCTTCTTCAAAGACTTCAAAAGAAGTCAGTTTAAAAAGTAAGAGTTATTCAGTAATTATACTTCCACAAACTATCTGATTGGAGCAATTGCTCAATTTGAAAATAATTTTACTTTTTCTAATTAGATTTTGCCCCAAACTTTTACTGTGTGTGTGTGTGTGTGTAAAAATTTTAAAAATGGAAAGGAAAGTACTCGTATTTCTCTTGTTTTCAAGATTTGTTACATTGAGAAGAAGACTAAATTCATGACTCTACAAAAAGTAGTCATTTATCTTTTTAAAAATTTATATTTATTTTATTATGAATTTAAGAAATGAAGCCAGCATTTCTATAACATAGTACAAGAGGAAAAAGATAATTGTGTATGGATTTGCAAATCTATTATGTACAACTTGATATTCTTTTTGTTTGTTTTTATGGAGGGGGGAAGGCAGGGCAATTGTGGTTAAGTGACTTGCCCAAGGTCACACAGCTAGTAAGAGTTAAGTGTCTGAGGCCAGATTTGAACTCAAGTGCTCTTGACTCCAGGGCCAGTGCTCTATTCACTGTGCCACCTAGCCATACTGCACCTTGATATTCTTTCAAAATATTTATTAGTTATCATGTAGCTTTCTTTTTTTTCCCCTTTTTTCTTTCCCTCCCCTGCCTACTCCCAGAGACAGCTAACAACATGTATATATATATAAATATGTATATGTTAAATCATTCTATACATACTTCTATTTATCAGTTCTTTCTCTGGATGCATATTGTGTCTTCCTTCATTGGTACTTTATAGTTAATTTGGACATTTATAATAGCCAAAATGATATAGTTGTGGAAAGTTGTTCTTAATACAATATTGCTATTACTGTATAGAATGTTCTCTTTGTTCTGCTCATTTTGCTCTTCATTACTTCATGCATCCTGAGGTCATTGGACTCATTATTTTTTATAGCATGGTAGTATTCCATCAAAATCATGTACCACAACCTGCTTAGCCGTTCCCCAAATCATTGATATCCCCACAATTTCCAGTTCATTGTCATCACAAAGAGAACGGCTGTAAATATTTTAGAACATAAAAGTTCTTTTCCTTTTCCCCTAATCATCTTTCGAAAGAGACATAATAGTGGCATTGCTGGGCCAAAGGGTATAGGCAGTTTAATAACTCTTTGGACATAATTTCAGATTGTTCTCTAAAATGGCTCTATCAGTTCACAGTTCCACCAAAAGTAAATTAGTGTCACAATTTTTCCATATCCCTGCCAACTTTTGTTACTGATCATTTGTATGTTTTTCTTTGGGCTGAAATTCCTCGATGTAATTGTGGTAATATTTTATTTTTAATTTTATACAACTATACCCCTATTAGGAAAGATAGACCCAAGGAAATAACAAGTTGTTGAATCTTTCCTGGATCTATTTTCCAGGTCAGTGGTTTTTCCAATGATATATTTCACATTGTCTTCTATTTTTTTCATTCTTTTGGTTCTATTTTGTAATTTCTTGATTTCTCATGAAGTTATTAGCTTCCATTTGCTCCATTCTAATTTTTAAGCAATTATATTCTTCAGTGAGCTTTTGGATCTCTTTTTCTGTTTGGCCAATTTTTCTTTTTAAGTGGGTCTTTGCGTTGTTTTTTTGAACCTCTTTTGCCATTTGTGTTAGTCTATTTTTTAAGGTGTTATTTTCTTCAGAATTTTTTGGAGTCTCCTTTAGCAGCATGTTGACTTGTTTTTCATGATTTTCTTGCTTCATTCTTATTTTCCTTCCCAATTTTTCTTCTACTTCTCTTATTTGATTTTCAAAATCCTTTTTGAGCTCTGCCATGGCCTGTGACCATTTCATATTTTTCTTAGAGGCTTTTGATGTAGGAGTTTTGACTTTGTTGTCTTCTTCTGGTTGTGTGTTTTGATCTTCTTTCTCACCAAAGTAAGATTCTATAGTCTGAGTTTTTAAATTCTTTTTGCTCATCTTCCTAGTCAAATACTTCACTTTCTAACTCTTTGTCAAGGTACAGCTCTGCTTCCAGTGGAGTTGGGAGTGGGTGTGGCTGCACCATCCCAGGCTTCAGGGGTTTTGTATAAGCTGACTGATCTCCCACCATCTGTGGTCCCAGAATTCTGGAATTAGCTGCTGCCGCCGTCACCACCACCACCACCACCACCACCACCACTGCCACTCTGCTGCCCTGGGGCTAGGACTGGACTGCACTCCTATTTCACCCAGGTCCTAGAGAGTTTTCCAACTGACTTTCTATGATCTCTTTGGTGTTTGTGGGTTGAGAAGTCTGAAAACTACCCCAATCACTGTCAGTGATTCAGTCCCATGAGTCCTATTCTAATCCTCTCTGTTCTGGCGGAGCCCGTGTCACACTGATGTCTACTCGCAGAATGGTGCAATATACCCTTTCTGTCAACCTTCCAGGCTGTCTTGAGTTGGAGATTCATTTCACTCTTTTATTTTGTGGGTTATGTAGCTCTAGAATTTGTTTAGAATCATTTTTATAGGTATTTGAAGGGTTTGGGGGAGAACTTAAGCAAGTCCATGCTTTTACTTAGCTATCTTGTCTTCTGAAAATATCTTTTAAAACAAAATTAAAAATGTTAAATTTTAACATTCCAGTTTTTAAATGAATTAGCCTTGAGAATCTAGTCTCTCCAGTAGTTTAAAATGTTATCCTGAAATTAGCGACTAGAATGCCACTCTGTGCTTGCCACGAAACATAGGTCACTTGATATCTTTAGTCTTGTGTCTGAAAATTCCTGCCTCATGAGGTAAAGTGATTTTCCAATTCCAAGGCATTTTCTTTGTAGTAGCTTAGTTGATTGCCAATAACAAAGCACACACACACACGCGCACACACACTATTCTGATTGTTTTTGCAAATATTATTTAACCAGGAATTGTTATCTTTAAGCCCAAGTTACTTTTCTTTTGGTGTAATTCCCAACTATCCTTCCTCCTGACATTGGTCACTGCTATCAGAGATTTCTATCAGCAGATTGGGGAGAAATTTGTGACTTTTATATAGAATTTTGCAAATGCCACAATTGCAAATTTTACTGTTAGACTAAGAATGTGTGTACCACAGGATGTCAAGTTCACTTGGTTTTGTTAAGAAGAATATGAGACTTTGGAAAATCATAGGTGAGGCCAACAATTTATGTGAGAGAAGAAAAAAATTAACCAATTTTAGGCTTCAAAGAAGTAGATAAGAAAAGAGCCCCCAAGGTTTAATGGAAATACCAAGATCCTTTGAAGAGAGTAGTTAGAAAATTGGTTTTTCAGAATTTAAAGATTCTGGTTAATTCTTATGAAAAGAGATACACAGACTTTGCAAATTTATATATTAGGCTCCATTTGAACAATTTAGCTCCACAAAGAGTCCTGAACCTTATTGTTATCTCTCATCCTTGACCTTATCAACTGCCTTACAGTATTATAATTTTATTGCTATTACTTGACAGTTAATGTGATCCTATATCCATTCAGATAATTTAACATTCTGAGAATACCTGAAGTAACATTTGGAATGTAATAAAAATGTGAAATGGAATGCTGACATATGTTTTAAAGGCATCAGAACTACTATTTAGCTGTGACAACAGATTATTACCTTATTCATGGTATATCAATAGCCATATTAGCACTTTAAGCATGACTGAGAAGGAGGTCTTTTCACTGGGACACATGCATTGAACCCAAGAATCCTGATCCTGGCCATGGACAACAACTCATGGATCTAAGATACTTTATACAAGGAGAATTCCATTCCACTGAGGTGTTGGATTTAGGCCCTTAACCTTTGCTATCTTCAGTGAAGGCAGGAAGTCCTGCTTTTGAAGGTGTGGCTGTCAAAGGTCCTAGTCTCCCAGCCTTTGATAAGCTCTTTATAAACTAATGGTCTCTCCTCATTGAAGGCAAATGTCCTTGCCTGGCTTTTGAGGGTCCTAGTCCCAGACCTTTTCAAAGACTGGAAGGACAGAAGGTTTCCCTACTGCTGGAATAAGAAATTCAGTGACCTGGGTCTAGCTTTCTCTAGAGAAGACAGGAGAGGGCAACAAGATTGCTTATTTGGTGCAACTGCCAGGAAATATGGGATCCGCTTTGGTCAATGACTCATGAGCTAAGGGGAGATACTGGTAGTTTAAAACAGAACAAAGTCTGAGAGTTTGAAACCCATGCCACAGTGATAGGTAACTCCTCTGCATATTTCCACTGCGTACTGAATACTTCAACTGTATTTGCACATTTGCATGTTGCTTCTCCCATTAGATTTTGAGCTGCTTTGGGGCAGGTTCTTAGCATATAAAGAAGCATAACTGGGACCATGATAGTTGATAGTCACGTCTTATTTCAAGAAAGCTATTGGGTATTCCTAGAGCCTTATGATAAAACAAGACAAGTCTCTCTTTTATTATCATTTGAAAGTGTTTGCATCTAACCTTCAACTTCCCTCTTCCTCTACCTCAAAGTTAGGGAATACCTTCGATTTTGCCAAGGTATTCCGGACTTTCAGGTCTTGGGAAGGCTGACAGAACACGACTGAATTAAAGAATCATGAGGCTATGTCTTAAAGTCCTGACTTACTAGAATTTTCCATAATTCTATTTCATTTATCACTGATGAATAATCCCATTTCCTACAAAATTGTATCTTTTAATATGTGACTTGCATCTCTTGTAAGGCTTGTAAGGCTATTTCTTTCCCTAAAAGGTAAAGAAGCTGAATCCAAGACTTGGTTGGCTCAAGCCCAAGATGTATCAATGGAGATACAGCTTGAATTTTAAGTTTTAAGGCTCCTACTCTACTTGGAAGTTCTGAAAACACTGGTTTCAATATCCAAACTTGAGGGACTTTAGGGACAAGTGTCCCCAGGACCAAGGCCAAGTTTCCTGAGGCTAAAATCATTCTAGCTATCATCAAGGAACTGGAGGACATATGCCTTGAGCCTCCATTACTTGGAAAGGGGTGAGGTGCCAAATATACAAGGAACATCTGTCCACCAACATTCAGTTTGCTCTCATAGTGAAGCTCCCCAAATAAGTATGTAAGAGCATCCCAATTTCTAAAAGAGGGTGTTGGTGGGAAAAGAATGCTCCTTAGTTGGAAAATACCCTGTGTGGATCATAGCTATGTTAGTTAATCAGAGGGATTGGGCTGTGGGCATAGACATTATTAGCACTTGGAAGTCATTACCTGTATGGTTCCTTTTGGCAACCTCGATGCTTGTTATTGTAGATAGGGCTCAATGAAGACTGTTGGAGTTACCTGAGCTTTCTTATATAGCTAATACTAAACAATATCAGATGACTGCGAGATGGATATTGGTAGATAAAAGGTAAAAGATATTTCCTTTCCAATGATGAAGAAGGAGACTTCACTGTGCCAACTCCCCTTACAGTGATCCTGGATGGTCTTTGAGGGACTTGAGTCATATTTGGTTTTTCATAGCAGAATACAAAGAGCTAAAAATATGATTATGCCTATTGCATAATGCCTATTGCACCAGTTCTTAATTCTTTCAATGTGGTGGACCAAATAGCCCAGACCCAGGGTGACTGATAAGGGATTTATTGGCCTTGACAATACTTTTCCTGCTCTGTTCTTAGGACTGACATTAGTTAAAACAGTTTCCTTTCACTTGGGAAGGAGTCCTGTATACTTTTACCATCCTGTCTTAGGGCTACCAGAATTGTCCCTCTCACTGCCATTTTCTAGTGTATGTAGACTTAAAAAATTTCACCTACTCTGGTGACTAAGGGATACTACTGCATAGACATTGTATTGACAGTGACATTGGTTAAAGTCCTGGATTGAATGGTGGCTTATATGGCAAACAAAGGGTGGGAATTTTACTCTGAGAAAATAGAGTAGAATTTGCTTAGTCAAATTTTAGAGACTAGAGTGAATGGGAAGGACCCACATGATTTCTGGACAGGGTAGCATAAACTAATGATAGTTCTTTCCCCATAATCTAAAATAGAAGCTCAGAAGTGTATTGGATTTTTAAATTTTATCTGCCATCTTGGCTTTGCCCCCGACTTTTTGGTTTCTGTAGAACGCATATTTCCTATCTGAGTGTCTGGATGGTCTCCCTTTCTGAGTCATCTACAAGTCTTTCTCTGTGCAGTAGGGCTCAGATTAGGCTACAGTTCCACAAGACTTAAAACAGTCCATTTGTTAGTCTCTCTTTCTGAGCCTTCATGATACGGTGGGGCTCATGTTACTGGAGGTATCTGCCCACAAAGAGCAAACTGAGTAGAGGCTTTGGCAAGCACCAAGAAATGGCCATTTCAACTAATTACTAGGTGCTTCACTTATCAGTAGTTAACTACTCTTTTTTTGTTGTTGTTGTTCTGTTTTGTTTTGTTTGGAAGCTTTGTCTCCAACACGTCATTTAACTTATTTCAGATACATATTATTCTACTAGTTGTCTTTATGTTTCTCTTCAGGATTAGTTTTTCCTTTTTGTCTCATCTTCAGTCTCATAACCAGAAAGAGAGCAAACCATCTTTCTAAAACATACCATGATGTTAATTGAAATAGTTCTAAAGAAATGCAAGATGGGCAAATTGAGAGAATCCACCCCAAATGTTCACATGGACTATTTGTGCTTGACCTATGGTAGAACGTTTGGAGCTAGTACTGGTGTTATCAGCTGCAGTTGGACACACTGAAACTTGGCTTTAGCATAGTGATGTCATTTTGGTTGTCTTTGAGAATGAAGAACAATAAGCAATGCTAAATCTTCATACACTCTGTCTTCAAACTAGAAACACAAATCTGAGCTCTTAAACCTAAAGTAACATCTATAGTATCTTTGTTAAGGAATATTTGAATAAATGGTTATATAGTTACATTTACTTCTCATCCATCTTTAAGATTGTAAACACAATAAAAGCAAGGACTATGTTTTTTTTTAATTGAATGTATATATTGTTTTTCACAGACATAACACAGAGACGCATACACACACATATCCCCTTAGGGTTACTCTCACATGGTTTCCCCTAAAATACCTCAGTTTCAAGGCATGCTATGACTCAGTATCCATAAACATCATAGTTTACGAGCCCCTAATGATGCATTTATTTTTACCAGCCAGTCAGAGGCCACATTAGTCAAAGCGAAATACCTTATTTAAATAGCATGTCAAAAATAAATGACAGGAAAGTTTTCACCCGTACACATAGAAACTATGCTTTTCTATTCATTACAATACCACCAGTGAGAGATGAC
This sequence comes from Pseudocheirus occidentalis, assembly GCA_028646575.1. NCBI lineage: Eukaryota > Metazoa > Chordata > Mammalia > Diprotodontia > Pseudocheiridae > Pseudocheirus > Pseudocheirus occidentalis. The sequence continues at coordinate 63,291,950 of CM053600.1, forward strand.
ACACAGTGAATACATGTGGCCAGGCACATTGTAGACATATGTGAAAGAGGTATATTCATAGGAAACATGTGTAATACTTGGGGCCAATTGAGTCCATCAAATTGTCACATCCCACTTCAAGTCAGATGTTTGCCTTGATACCTTTTTTAGATACAAACTAATTTTAATTGAATCAATCAATCATCTCTGTGTACTAGGTGTGAACAAAACCTGGGCATTTCTGGCATTTCAATTAGGTGACAGAAAATCTGTATACATTTGGAGAGGGATTTCCTCATGCCCTGTGGGGCTTGTATAAAAGCAGTGGACTAATCAAGGATTTGAACATATTGCAGCTTAGGGGGAGACCCTAACCAAACCCTTAATAAGTCATTTATGGGGATGACAGTAAAGAAGAGAACATACCTGGCCTCCTCCTCCACTCCCATCACTTTGGATGTAAAAGGACCTTTAGAACTTAGAAGAATTTTGTATTTCTTTTAAGTCTCCCCACAGTGACCATAGAAGAGTTGATGACAGCGTCTGCATCATGGGGTAAGGCCTTACTAGGTCCAGTTAGGAAAGTCAGATTCAAGGCTCTTTAAAACACTAGACATAATGCTGCATTAATACTGGACTGCCTGAAGCTGGGGAATCCTTTGAGCTCAGTAGTTTTGAACTAGGGTAGGGCTAAAGTCAAGTGGGTATGCACATTGTCTGACATTGGTATAGTGAGTCTTTGAGAGTAGAGGGCCACCAGGCTCCCTAGGAAGCATAATCTAATCTGGAAACAGAAGTAAAAAAAGATGAAAATTTCTGTGATGATCAGCAGTGGGGTCAATTCTGTGAGTGACCTCTGCTTTTCCAGCCTGGCTGAGATAAAGATATCTAGTCTCCCTCCTCCCAAAGAAGTTTCCATGAAGAACCTATGAGAAAAACCACCATCATGTTTACTGAACTGCTCTCTACTTCTCTTAGGACCTCAAAATGAACTGTAGCTATAACTGCTTAGGGGTCCTAGGTCTTTTAGATTATTCCCTAAAAAGATCTTTTAGTTCTTTTCTGAGTTCACATCCCATTTATTTATACTGAATCCAGGGAATCTGAGACATCCATAGGTATTTAAACCCATCTTTAAATTGCTTTTCCTCTAATGCCATTTGTGGTCTTTTCATCTGATTTCTTTGGATTATGCTTCAAAACTTTCAGTTCTTGTAATACCTTTTTTCTCTAGTTTGGGTCCCTAAAAGTCAACTGAGGAGCAATGCTTAAAAAGGAAATGGAGTTAGTGCAGTTGGGAGAATCTGACTTACTTTTTCCTAGAAATCCAGCCATCACACTTTCCTAAGTGATCTTCCTCAGGCAGAGGAGGTGCTTATGGATGTTTGTTGAATGAATGATTGTTATATCTACCTGGGCTGATTCACCATGCATGGGCATGGCTTGGGTCTCTAGAAATCAGTCTTTATTAGTAGTAGTATTCTGTGCCAAATCATGGCTTAAGGTCTGGAAGGAATTATAACTCTTTTCTCTTGGTAGACTTAATGAATCATTTGGTTGAGAGTACTGAATGTTAATTAACAACTTCCTCCCCCTGCCTCCTCCCCGCTATCTTACCCTACCTCAACTCCACTGACGAAAAGAAAGTGGAAAAAAAGGTATTTACAATATGTATTCATAAGAAGCAACACAAATTCTTACATTGGTCATTTCCAAAAAATGTATGCTTCATTCTATATCTTGAGTCCATGATTCCTCTGTCAGGAGTCAGGTACCATGCTTCATAATTGTTGCTTTGGAATTGTGGGTAAACATTATTTTTATCATTTGAGCTTGAACTTCTGAAGGAACCTCCTTCTAGATTGCAGTAGAAGGCTTATTTTCTGTGAGGCAGAGGTGTAGCAGCCTAGCCTATTAGGCAGGACATAAGAAAGATCATCTTAGTCAAGGCCATAGGGAATCAGCAGAAGGTGAAATCCATAAATGATGTGTGGTATAAGGCAATAGCTATGGGTAGTCTTCTATCTGTCTTGCAGAGGGAAGGGGAAGGAGGGACTCAGAATGTTACTGATAAGTAGTGTAGCTGATATTAGCTGCTGCCAGGGACTAATGAGGAGTGAGGAGTTGAGCAGAGAAGTACTTGAGATCAAAGGCAAGAAGTAGGTCTGAAAATGATTCTAAAAACCATAAATCCCTGGGGGCTGAAGAAGAACAGTGGTTTAGGACCAAAGCAAACAGAATTCACATCACATAAGTGTCTTAGAGTTGAGTAAATAGTAGATTGGAGACACCTGAAACAATCTTGAATTTGAGACAACCATCATCTTTACCCAGGAAACTTTTTTGCTTTTGGTGCTAGAGCAAAAAACAATCCTAGGATGTGGTCAGTTTATGGCCCAAGATTAGAAACCTGTAAGTATGTTAAGAGAACTGGTAAGTAGAGGAGTTACGGTAAGGAGCTATGAGAAATGTGGGTCAAAGATAAGGAATATTTCTGACTTAGTTAATAATACTACATTGACTTCAGAATTTGCTCACTCATGAAAAGTCTGCTAGTCATTGGTAATGATTGGTATATGTTGAAAATTCCATATAAAATGACCTAGACATCTAAAAGTTTTATTTTTTGAAAAGCATTATGTTCTTATTCCTATAATCTTATTTTGAGTATTAAATAATGGCAGGCTCGTGTGTGTGTGTGTGTGTGTGTGTGTGTGTGAACATAAAACTGTAGAAAGATCATTAGATTAGTGAGAAAAGCTGGGTTAGATTCCTTGCTTTATTTTTCATTTTCTATGTGACCTATGGGAAATATCTTAAACTCTCTAGGCCCAGCTTCCTCATGCATAGAATGAAATGTCTGAGCTAGATGATCTCTGGGTCTCTTTTACCTCTAATCTATGATGCTAGAGAATTTTAAATGCCATCCTATATGCAATTTCTATCCTTTGTAAGGTTTGCATTTAAAATTCATCTTTTAATGAAGGATATATAATTTTCTTCTGCATCATGCTAAACACCTACAGCTTCTTTAATGTTTCTAGATTATTTACATCACAGAAAGTATTGTCATCTTATTCAGTGCTTAATAGGCTATTCCCAGTAATGTGAAAGACTTTTTAGTAAATTGCATTCATCTAGTAATTGACATCTATTTATGTATCTATATGTGTTAATATATATAAAAATATATGCAATATATAAATGTCCTGTGAGTTTTTAGAATTTTAACATTGAATTCATTATATCTATTGATTTCAGATTGCAATTCATTCATTAATAGAAAATACATTAGTAATAATTATGAATCCAGAGGTTTTTCAGTAGCATTTTCTGCGTACAAAATAATATTTACTTGTAAAAGAAGTCAATGTATTTTCTTGGTGATCCTGGAAAATGAATGAATTTTTCTCTATTATCTTCCCATTTGGGATATGTGTGGGACTATTTCAATAAGAGAAACTATATATTAGTCATAGTTTTGCAATAAGTTAACATTTAAAATTTGAGATGAAAGTGACGGTTAACTTTCAAGTTGTGAACTTCACTTAAAAAAAGAATCATCTCTTTTCTTGGAAAAAGCACAGTCTTATCAATTGCTATTTGTAAAATCTCAGGGGAATTAAATGGCTTCTTACAAGCCTTAGGGGTTCATGGGATAGTCTGCAAGGTGATATTGTTTTCTGCCAGAAAGACCTAATGCAACTTGGAGTAGTTCAACTAAACCTTTAACTCTAAATCCTTTATTGCCAAGTTAACTTCACCTCTTCACATATTAAGCTCAGTCAGGGTGACTGAAAATTGTCTTTTGGGTACAAGTTCTTGGTTCTACTAAATGCATTATTGCTTTTGTGCTTGACCCTGGACACATTGCAATCACCTTGAGATATCACTGGGGTGAAAGTTTTACTTGACTTTTTTCTTAGTGATTCTTATTTCTGAAGTGATATGAGTCTGTGAGCATGAAATTTGCAAAGAGAGAATGCAGATATTAGAGTTCAGGACTTGGAGCTGGGCAGGTCCTTATTTGATCCTTACTTCCCTCACTTGCCAGCTATGTAACCTTGAGACAATTCACTTAACCATACTCAACCTCAGTTTGCTTGTCTGGAAATATGAATAATAATATCTCGTATGATACAAAGTTCAGACAAGTGATTAAAATATATCCATGATTTTGACTTAGCACAGTGTCAGACACCTGGTAAACATTTAATTAGGCCTTCCTGCCTTCTTCCTGCCTTCTTCCTGCCTTCTTCCTGCCTTCTTCCTGCCTTCTTCCTGCCTTCTTCCTGCCTTCTTCCTGCCTTCTTCCTGCCTTCCCTACCTTCCTGCCTTCTTCCTGCCTTCCCTACCTTCCTGCCTTCCCTCTCTCCCTCCTTCCTTATTAGTTAGGTCAATATCCAGACATATACATCACTATCACTTGTCATTTAGAAAAATGACTTTAAAAATGTTAATATAATTATTATCCGTGTTTTTCCCTTTTTATCTTTTTAACTACTTGTTTGAAGATAGAATGTTGCATTAAAATACTGAGGATATAATAATATAGGCAAAAATAAGTAGTATTGAGACAATTATCTGAAAATTTCAGCCAGAAGAAAGTCATCACCCTCAAGCAAAAGAAGACCTGCTCCCCAATCCAGAAAACAAACAAATGAACAAACCTAATTTATCTAGATTTGCTGTACAACTGAATTAGTTGATTAGATCACTTGTGCAATTATTAAGTTTTCCACTTTGTTTTACTTGTGTAGGCACAACATGAATACACATATGTCCTCGTCAATGAAACTCCTCTTGATTAAGCTTCATTACATTCAACATAGAAAACTTAGTGTGTGTATGCTTGTGAGCACACTGAGTCATAGATACCATTGTAGTTATTGAATTAATTTGGTGAGAAGATTACCCAAATGAAAGACAGTGCACTTTGCTAAAGATTATTAATTATTATTGCTTAAAGTTGTTTGGATGACCATTTCCCTCTCACTTCTGTTCTCCTCAAATATCCCTTCCATGAAATTTAATTAGATGTAGGTGGCAGCTACCTTTAAAAAATGAACCATATCCAAGATTAGTGTTCTTTACTACTTGAAGTAAGCAATATTGTGTAATTTTATTAAGGCCCCCACAAAGTAAGCTGATGATGTTTGAGAAGAGGAAAAAATACAGTGACAAAAATCAGTCTCTAAAAATTGGCCTAGATTCTAGAACCTTCAAAACCATGCCTTTAGGCAATGAGGGAAACTAAGCTTTCTGTTGGCAATGTGTACACACACACATATGTATATATATATATATATACATATACATATATGTGTATATATATACATGCATAAATTTTTTTTTCTGTTTAGAGAGGACTAACATCTCTGCTATGATGGCTTACTGAGCCCTTTTCAAGGGTGCTCATCCACCTTTGGTTTTCATCTTTCACTCAACTCTCTCCTGTGATTCCAAGAAGCTATAGTGTACAAAGTGGCTACACTCCAGTAAAACCTTCTGGGCAGACAGAAAAACCCAGTTCAGGAATTGGTGAGTTAGGAGGATGTCTCTTGCACACATATGAAGACTCTCCCCATATGGAATGAGCAGATGAGAACAATTTGTTTCAATAGCCATGAAGGCAGCTAAAGCAGTTGCTGTGGAAAGCTTAGAGCTTGGCCAGACATCAAAGACGCCAAGGTCATTTGCTGCATACTGGGTCATTGCTCATTGTCTTGGCTATTTGTCTTGCTACTAGCCTTTCATGACGCTGGAAGATGATTTTGTGTGACTCTGCCTCACGAATCTAATTCACATAGAAATCTGGGAATCACTCTGTGATACCATTTGTCCTCTTTGAAAACCAAAGACAACTGTTGCCAGGAGAGGCAGGCTAGGGCTCACTAGTGCTCCATACCTACCATTTCTTTATCTTGTAGTTTCCAGACATCTCTATATCATGTTACCTGAATTCTAGTCATCATCTTTATTTCCCTCACGGGAATATTAGACTTTCCTTAGGAAAGCTAAACTTTTACCTTATTTTACCCTGAGCATATGCTTCACCAATCTACCTCATCCCCACCTCCCGCTTAAGTATTGTCTTCTTCAATTTTAATCAATGTAGTTTTCTTGAGGACAGTGATTATCATGCTATATTGGATTTATATTACAGGTTCTCAGCACAATACCTAGCACATAGTATTTGATAAATGATATCTAATAAAGGGTATCTTCTGTCTATCATCTCTATTTATGTATGTATATATGTATGTGTATGTGTGTATGCATGTATGTGTGTGTATGTATCTATCTATCTATACCTATCTACCTATCTACCTATCTATCTATCCATCCATCCATCCATCCATCTATCTATCTATCTATCTATCTATCTATCTATCTATCTATCTATCTATCTATCTATCTATTTCTGTCAAGTTATCCTTGATCACAAGAGGGAGTTACAGTAGAAATAGCCCTGTCTTTGCATTCAGAGGTCACAAGGTCAAGACCTGGTTCTGCCATATGTGTTCTTAGGCAAGTATTTGTCTTTTCTGAGACTCAATTTCCTCATTGGTAAAATAAGGAAATTAGATTAGATGAGTTCTTAGATCATTTCAAGGCATAACTCTATGCTCCTATGAAGACTAAACTGTGAAGACTCTAGCTAGTAGTACTTGTAATAGTCTGAAGAGAGCCTTTGGATGTAGATATAATTAGTCACAAATATTTGCTCCCTGCACATCAATGAATCCAGTATGTTTTTCTGCTTCTTTCAATCTAGTACTTATTAATAATAATGTAACCCTGCTTCCACCCAAACCTGAAGTGGTTTTCCTGTGGGAAAACACTAGGCTGTGCATTTGCTTTAATTATGAAGGGATATAACTCCTAATTGGCCAAGAGAACACTGAGCATGATGATATATGACTGGATAAAAGGATTGTTTGGAGAGAGAAAGGATTGGAGGAGAGATGGGTCAAGAGAGTCAGGAGAATACTTTTGAATGGCAAATTGGAGGCCCTGGAACCATATAATATGGGGAAGTCAGTCCCCATTGTGTTCTGACTTTCAGCACTTGTAGCCCAGTAGAGAGAACTTCTTTTTCTCTTGCCTTGAAATGTCTCATTAGTGGTGTCCTGGAACCACTTACTCAAAGAGAGTTGGCTTTTAAATTTTTTGTGTTAAAATTTATACCTCAGAAACAGATAAATGATTCAAATGAGGGCTTGATTGTTGATTGTCTAGAATTAAAAAAGTGATAGAGAAAATGTTTATAATGCAGATCAAACTTAAAAGTGAGCTATGTGGACAGCTAGGTGGCAAAGTGAATAGAGCACCAGCACTTGATTCAGGAAGACCTGAGTTCAAGTTTGACCTCAGATACTTGACACACTTACTAGCTGTGAAGCCTTGGGCAAATTACTTAACCCCAATTGCCTTGCTTTCCCCTGGTGGCAAGGGGGAAAGGAGAAAGTGTGCTGTGTGTATGATCCCTTTGCCCACTCAGAAAGCTATTTGCTAAATATTTACTATTGCCCTCTGGGTCTCTTAGCCAGTTCTCTTACATAGGTATGTAGTATACATTTAGTTGTCTCAGCAAATTAGGAGTCTCATTCCCTTTCACTTAAGTGATCATGGTCACAGGGCTGCCCTTTGGGGGATTTGGTAGAAGCCAGGTTACAATAATAGCAATAGCTTAGATTTGCCTAAATGTTTATTTTCAAAATATTTTCCTCACAATAACTCAGTGAAGTGGGTAGTAAAACTGTTGTTTTCTTTTTTCTTTTTTCCAGACATGTAATTTTGTGTCCATAGAGGCTGGGATTTATATAGCACTTCAATGTTTGCAAAACACCATACATGTCATTTTATTTCATCTTCCCAGCAACCCTGTGAAGATGGATGAGGAAACTGAGGCTGAGAGAGGTTAATTGACTTACCTACACTCAAGTAGCTCGTGAGCGTGTGAGGCAGTATTTGAAATCAGACTTTCTTTATTTCTAATCTAGTGTTTTATTCTTTTTTTCATCCAACTGCCTTCCAACTCCCAATGAGGAAAGAGCTCACAATGCAAAGTTGCAATTGCTGTGTAATTTACATTTCTGGATAGTTTTCTGAGGGAAGTGAGAGGTAAGGCATTTGCCCAAGTCACATGACCAGAAGTTGTCAGAGCCAGGGCTTGAATTCAGGTCTTGCTTACTCTGAGGCTATAACATGTCATACTGTCAGTTTTCTTATGATTTTTACTGATGAGGAAGCTGAGGGTCAGAGAAATGAAGTGATCTCTCAAGATGACATAAATAAAAGAGCTGGAGCTTTATCCCATGTCCCCTGACTTCTGTTTAGTGCCTTTCTTAGTGCATCAAGAGTTTATTAAGTTCTTGGCTAGTGCTCGACATTGTGCTAAGTGCTATGAGGGAACACGGAATAAATCCAAGGCATTGACCTTGACTTAAAGAAGTTTAAGTGAAGAAACTTCGCTAACATATTATGAACAGTCAAGATCACATATAATTAACTGCTAAAGTATGTGACCTTCATGGCACTGTACTAAACACTTAAACACAATCTCGTTTAATCCTCACTGCAACCCTGGGAGATAGGTGCTGTTATTATTGACATTTTACAATTGAGGAAACTGAGGCAAACAAAGGGTAAGTTGATTGTCCAGGGCACATAGGGTCCTAGGATGGGGGTAAAAAGAAAGAGAAAGAAGGGAAAGGGAAAGGACAAGAATGAATTCTTTTGTCTTTCTTTGTGTGAAAAATGGATGCTTCAATTAGTTAATCCTTTAATTCTCTCCTAAATTTAAACCCTCTCGTACTGTAAGTACATGAGAGAAAGATCCCAGAAATGCAAAAATATTTATGGTAGCATTTTTATTGTTGTAGCAAAGGACCATGAACAAAATGGATACCCATTGATTAGAAACTGGCTGGACAAATTACTGTATTTGAATATAAAAGAATATTACTGCAGCGTATGGATTGACAAATATGACATGGAGTGAGGATCAATTTAGTCAATCAATTAATCACTCCACCCCACTTAAATTAGCTAAAAAATACTTCAGTGCTTATATTTTTATAAGGTGAGAATACTTCTATTAAATCAATCAATCAAAGACATTAAACTACACTATGTGTGATAGGGTCTTCTATAAAACAGAAAGCCATTTCAGAACCCGTTATTCCAGTGTCTGGCCAGGGAGTGGAGGAAGGAGTCCCAACAAAGCCCCTGAGAGGATATTGTCGGCGTTGGAGTAAGGGACATGGGGAGTTGGATTAGGAAAACAGCTAGGCCTCCGGAGCTCTCCTGTTTCTTCCTTCATAAAGTTAAAGAAAACATTTATTAAGAAGGCACTAGAATATGAACTATTTCTTATATTCCACTGGAATATATGGAAGGCGTTATACTAGGAGTTGGGGGTACAAAGACACGAATGAAACAAGCTTTGCCCTCACAGAGTTTACAATTATAGGAGGAATCATATGTTTACAGAAAAATGAAAGCAAACTATATATAAAAGAATAAAAAATATTTTCCAGAGAGACAATGTTAACACCTGGTAGGGTGGGTTTCAGGAAAGTTCTTAACTAAGTGGAGAGTACCAGGCCTGGAGTCAGGAAGATTTAAGCTCAAATCCACCCTTAGACATTTTATTAGCTCTGTGATCTTGTACAAGCCACTTAATCACTATATATCTCCGTTTTCTAATCTGTAAAATAGATGTAATGCCTCCCAGGGTTGTTGTGAGGATTAAGTGAGGTGATAATTGAAAAGCACTTATATAGTGGTATATATATATATATATATATGCACGTATCTGGAAGTATACATACGTACATATGTGTGCATGTGTATGTACATATATGTATGCATACATACATACATATACACATACACACATGCATAGTCATTGCTGCTACTTCTGTAATAGTTATTATCTAGAAGGTGGTACCTGAACTGTGCCTTGAAAGAAACTAGGGATTCTGCAAAGAGGAAATGAGGAGGAAAGGTGTTCCAGATGTGAGGGACCACCTGTAGGTGGTCACAGAGGTGGCAGATGTGATACTACAAAGTGGAAACACAAACTTTCTAGATAAGATGAGATCTCAGTTTATGTATTGGCAGGTGAAACAAATATTATTATTGATCACCTTTGCTAGATGATCTCCCTAATAATAAAACATAATAGATTTTCTCTGTCTTAATGATTTGGATAGCTATACTGGTCTTCTTTCTAAGGTACATAATCCTTCCCAGGTTTAAATAGAAAACAAGTCTAACCAGGTCAGTGGATGTTCCTATACCCCAGGCAGGACACATAGACTTCTATATAGGGCACAGTGAGGAAGGTCATCACTTAGATGCATAATGATAATACAATATGTTTGTACTGTTGTAGGTAAATCAAGGTTAAATGCGCAAGTTCTCAGAAATAAGCTGAGGCTGGTTTATGGGGAGAATGGATATCTTTGAAATGTGATGAAGCAACTTTTTCAGTAATTGTTTATTATACTGACTTCAGAGTGGACCGACCTTTTATCAATCAGCTACTGTGAGCTGGGCATATCCTAAGTGTTACCAGTTCCTCATGTGTCAACATTATAAATACTGACGGTGACAGGGAGGTTTATCACTTCTCTATTTTCCCAATTTATGAATGTTAGAGTCAATAAATAGCTCTACTATGTCAAGTATGATGTCACATAAAATGAAGTTCCTCCCTTATTCTTGGCTCCACCTTTGAACTCCTAGATGTTTTGGAAGTAGGAGTTTGAGACAGAAAATATTGTAGACTATTTGAACAGAAAAAATGGAGACACTTTTTCTTTTATTCTCTGTTCTTTATGTTGATATTTGGTGGCATTCTCTACCAAAGGTAGAAGCACTAATATGCACCCAAGTGAGAGCATTTTTGAATCCTGAAAGAGGAGAACAAATGTTGATGTTATGACTTGCCATGTCATTGTTATTATCCTTGAATAAATTATGAGTTACTTTTAGACAACTTCAATCACTGCTGCTCTTAGCTGACTTTAACTGCGGGGAACTGCAAATAAGGAAAATCAAAAGGCATTGTTACAAAAGAAGATGGTTATATTGGGAAACAAAATGAATAATGAAGCTCAGAGATACCAATAGATTAAATGTGAGGAATCTGAAGATGAGTGTTTAGTATTAATAATGTGTATACGGTGACTGATTGTTATTGCTTCATACAGCAGGTAGCTGGTTCAATAAAATCATTTTAGCTTCCTTTCCAAAGCAGTTATTTTTCTTGCGTCTCCCTTTCTGCTTTGTTGTTCTTCAATTAGGGAAAAAAAAGCATCCCTTTCATGTCGCTATAACTGACCCTTATTTGGAGTTCACTGGAAGAAAATATTACCATTGTATTCATAGACTATCTCTTCCTGTGAGTGAGAGTGTTCAGGTATGCTGACTGGGTATCATGTAAGGAATGAAGCAAATTCCTCCTAGATTCTCCTACTTTTCTATGTTTATTTCTGAGAGTGGGGAGGGGGGGGAGAACTCGGCTCATCTTTTTCCATTATACAGTAAGTACATATTTAGATCCTTTTATATATTTCATATGCAGAGCAATTCCTCAGAGAACAACAAAAAGGATTCCAGATATGGAACAAAACATATGACTTCTAATTTGATGTATCCACATTTGAATTTTGTGGAAATGTAACACGACTAATAAAACATTGCCTTAAGTGGTGAATGTTCTGATCTAAAGATATTTCAAAGGGAGACACCTTAGGGCCTTGACAACCTACATATATCATGTACTACCCAAGAAATTTGTTCCTCTAGTTCAGCTCAGCAGTTCCTTAGAGAATTATTATTGTGTTGTGTTCTAGTATTAAAGTTGTAGGAAATTTAAGAAGTACTGTAGAACAGTAAATTTACTATCTTCGGATGAGTTAATATTTGTCTCTCACTGATAGAGCTTACATTCAAGAGTAGAAGGTGCCAACATGACACCAAGCTGGCATGATGTGCTATATAATTTTTATAAAAATAAGTCTATCGCAAGTTATAGTTAGAAAATAAGAAATATAATGAAAGAGAAGAATGTGAGTCCTCTTCTAGTTCTAGATTTAAGATCCTAAGGACATTATCTAGGAATATATTCTGTCATTAAATTGTGTGTGGGAATATTATTGACTTTAATAAGCTTTCCTTTCCCCTCACCCCATTTAGTGTTGCTGTGTTCCCTAAATATAAGACATTTTTAAAAGGTGACTTTCTAATGGCATTACCTATGCCTCATGGACTGGTAAAGAATGATGATTTTGACTGTAAAAAATTCTGGGTAGTGACAATGAGAGATTAACTAAAACAATGTTTTATTCCCTGCTGTAATGGTGAGTACATAACATTAAATATATTATTAATCCAATAAGATATTTTCATACTGAGCCATTTAAAGTCACCAGTTGCCCCATTGTAATTGATGGATTACTGCATTACCATTTAATTTAGTTTTGTTTTCAAGGCATAGCACTGGCTTTCATTGCAGTTAATTGCATAACCAAATAAGGAATGAAATTGCTTTAGGAGAATGAGTAATGTAGGAAAAGATTCTTGTTGATCAGACTGCTAAAATGGGATGTGATCCATTTAGAGGACCCATACACAGAGCCTTCTACATTGACTAAACTTATCCTCTTTGCTGTTGCCAATATGAGCATTTGAAGCAAGCTTGAATTAGTTCATCATTTGGGAGTGGTATATTCTTGCCTATATACAATACCAACAACAAAGTTTTCCTTTAAATTTCCTCTCAGTTATACCAAAATGAACAAAAGAAAATCATGCCTATCCTTCACAATACCAAAGTAAAGTACTAATGCCTTCCATTTTGAATTTCTGTCTTGAATTTAGAAACTATTAGAATCAGTAGCAGATTGCTGAAATCTCTACATTCTCTAATAACGTAATTTGAGTGAAATATATGTTTAGCCTATATTTAGGATACCAATGCTCTCTTCTTCTTATCTTCAGGATATACTTATATTTAAAAAAATTCTAAATATACAGTAAGCTAGTCTTATCAGTTTGGTTGCATTTTCATACAATTTCCTTCAAAACAAGGTAGCCAAAACTCATGGGGTCAAAGAGGAACTATTTTTTTTTCAATTTTACAATTTATTTATAATATAATTTTTGTTAGTGTTTCAGGATATCCATGTACTCAAAAGATAATTTTGTCATCTGTTCCTAGTTCTACCTTATTTATGTCTAGGACCCCCTTGGAGCCCATTCTCCTAATGCCCATTCAAAGTAGAAAGTTGAGTTCTAATAAGGTACCTGACTACTGCTCTCTCAGAATTCTAGGGGTAATTCTGCGATGTTGAGGCAGGTAAATATTTTGAAAGGTCAGATTGATGCACCTTTTAGGGTAAAAGTTGGCTAGAGAAGGATGGAATATTCATTAGTGACCACTTGTAAACAGTGGTAAAATATCCAAAGGAGACCAATATATAAAGGATACAGTAAGGCAATAAACTCAAAAATCTTAGCATAGGGAATTCTTTTAGCCTTCTGAAATCCTCATCGAGTTTTTAGTTGTAGTTAGGCTGGGCTCCAAGGATCAGTATGTTTCTAGTGTCCCCAGTTGAAGCTTCTCTCTATCACTAACACACGTAGTCTCTGAGATTAATATTATTTTGCGGTATTCAACTTTCAAAAGGCATTTTATGGGAGTTTTCTGGCATCAGTAACTACAACTTTAGTGTACTCTACTACCAGTAGGAGCTCTAATGAATCTTTTGGTTGCTTAGATATTCCCTTCTTGGAATTTTATTCACTTAAGTTATAGAAGGGTCAGCTAGGTGGCCACTGGATAGAGTGCCAGGACTAAAGTCAGGAATATTCATCTTCCTGAGTTCAAATCTGGCCTCAGATACTTACTGGTTGTATGACCCTGGCAAGTTATTTAACCTTGTTTGCCTCAGTTTCTCATCTGTAAAAATGAACTGGAGAAGGAAATTTCAAACCACTCCAATATCTTTGCTAAAAAAAACCAAATGGGGTCACACAGAGTCAGACATGACTGAAATGACTCAACAACAACCTCAACAACAACAACAACAACACTATACTAGGCAGTGGGATTAAAAAGAGATGAAACAATTCCTACTCTCCAGGAGCTCCCACTCTAATGGAAAAGGCAGTAAGTAGAAGTAGATACTGAGGAAAAGAGAATATTTAAAAATGAGAATCACTAAAAATAAATACAAAGTCATTGGGGGTAGGGATCTTGAATAAGTCTTCCTAAAAAGGTGGTACTTGAATTGCATCTTGAAGGAGAAGAAGGATTTTACTAGATGGAAATGAGGAGGAGTATATTACAGGTATGGAGGATGGCTATAACAAAGGTACAGAGGTGGGAGATAAAGTGCTGTGAATGAGGAAGGGAGAGAGGGTCAGCAAAGAGGTAGTAAAGATACATTGGGTTCAGTCCAGTAGAGGCTTTAAAACTAAACAGAGGAGTTTATGTTTTATTTTAGAATATATAGTTTATCCCTAGGAAGGGATATTGAGGAGAGGTTAGAAATAGTCATAACTGTACTTAAAGAAAATCACTCTGGTTGATGTATGGAGATTGAATTGGAGTGAAGAGAAACTTAAGGTAAAGAGTTATTGTAGTAATAAATGTATGTGAGATGTGATGGTGACCTGAACTATGGTGGTGGCTATGTGAACAGAGAGAATGGGTAAAATGAAATGATGTTGTGGAGGTAGAAATGTCAAGAATCAGCAACTGATTGATTGGATATGTGTTTAATAGGGACTGAAGAGTCAAGAATAAGAACAAGGTTATGAACCTTAGAATCTGGAAAAACAGTAGTCTCTTTGATGGAAATAGGGATGTTGAGAAGATGTATGGGTTCTGTGGAAATATAGTGAATTTTATTTTAGCACTTGTTGAGTTTGAGACGTGTCTGGAACATTGCATTTGCAATGTCTAGCTGGCAGTTATTGATATGGGAATGAAGTTCAGGGAGAGAGATTGGGGCTTTATATATGTCTATATCTATGTCTATCTATGTCTATGTCTATGTCTATGTCTGTGTCTGTGTCTGTGTGTCTGTGTCTGTGTCTGTGTCTGTGTCTATGCCTATGCCTATATCCATATCCATATCTATATAGCTATATCTACATATATCTATATCTTCAAGTAATCTGTATAGAGATACTAATTAAACCAGTGAGAGTTGATGAGAGTACCATGAAAGAGAGAATGTAAAGGAGGAAAAGAAGAGATCTCAGGACAGAATGCTAGGGAACATCCAGATGAATGTGGTATAGATGATGAATTGAGAAGAATTAGAACTGAGAAAAAACCATTTGATTTGGCAATTAAGAGACAACTGGTATCTTAGAGAGGGCAGTTTCATTTGAGTTATAAGTCAAGAGCTAGGTTGCACAGGATTTAGGAGTGAGAGGAAAGGAATCAAAGATTGTAAATGTATTCATTTTTTTCTGAGAGTTTTTCTGAGAAAGAGAGGAGAGATATAAAGTAATAGTTAAGGAGATAACAGGGCCTCATGAAAAAATTTTCTTTGTTTTTGTTTTAGTGTGGGGGAAACTTGGACATGTTTGAAGATAGAAGAGAAAGAACTAATGGATAGGGAGAGGTTGAAGAATGGAAAGAAAGGATGATCAAGGGCTCTATCTTTTGGAGAAGACAGGAGGGGATGGTATTAAGGGCACATGAAAAGGGTTTGCCCTTGGCAAAGAGAAAGACCACATGCTTATCAGAATTTAGGGGCTAGTAGTAGAGAGTGGGAAATAATGTCATAGGATTTTGTAACAAACAGAAAAGGAGAAGAAGTTTGTGGCAAAAGACTCCACTTTTTCATTAAAGTAAGAGATGATATCCTTTGCTGAGAGACATTAAAAGCCTGAGAGTCTGGTGCAGCAACTATTCCTTTTTACTGTTATGGTAGCAGAATAATCCTGCCAATAGGAAAAAGGGGGGACAGGAGTACTATGATATGCAATTCTTATGCTGTCCAAACAATATCCATTTTATTATTTCAGATCTTTGTCTAATAATCTACAAGATGACATACTAGTGAAATAACTGAAGCATATGATTATTGTTATTCTCACTAAAAATGAAACCAGAAGAAATAAAGCAATTGCATCTAAATGGAAGAATGGCATATGGGTTCTTGTCAGAGAGGTAGATATAGGAGTTGGCTGAGTTCCACTATTATCATCAGTGAGAATAGATCACTATGGAAATTCATTTCACGTCTGCTTGTCATCCCCCCATTTAACCTGAAAATTAAAATCTATTGTGTTATGAGCCTTGACCAGTTATAGAAGTTTAGCTGCATCAATTTAACTTTTCTTGGACAAATGTAAAGGTTTAGAGTTTAACATTCAAATTTCTGTAAGGCAATGTGAAAAAACTCAAGTGTCCCTGGATAACACATAAGATCTCACAACTATCCTCTTTCCAGTTTTCATGAAGTGGAATTTGGAATATGTTAAGTATGGAATGTATGAAAATTTTTATGAGATTGTATAGAAAAAATAATGATGTTAAGGCAACCTTTAGACAGAGCTGAAACAAGGTTTTTATTTGCTGTAGGAAATGATTTGTGTTTGAATATTATGTCCCTCTGTGTTACTGTCCATTGGAAGCTTTTAGTCTTCAGTTTAATGCATGAAACTTTCTATTTCCTTTTTCTTTCCTCCCTCCCTTCCTCCCTCCCTCCCTCCTTTCCTTCCTTCCTTCCTTCCTTCCTTCCTTCCTTCCTTCCTTCCTTCCTTCCTTCTTTCTTTTCTTCCTTCTTTCTTTCCTTCCTTCCCATTTTTAAGTTTGTGTCAGTTTGCCCTTCTTTAGGCCTCTTGGTGGCCTTCTGTCCCAGGGGCCCACCATATTGTTGCTAGACACACTAGTTCAGACCAGAGTTCAAGTGGTCCACCAGCCTCAGCCTCCCTATTGGCAGGTATTATAGTCCCCACAACTTAATTTAAAACACTGGCTAAAGGTTGCCCTCACATCATTATTTTTCTATATATTCTGTGTCATGAGTAAAGTTTAATGACATGAGAAATACGTATATTTAAATGAAAAGAAGACTTGTATTTTAAAATGCCACTTATCATCTTTTCTTTATATTGTACCACAAATAACCTCTCTACAATTTTTTTTGAGTAAACCAAAGATGTGAATTATCATCAGAAATATTTAGATAGTTTCTGAAGATGCAGGAGCACTAACATAAAATACTTTATACAGTTTATTCCTGTAAGCAGATGTTGAATCCCATATATAGTGTTTTGTTATAATCTATTTTGGGGATTATGAAGTCAAACTGTGGCAAGAGATTGAAATCTCCATGCTAACTACAACTAGAAAAAGAAATTCAGTATCAGAGGAAATGCTTCTAGGTCTGGAACTGGACAAAATTATGATGTAGGAAAAGTTTTTCTTTCATGCATCTTAGACTTTTATCATCTATTTCTTCCTTCTTCTTGGACTTTGTATCTCATCCCAGATATCTACCCAGAATCCTATTCCTTCTGGGTCTTGTTCCTTAAGCTAGATGTCTCAATTGGAAGATATATATGTATGTATATATGTGTGTGTGTGTGTGTGTGTGTGTGCATGTGTATATGTATACATATATGCTGTAATAAGCAGATACATACGCACAGATGTCAATTTGGGGGTAGAGTAGTGGATGGCGAAGAAGTGGGTAGGAATATTCCTTTTAAAATATTTTATTGCTCTATTTTGTTTTTATGCTGTCTTTGTTTACCAATATATTGCTCCCCTTTTCTCCACCCAGAAAATTATTTCCTTTAACAAAGAGAAAAATCAAACCAAAACAAAATCCATTTCAATGAAACGAATCAACACATTAAGGAAGTCTAACGCCATGTTCATTGATCCACTTCTATAATCGCCCTTTGCTGTTCTACATAAAGAGAAGGAGGCGCATTTTCATGTATCTTCTCTGGAGTCAGGTTTGCTTATTATGATTATGCAGCATTTAATTTGGATTTTTGTTGCTGATATTTGCATTTACATTGTTATAATCAATATGAGTGGGTTTTTTCCCTGTTTTTGTTTTATTCATTTTTGCACCACTTAAAATACATCTTTCTCTATTCATATTTACTCTTCCTTACAGTAAAATAATATTATAATATATAAATGTATTATGTTATAATATATTTATATATTATAATATAATATTACTTATATATTATAATAGAAATATCTCAATTTCTTTAGCCTTTCCCCAATTGATGACATGTACTTTCTTTCCAGTTCTTTTGTATTAAAAATGGACTGCTACAAATATTTTGGTGTGTACAGGACATTTCTCTCTTTGGGGTCTATATGCCACTGACTGTTAGGAGTTCAGTCTGAGGCAACTAATACACCCATACTGATCCTAGAGCTATGACTTTGGCATTAATAGAATTATAGTATAATCAACTGAGTTAAAACGACAGTCATAAATATTAAAGAAAACTCTGAAAGATTGCTTGAGAGGGCTCTTCAGGGAGGCACTTGCTCACGATGGCCATAAGAACCAGTAGACACAGAAAGTTGGTCTTCTGTGAAAGTATATTGAAAGAATTCTTGCACAAGGCTGGGCAGATTGCCAGGATACTGGGCTGTGAATGGGAACAATCATTGTGATTCCCAACTTTTCTTGATTCTAAGGTATATTAACATTGTAGTTTCTCACAAATGAATTTGAATTTTTTAAAGCAGGATAGCCTTTATTTCAGAAATACATGAAAATCTATGTTGTTATAAATCCATTTATATTTAGATGCAGCATTAATGCTGAAAATATATTCTGTCAAATAAAATTTTAATGGAAAATGACTCATTTAAACATACCATTTGGACATTTAAAATAATGAAACTGCTGATCTGGACATTTGAAATAAGAAAAGTACTGTACAAAGTCAATATGTTCAGTATAATTCTTCCTTTATCACTGCCACAGACTGAGAGAGATCAAGGCAAAAAGGGAAACTGTAGTAGATGAGAAATGACTCCCGCAGTAGGAACATAGTTCATTTGCCTTTGGCATCAATTGGGGGAAGAGGCCATATATTTATGTCAAGAAATAATAGCCGACTGTAGGGTTATTTCTATACACATTCGACTTTCAAACTCATTTGTCAATTGTCTGTAAATCCTACATCTTCCTCATCTGGCTAAATTTAGATTTCTTTCTCAGTTGACTGTAAACAAATTGCAACTGCTTCATGGCAGGCAATAGATAGATGAAAGCATTCAAGTGATTTTCTCACTATAATATCACACATTCACACATAGAAGATGCTATGTGATGACTATATATAGAATGTTTTAGAAATGAAGCCAGATTTGGGGGTCTGCTTTACCAGCATCAACATAATTATAACTCTGGACTATTTGGCTCATATGGGAAAGGCAGGGATTAAATAAATGGATTGATTCATTAGGTGAGAACATGGTGCAAGTAAAGCCCAAATTGTGACTTCAATTCCCTTGAGGTTCAGTTAGATTTACTCTGCTTCATGGTCACAGAGTGTAAAGCTAACTTCGAGCAACTATTTTTATAAATTGCAATATTGCAGGCTAAGGAAGAGATGGTAGATGAGTCTGAAAAAGAACTGGAAATATATAATGAAGGGTTATGAGTATCATTTTTACTATTGTTAAAAGGTTCTGCTATCACTATGTACTTAATTTCAAGAAAAGAACTGATAAATGAAAGAATATTGCAGAATTTCTTGGAGGACGTTTATAATGACTCAAATGAGTTTGGCTTCACCATCCTTACAGTAAGAAGATTGAAGCATGTTCATTATTCATATTATCACTTGCATTTATATCTGTGCAGTCTTCCCGAGATATATCTGTATCTAAATACAGATATATCTAGGACAGGCTGTACAGTTGGATAAATTGGGCCCAGAGTTAAATAGGAGGGGAAAAAGCTAGATTGCCTTTGGGAAATTGCAAAGCTACTTTTATGCCCCTCCTCTCCAACTTCCAGTGAAATGAAGACCCATCTTTTAATACTACTGTTTAAATTCTACTAGTTTTAATATGTGGCAACAATAAATGGAACAAAATAGTCTAAAAAATTAAAAATGAATGTCACACAGAGGGTCGTGGAGAGGTACCTGGGAGATGAGAGTGGGTTACAACACAACATTGAGTACATTTGAAGAAAAAAAGAAGTAAAAAAAATGTCATTAACAAAATGTATGTTAGAAAGAGAGCATGTACTGGACATGTTCTAAGAGTGAAGGATGACAAGTGAACAGTGAGATTGCTCTACTGTTACCTTTCTGATGCTAGGAGTCAAAGGTATGCTGATAT
>CM053600.1:63312805-63335574 GCA_028646575.1 Pseudocheirus occidentalis
TGGCTTTTTGGGCCTCTTTTGCAACTTGGGTTAATTTGTTCTTTAAGGTGTTGTTTTCTTCAATCATGTTGTTGAGTCTCTTTTCATGATTTTCTTGCATCATTCTCATTTTTCTTCCCAATTTTTCCTCCACTTCTCTTATTTGGTTTTCAAAGTCCTTTTTAAGTCTATCTATGGCTTGTAGGCAATCTTCATGTTTCTTGGAAGCATTTGGTGTGGGAATTCTGACTGTGTTGTCTTCCTCCTGTTCCATGCTTTGATCCTTTTTGTCCCCAAAAAAGGATTCTAGAGTTTTATTGCTGTTCTTTCTTTGCTTCCTTTTCCTGCTTATTTTGGCCAGTTAATTAATTGCTTGATTTTTTAACTCTGTGTAACTCTGCTTCCAGAGGTGAAAGCTCTGTCCCAAATCTCTGGGGTTTTCACAGCTGCTGTAGCTATTAGGGGGGTGCTGCAGCCCCCACCAGCTTTGGCTCACTGAAAGCACACCCCAGGACCAGCACCCATGACCATGATCCAGATCCAGGCTGCTACATGCAAGAGCACTTGCCCCTTATCAATTGCTTTGCCCCCCCCCTGCAGTCTGCATGCTGGGAGCTCTGAAGCAACCCTATGGAGGCAGTTGCCTCTGTTTCTGCAGCTACTGCAGCTTCTGCTGCTTCCTTACCCTTGGGGCAGTTTGGCCAGACTGCTTTTCTTCCCCAAATTATGCTGAATTCCACAGACCTTTCTCTTAGCCTTATTTCTTCTGCCTTGATAAATCTGCAAACTGCCCCAGCTGCTACCAATCTGCCCTCCTAAAGACTCCAGCTGTGGCTCCTCCTGACCTCCCTGGGGCCAGGCTGCGGTTTCAGACTGGGCTGGTTTTGGCTTCCAGCCTGCTGTGACGAGCCCTTTGTGCCTAGGTGCCTTCAGCAAGAGATGTGTTTTCTGTATTTTTGTGAGGTTTGGAGCCCTAAAATCTGTTTAGAGTTCTGTTTTCTGGGTATTTAAGGTGGCTACGTGGGAGCTGCTGCTTTTATGCTGCCATCTTCAACTCTGAATTGAGTTATGAATTTTCTCCCCATCTCTCCCGTCCCCCTACTCCAAGATGGTTTGCTTTCTGATTAACCCTTTCCCCAATCTGTCCTCCCTTCTGTCAGTGGCCCCCCTTCTTATCCACTTTCCCCTTATTTCCTTGTAGGGCAAGATAGATTTCTCTATCCTGTTGTCTGTATATCTTTTTTCCCAGTTGCTTGTAAAAACACTTTTTAATATATTTTTTAGAACTTTGAGTTACAAATTCTCTCACTTTTTCCCTCCCCATCCATTCTCTTTGAGGAGGCAAACAATTCAATACATGTTATACATGTGTAGTTATGCAAAACAATTCCATAATAGTTATGTTGTGAAAGACTTTTTTCCCTCCATCCTGTCCTACTCCTGACTTATTCTATTTTCTCCTCTGGCCCTGTCCCTTTTGAAAAGTGTTTGCTTCTGACTAACCCCTCCCCCAATCTGTCCTCCCTCTTATTATCTCCCCCTTGTTTTCTTCCCCCTTACTTTCCTATAGGGTAAGATACCTAATTGAGTGTGTACGTTATTACCTCCCTAAATCAAATCCAATAACAGTAAGGTTCACTCCTTCCCTCTTACTTCCCCCCTCTTTCCCTTCATTATGATACTTTTTTCTTTCCTCTTTTATGTGACATAATTGACCCCATTCTGCCTCTCCCTTTCTCCTCCCATTCCTTAATTTTATTTTTTAGATATCATCCCTTCATATTCAAAGTATCCTGTGCCATCTATCTATCTATCTATCTATCTATCTATCTATCTATCTATCTATCTATCTATCTACCTATCTATTCCCTCCAATTACCCTAGTACTGAGAAAGGTCTCATGAGTTATAAATATCATCTTTCCATGTAGGAACATAAAGAGTTCAACTTTAATAGTCTCTTATGATTTCTCTTTCCTGCTTTCCTTTTCATACTTCTCTTGAGTCTTGTATTTGAAAATCAGATTTTCTGTTCAGCTCTGGTCTTTTCATCAAGAAAGCTTGAAAGTCCTCTATTTCATATCATATTTCATATTTTATATGAACGTCCATTTTCCCCCTGAAGTATTATACTCAGTTTTATTGGGTAGTTGATTCTTGGTTTTAATCCTAGGTCCTCTGACCTCTGGAATATCATATTCCAAGCCCTTCAATTTCTTAATGTAGAAGCTGCTAGGTCTTGTGTTACCTGATTGTATTTCCACAATTCTCAAATTGTTTCTTTCTGGTTGCTTGCAATATTTTCTCCTTGACCTGAGAACTCTGGAATTTGGCTCCAATATTCCTAGGAGTTTTTGTTTTGAGATCTCTTTCAAGAGGTGATTGGTAAAGTCTTACAATTTCTACTTTACTCCCTGATTCTACAATATCAGGGGAGTTATCCTTGATAATTTGTTATAAGATAATGTCTAGGCTCTTTTTGTGATTGTGGCTTTCAGGTAGTCCAATAATTTTTAAATTATCTCTCCTGAATCTATTTCCAGGTCAGTGGTTTTTCCAATGAGATGTTTCACATTGTTGTCTATTTTTTTCATTCTTTTGGTTCTGTTTTATAATTTCTTGATTTCTCATAATTAGCTTCAATTTGCTCCATTCTAATTTTTAAGGAATTATTTTCTTCAGTGAGCTTTTGGACCTCCTTTTCCATTTGGTCAATTCTAATTCTTAAGTCTTCTCATTTGTTTTTTTTTGGACCTCTTTCACCATTTGGGTTAGTCGATTTTTTAAGGTGTTATTTTCTTCAGTATTTTTCTGGGTCTCCTTTAGCAGGCTGTTGAGTAATTTTTCATGATTTTCTTGCATCACTCTCATTTCTCTTCCTAGTTTTTCTTCTAATTCTCTTACTTGACTTTCAAAATCCTTTTTGAGCTCTACCATGGCCTGTGACCAATTCATATTTTTTCTTGGAGGCTTTTTGACTTTGTTTTCTTCTTCTGGTTGTATATTTTGATCTTCTTTGTCACCAAAGTAAGATTCTATTGTCTGCCTCTTTTTTAAGCTATTAATTTATTTCCCCAGCCAAATACTTGATTTTCTAACTCTCTGCCAAGGCAGGATTATGGGGATGGTTGTACTCTCCCAGGCTTCTGGGGGTTTGTATCAGCTGCTAGATCCCCCATCATTTATGGGCCCAGAGCTCTGGAAGCAACTGCTGCTGCTGCACTGGGGTTGGACCATGCACACTCCTCTTTCACCCAGGTCCCACAGAGTTCCCCCACTGATCTTTCATGCTTTTCTAGGCATTTGTGTGTTGAGAAGTTGGGAAATTGCCACAGCTGCCAGAGGTTCAATCCCCTGAAGCTTTCTCCAGTTCCATCTGTACCTGGTACAGCCCACATCAGACTATGATCTACTCTCAAACCAGTGGGATATATCCTTTCTGTTGGTCTTTCAGGTTGTTGGGCTGGACATGTGTTTCCCTCTGTTATTTTGTGGGTTTTGTAGCTCTAGAATTTGTTTGGAGTCATTTTTTACAGATATTTGGAGGGGTTTGGGGGTGAGCCCAAGCAAGTCCCTGCTTTCACTCTGCCATCTTGACTATGCTCCCTTCCAAAGAAAAAATTTGCCTACTTCATGATTTTTACCTTGAGTAACTTTATTTACCTCTAGTTGTCCACCAAAGAAAGGAGAAAACTCTTCCTGGATAAAAAAAAAAGCAGTACCAGTGAGAGAAATGATGATAGCTTTTGATCTTACAAACTCATGGTTGAGAATCCCTGGTATGTAGAGTCACTTATCAGCCCTACCATGTTATTTTATAGTTTCTTTTCTCCCTTACTAGCACTTCTTCAATATTGAGGGGATGGGTAAAGACTGTTAGATTATAGAAGAAATGTCTTGTCTGGTCACTGAGATGAAGGTTGTTTGAAAAAGGGAATTAGATAATGAGAATGTTGATTTTCCATTAAGATCTTGCTTTCTTATTTTTATTGGTAACATTTTCATGGTTTACGAGACATACGTCAATGGCAGACAACTCCAAGTATGGCCATTGACGTGTCACTCTCATTAATATTAAACTATTGTATACTCACTAATGTTAGTACTGACTTGTCATTAAGCGAACGCATTTCCATAACTCATCTTTTGAATATTTGCTGACTCAATGGCACAAATTTGTTCCAAGCTGTTGACACTCCCTTGCACATGCCATTCTATCCCCTCCACCCCAACATATACTGCTTCTTTTAAATACACTAAGTCAATACCAGAGGTTCTTAAATTTATTGGCATCATAGAGCCCTTTGAAAGTCTGGTGAAATATATGGACTCTTTCTCAAGAAAATATTATTAAAAACAAAATAGTATGTATAGTTTTATAAAGAGGATCAACTATTTTGAAATAGAGTCGTCAAAGTATATATCTATATATCTATATATCTATATCTATATCTATATCTATATCTATATCTATATCTATATGATCCATCCATTGAGAGTACGTCTCAACACTTCTCACAATAAATAGGCCTGAGAATAATCGTTGAAAATCCACAGAGTTAGATAACCAGCTGGTGCTCCACTGTATTCTCAGCATCTGACAATCTCTAAATTGTTGTCAACCTTTTAATTTTTTACTATCCAGGTCTCTACCTAAATATTACATTCTATTGTGCTTTATTGTAAATCCCCATAAAATACCGGAGAGATTTGTGTATTTTTATCAGGAAGCAGGTGAAGGGATGAAGCAATTGCAGGCCTAGGCACTGCTCATTAATCTCAAACACTCTCCAAGTTTTCCATCCCATGGTTTCAAGGAAATCCTGCTAGTCAATAAGGGGTTTTAAAATGTTCATTCACCCAAAGACCCTAGTTACTGGAAGAAGAAATTGTTGTTTAACAAAAACTGCTGGGAAAACTGGACAGCAGTCTGGCAAAAAATATGTTTGGACTAATATCTTACATTTTATGCCAAGATAAGGTCCAATTGGATGAATGACTTAGAAAAATTTACAAATTAGGGGAGCAGGGAAGAAATGACCTTACATGTCTATGGATAAAGAGAGAGTTCATGAATAAGCTACTTACAGAGGTAAAAGGGCACTTTTGATTATATAAAATTAAAAAGGTTTTACACACACACAAAAATCTAATTAGAGAAGAAAGAAATAACTGGAGAAAAAATATCTTTGTAAAGGGTGTTCCTGATAAAAGTCTCATTTCCCAGATATATAAGGAATTTATCCAAATTTATAAGACCAAGAAAAATTCTCCAAAAGCTAAGGGTTCAAAAGATATGAATAGGTAGTTTTCAAAGGAAGCATCCAAGGAATCAGAAATCATTTGAAAAATAAGTTAAATTGTTAATATTTAGAGAAATGAAAGTCAAAGTAATTTTGAGGTGTTACCTAAAACATTTCTAACTAGCAAAACATTTTTAATAAGAGGAAAATGTTAAATGTTGGAGAAGTTGTGAGAAAATAGGAATACTAATGAATTGTTGATGAAGCTGTGATTAACTCCCTCCTTAGGCTCATTCTTATTGTTCAGACATTTTTTTGCTACTACCTACACACATACAGTTTCTGTTCTCTCAGCTGCTACTTCAGCACAATCACCCAGGGAGCTGGTTTCCACAGTTACTCTATTGCTATGCATCCTGACACCATTCATAAAACCTTCATGGTCACCATTATGGACAACCATGAGATTTATTTCAGCTCTATTCATGGTCATTAGTGTCTCAACTTTTACAAGAAGGAAGGAAACTCCATAGTCTCTGCTCTACATAGGAATTAAAGTTTATTTACATATTTATTGGGCAAAGAGAAATAGCAGCTGGATGCCAGAAGGTGGCATGACCATAGTTGGTAGAATAAATAATAGTGTCACCCCAAATAGGAAGCCTCCAATACCTTTTGGTCCCATGTAAGATTTTTCCTTTCAAAACCATAGGAAAGTGGGGAAAGTAACATTGAAAACCATTAATTGGTATTCTATAACACATGCTACATGAGTTAGGTCACTAGATGGGGGCATTTCTGGCCTCTGTGAGAAACATGCTTACTCTAGAAAGAACAATACTTATGAAAGTCAGTAAAGTTCTCATTTTATTTTAAGTTCCTAGTGAATGGGTTACTCCCAAATGAAGGGTCTGCTTGCTCAGACAAAAGTAAGCATTTTTATGCTGTTCCCAATACATTGGCTAGATGCAACCTCCTGAAACACCCACTTCATATTCTCTACCTTGATATGTTCCCCCTCAAACAGCTCATTAAGCATGCTTACAAGCTTCTGATGTTTTACCTGGTCAGAAGCCTGGTTCTGGTAGGTCAGAGTTCTGATTGGAACTGATGAGGTACAGGCTCTGGATACCCCCTTGAACTCTAATTTAATCTTCCCATTTGATGAGTCTTTTGCCTGAGGCCATATGCCTTTCATTATAGCTAGGCCCAAATGTCTGTTACTAGCCTAGCCCTCCTTTGTTCAGCAATTTCCCACCTTTGATTCTCCTTCTAGTGGTTCTCAACTTGTGGGTTGTGACCCCTTTGGGGGTGAAATGACCCTTTCACAGGGGTTGCCTAAGAGCATAGGAAAATACCTGTTTCTGATGGTTTTAGGAACTGAGACACAGCTCCTCTATCTGTCTCTAGGCTTGTCTGCCCACATGCAGATTCACCCACATAGGAGGATTAAAGGGTTGTGGCATTAGGAAGTTTGAGAACCACTGTGACCTAGACCCTCCATTGTCTCATCTCCAGGTAGCCTCTAGCTACTTCCCACCTTAATCTCTCATCACTGGAGTCTGACCTCATTTGACTCCTCCTGAAGAGCTTCCCCAAATTCCTCCTCTTGATCATCCCTAAAATCCTCCCACAACCTTTCTGTATATAAGACCCCATCTTGCCTCCATGAGGTGTGAGAGCACCTGAGAATTATCTAGCACAGACTCACTCTGTGTCAGATTATTCTGGCCCACTTTTCCAATATAAGCATCATATATATCCAGGCTCCTTAATAGGCTACCCAATATGGCAAATCTCTAATAAACTTTGCTTTTTCTTTGGCTGAGAGAAGATTTGAGCCTAATTCATTTGGCAGGTCCCAGCGTGTTGGTATTTTGGGGTCTTGAGCACTCCTAAACCCCATACCTCAACATTTTATGTTTCTCTGGTCTCATCATTAAAAATGTAATAGATTTGGGTATAGATACTTTGGGAGCATCAAGGATGAGGGCTTGCTGGACAATGGGGCTAGCTGTCTGACCTAATGGGACCCGAGAGGTCAGGCCCCTGCACCCTCCCCACCCCCCAAACAGAACAAAACAAAACAAAAACTCCAAGGACTTGGAGAGCAAGGAAGGAATAGGGAAAGAGAGAGGCTTACATACCTTCCAGTCCAGGCTAGAGAAGAACTTGAGATTAGCAGTGTTTCTGGGTATCAGGCAACCATAACAATGATGACACATTCTGTTATCACTGTCAGCACATTCTGTTATCTACATCTCTGACTTACATTCTGTTATCACTCAAAGCTGGGAGGAGTTGTAATCCTGTGGAAACAGAATTCCTTCTTTTGTTTCCCACACCACTATATAACATAATTTTATATGGGTTTATTTAACATTTGTTATTAAGTATGATCCATGTACATTTTAGCTTTGTCTTTAAAAACAATATATAAGAAGGCACTGGAAATCAGTATCTACTAGATTAAAATTCCCAGCAGCCCATGGGAAATATAAGGTTTATTGGCCCTGGAAAACGACTGTTCACTTTCCTCTCTCCTTGAAAGAAGCAGGGAACAGAAATCCTACAAGGAGTTTAGAAAGGAGCCAGGACAAGGAAGTTTGGACTTCTAGAAGAGGAAGCAAGTCACTGGGATGAGCAAGCCATTTGTGTGAGAGAGCCAGAGACTGGAGTGGAGAACTAGTTGTGTTCATAGAGACCTTATGCTGAGAAACCACAAGAACTCTGAGCTTCTGATACCCCTATCAGACAACTTAGATAGTCTGAGGCCCTAGGAAAAGTATCTGGGAGAAATGAGCTTTACTGACCTTCTTATTCTGACACTATGATTTGTCCACTCCTCTATTACTCTTCAACTAGGAAAGATTATGATATCTACAAAGTTTATCTCTGTTTGTTGACATTTTTGTTGAATTGGTACAGAATGCCAGGTCATGATAAAATCTGGTGACTCCTAGCGGTTCCCTATTTGTATGTATTTCATTGCCATGGATGAAGCAGTGATGGTCATATTATGCAGAGAAAGCAGGAAAACTACAGAGAACATGGAGTCTATTTAAACTGTGTCCTAGCTAGCACCTTTAGAACAAAATGAATGAGAATCTTTTGGCTATAATAAGAACTAATGTTAATATCACAACTACTTTGTGCCAAATACTATGTTAATTTCATTCCAAATATTATCTCATTGGATCATCAGGAAAATCCTGGGAGGTAGGTGCTATTGTTATTTCAATTTTTAGATGAGGAAACTCAGGTAGATAGGTTAAGTAGCTTGCCGAGGGTCATATAGGTAGTAAGTGTTGAAGGCCAGATTTGAATTCAGGTCCTCCTGACTCCAGGTTGGACCCTCTATCCGTTGCATCACATTGCTGCCCGTTCTGTAAACATCCCAAAGCAGGGAAAAACCAAATCTGGAAGTTGCCTTTGCCAAACATCTGAGTCAGGAAAAAGCAAGATTTCATTAAATGGTGGAAGGAAACTTGGTAAGGAAAAATTGTTTCCCTCAAAAGCAGTTAGCGTGGGGATTTTCAATCTTTTTTTTTTTTTGTCATGGATCCCTTTAACCTGTGGATCCTTTATCAGAATATATTGTGTTTTCTCACATTTGTAATCAAAGGAAATGCTAAATTTCAATGAGAAGTTAGTGAAAATAAATATGATTTTTTTTTCCAGTCTAAACTCACCTGACCTCTCGAAATCCACAGACCCTATTATGGATCTGTAGTCCCTTGGTTAAGAACCTCTGAGTTAACCAACGGCATAGCCATTAGACTCTGGAGTGACAGGAAGAGTGTGTCATTGTCAGAGGGAAAATCACAGCCATAGTGAAGCCTGAAAAGAACTGGTAAAGAATGGCTCCCCTGACATGATTGTGGGCCCTATTCAAAAGGTTTTAGCTAGATTTCCTGCTAATCTAGATACCTACAACTGGTTACAAGTGTAATCAATACTATGCCATTATCTCATTATAAAATATCCCCAATTTTGCTTTCTCCTTGGTTAGTGAAATAAAATATTGACACTCACTAGCTGTTATTTGTAAAAGTCAAGGACTAGCACTGAGCTCTTATGTTTTTCAGGGTTTTGGCAGCTAATAATATACCTTAGGTTTCAGAATTGTTACAGGCAGGTGCACCGAAGCTTCACATAGAAATCAGCTTGTCAGATTCTGGTGCTGATAAAATAAATTTTTGTCAAGGTCAGTGTAAATTTTGTCTTTAAGTTTACTTCTGTTTCTTGCAGTGGATGCATACAGGCTGATAAATATATAGCTTTTCCTGGAAAGTTTTAGAAGCTAGAATGCAAGGGACTCTGAGAGCAAAATAGATACCCCCTAAGTATCTCTCTAAAGATGAGTAAGCTAACAGGCAAATCTTTCTAATTAAGTTGGTTTTGTCTGGAACTCTTCCATGTGTCTTTTCTGGGTTCTATCCAATACAAGTAAAGTAGAATAGAAGAGCAGAGTTACTTTCCGAGTAATTTCTGCCTCTTTTTAACTACAGGCCTTGGCTGGTAAATGTAGTCCTTGAATTAACAACAATTAGTATAGAATTGTTTCCGTCAATCCTACACACCTGAAGAATTAAGTCCTTGACTTCTGGCAGCAAATTTTATTCATTGTTTCAAGGCTGGGCTATGACTTCTCTGCTGACCTCATATGCTTTAAGGGTAGACAAGAAAATTCAGATATCCCTAAACATTAGATCCCCACTGCCTGAAATTCTTCTCCTTATTTAATAGTCAATTGAATTTCTAACCATTCATTAGAGTTTAATAAGCCTTTAAAAAAAAACCACAATTTCCTTAGGGAAATAGGAGCTATTAACTATTCTTCACCTATTCCTCAAAGAATACCCAACTTCTTTCAAGACTCAATGCAAATACCACCTTCTTTGATTCCTTCCTTTCCTGATCTCTTCAATTTGCTAGTGCCCTCTCTTACTAACTATATACTTTATATTTAATTGTCTTAATATAGGTGGCTCAATGTTGGACCTGGAGTCAGGAAGACTCATATTTCTGAGTTCAAATCTGACCTCTGATTCATACTGGCTGTGTGACCATGGGCAAGTCACTTATCCCTGTTTGCCCTGGTTTCTTTATGTGTAATATGAGATGAAAGAAATGGTAAATGACTCTAGTATCTTTGCCAAGAAAACCCCAAATAGGGTCATGAAGAGCCAGACGTTGCTGAAATGAATGAACAACATCTTATATTTATTCTATGCTGTATATGTTTATACTGTACATACTTATGTATGACTGTTTCCCAAATAGAATTAAAGTCCTTGATTGCAATGATTATTTCAGTTTTTTGTCTTATACCTCATAGCCAGTATAGTGCATGATGCTTAGGAAAGTTACAGATTGATTGAATAGTGTTAATTATTTTGATTAGATTGTTTTTCTGATAAAAACTAGGCAAAAGTTGGGTGACTAATTTATTTTTTATGTGTGTGAGGGGCAGAAACAGTAATTTCTGAACATGGAGTGCTTTGAGGAGGGAAGATTAAGCACTTCAGTGGGAGGCCTTAGGAAAACATAAGGCATTTTCTGACTGAGGGGCAGAGAAGATAAGACTCCAGAGTTGGAAGAAACAGCAGAAAGGGAGGTGAAAAGGGAAGTAAGGCATATACAATTTTGTTCAGTATCTATTCTGCTTTTATTCTTGGGTCATCCATGCTAACATTGCATTAAGTATTCTTTCTGCATGGTGTATTCAGCGCCCCATGGTGCTGCTAATTAGCTGCATGATCTCAGGTAGGTCACTTTACCTTTGTGTCCCAGTTTTCTTATCTGTAAAATGAAGTGGCAGGGCTATAAGAACTCTAATGATCAAGACTCACTTTGGAGTAGAGTAAGCTGTCTAACATTTTTAGATTGAATAGGTCAAGACATTCACCATTCTAAGTCATGGAATTCACTTCAGAAGCATGTGGCTTTGAGAATACTTTGAAATATGGACTTTGAGGAGCATTTAGGGCAGAAGAAGGTGAGGATTTTTGCAGATCTAAAACTGTTTGGAACATATTTATATACATATACATACTTGTTCATTGATCTGTTTGAATGTACTTTTGTGAATATGCACAATTTATATATTCTACTTGTTATTTTACCCAGCTTTACTTCAATATAACATAAAATTCATCAGTCTACAAAATACTGTCCTAAGTTGCCCATGTGTAGCATCCACAACTTATGTAGATATAAATGTCCTTTAGTCATTTTTCAGTTATGTTCAACTCTTTATCTTCTCATTTGGGATTTTCTGGGCAAATATACTGGAGAGGTTTGCCATGTCCTTCTCTAGCTTATTTTTACAGATGAGGAAACTGAGTCAAATAGGGTTAAATGACTTGCCCAGGCTCATGCAGCTATTAAATGTCTGAAATCAGATTTGAACTCAGAAAGATGAGTCTTCCTATCTTCTGGCTGGGTACTCACTCAGTTACCAGTATATAAATACCACTATAAACTCCCTCCACCAATTAGATCAAAACTCCTCTGGAGCTCACAGTCTTAGATTATTAGTTGTCTGAGATTCAGAGATGGTAGGTGACTTCTCAATGCTCACAACTACTTTTTAAGTCTCAGAAGTAGGTTTTGAATCCAAGACTTCCTGATTTCAAGTCCAGGATTCTACTATACTATGCTGTATTTCACATGTGACATGATATATTTATATGATATACTTAGCATTTCTAAATGGAAATTAGAAAAGAAAAACTGGATTAATTCGAGCTTTAAGTATTCATTTTCAAATAGAACATCTTTGCAGAAAAAAAATCACATGTAAAATGTCTTCTGAAATCTGTGGGATCAAAGCCAAGTGAAAATTTTAAGATAAGGCCTGAATAGCAGGTATTAAAATACAATAGGAAGAGGGATTTTGTTTGAATTTCAGGAATAAAAAAGAAGATATTTTTAAAAGTTTACCTTAAACCCATTTCTCAAGTTTTGAAATGCAGTTTAAGAGCTTTTATTGGTTTAACCTTCATCTATTAAATGAGGGGTTGTACCAAGTGATCTCTAAGGAATTTTCCATGTTAATATTCTAAGATTCTAGGATTTTATATACAAAATATATGACAGGGCCAAGTGAAGATAAATAAGCAGATAAAATGAGAGAAGATATTTTCATGGCATCTGACATTTTTATTTTCCATTTGTAGGCTATGAGTTGCACACTGATGAATAAAGTTTTCCTAGTGTAACAAGATTTTTTGTAGTTTTGGGACTCACAGACTAAGGAGAAACTGAATCCTAAAGGGATTTTTTTTATTTTTTGTCTTGGACAGGATCATGTATGACCCTGTGTGAAAGAGGGATCTTGGAGGAACTTCAGGGTATAGCTTTCATAGGTAGCCTACAGAAAATTTTATAGGGACAATTTGCTTAATAAGCCTTTTAAAGAGGTGATGGGAATTTCTGAAGAATAAAATTCTAAAAAACACAAAATGATTACAATTAGGAGGGAAAAAAAGAACTGTCTAAAGAAAGCATTGTCAACTCAGAAGCAAGTGAAAAACTGCCTTAGAATTTAAAAAGACACCTATGGAAGATGGAATCAAACGTAGGTAATGGAGGTTGAATATAAAAAGATTGTACTGGCAAGAATTGCATAAGGTCACCGGCTCTGGAGTCAGGAGGACCTGAGTTCAAATCCGGCCTCAGACACTTGACACACTTCTTAGCTGTGTGACCTTGGGCAAGTCACTTAACTCCAACTGCCCTCCAAAAAAGCAAAAAAAAAAAATTGCATAAGGAACACTAAAACATCAAGAGAAACTTAGTGTTCCATGGAGGCTGTCTGCAAGAAAAAGAAAAAAAGGTTGTGTGTGTGTGTATGTGTGTACAAATGAAGTTATCTTGAGGAAAAATAAGAGAATCAAAGAAGGAATAGCAAGTAGGTGAGATGAATGTAATGATGACAAAGGCGAGACCTAACTCTTGTTTGCTCTGTCTCCAAAGGAGAATGATCTTTGGTATAACAGATAGAGTCCTGGACTTGAAGACAGAAGACCTTAGTTTAAATCTCACCTTTGGCTAATTGTGGGATGCTAGTCAATGAGTCAGCAAGCAATGATTAAGCACTATATGATGGACATGGTGCTAAGTGCTGTGGACATAAAGAAAGTCAATGCGGTCCCTCACCTCTAGGCCATATTCTAATGGAAGGAAGACAGCAGATAAGTTACTAGGTACACACAAGATATACAGAATAGATACAAGGAAGATGCTAGCAGCCAAAGGAATCTGAAAGAACCTCCTGGAAGTGGCAGGATTTTATCTGAGTCTTGAAGGAATCCAAGCAAACCAAGAGATTAAGATGAGACAACAGGACATTCCAGGCATGGGGGGACATCTAGTGATCTAGAGCAAAGGCATAGACTATAATGTCCTGGAAGAGTCGGGCAGCGTAGCTGAATCATAGAGGAGAATAAAGTGTAAGAAGACTGGAAAGGTCACTGACTGTTTCTAGGATTAGATAATCAAAAATTCATTATAAACATGAGTTAGAATCTTTTTTCTTACTTTTTTCTATTCTTTCTTTTTATACCCCTAAGGACAAAGTAAGAATAGTTTATAGGGAATTTAAAAACAAAATAAAAATGGATAGAGTAATAGGGAAGGTGGCCAGCCTCAGTCTTCTTCTTCAGACCTAGATAAAGTACATTAAGTCCAAATTCTGTCCTTAAACTTTCTGGTTTACTTCCCTTTTTTTTTCCTACTTAAAAAAGAAAAAAAAATGATTCCTCGGTGATTTTTTTTTTTTTTTGCTATTCTATCCCTATTTCCATTTTCCCTTCCATACAAACTGGACCATTTTCTGATTCTTAATGTCATTCTTACTAGCTCCAGTGGACTTGCACACATTGCCTCCAATATCAGGAACAGACTTTCTTCATATTTTTTCTTCCTTTCCTTTCCTTTATATATTCTACTTCTTTCCTTTATATGTTCTACTTTCCAGCCAAACTAGCCTGTTTACTGTTCCTTGTGCATGATATTTTATTTTCTATCTACCTCTACATTGACCATACCCCATAATATACTTTCTCTTTACTTTTGCCTCTAAGTGTCTTGAACTTTCTTTGAAGTTCAGCTTGAGCACCACTTGCTGAAGGTGTCACCAATTGAGCCTTCTAGTTGCCAGCACCCTCCCTCTAGGGAACTGCTTTGCATATTTAATATAGTATGTAAATATTCCTTTTCTCAGTATAATATGTGCTTGAAGGGAGTTTGCTTAATTTTTCTCTTTGTATTCTCAGAATTTGTATTCTGCCTGGTACTTATTAGGTAATAAATACAGGTTGACTGAATGAATTTCTACGTGTTGTGACTCAATTTTTCCCCCATTTGCTGGCCCATTCAGGTGTCTCATATCCCACAATGACTATTCTAATTTCTTCTTTCTCTCAGCTCAAACTAATTTCAGTCTTCTTGGATCTCTTGAGGTATTCTGGTTTCTCCTACAAATTTATTATACTCTAAGTTGTTATTATAATTATTTGTGTGCCTTTCTTCTTCTCTCTACTAGATTATAAACACCCAGAGGGCAAGGATTCTCTCTCTGTCTCTGTCTGTCTCTTTCTCTCTGTTTAAATCTTCATATTCCATTACTCATAACAGTTCTATGTAACCAATAGTTTTATATTTTTCTTGAATTACATTGAATTGTACCACACTAAAAGAGTTAAGTTTATTTGCTAAAGGGCAAAAAGTGAGAACTAGGAACTGACACTTACCTACATATAGTTCATTGCTATCTGTTTTTAAAAGAAATGGAAATTTCATAGAAAGGCAGTAAAAATTGTAGGGCAAGCTAAATTTGGGACTCAAGGGACTGACAGAATCTTAATGTTTGGCATGGTAAAATGACTGAAATTTTTAGCAAGCAAGATATAGCATGTTGGATCTCTGCTTTTTCTTTTTCTTTTTTTTTTTAAAGAAAAAGCTACGTTAAAATTGTGAATGCTGTCATATGTAACACTAAAAGATCAAGTAACAAAATTATTTAGACATTTGAATGCCTTCAGGAAGACCAATGCATTTGAAAAGGTCATTCAGAACATGATACATAGCTCCTTTTAGATTGTGAAAGAATGACAGAAACTGAGAAAGAATTTCAGTATCAAGAGTTTACAATAAATTTAACAGAGAAACAACTCAAGAGAAATAGAATTTTTAAAGTATTGAGAAGTAGCTGAAGGTAGAGGGAAAGGAAAATAACAATATTTGAGGCAAAGATCCTTCAGTTATTATGGCACTATCTATGCAGAAGTATGGTGATTATAGGAAAACTAGTCAGAAAGTGGGGTTCGGCTCAGAATTATTTTCAATCTCTTTCAAATATATACATATATATGTATTACGTATTTTAAAAATTACTCTGTTTTCCAATTAATGGGCATTTATTTTCTCTCTCTTTTGTGTCCTTTCTCTCAAGAGTAGAGGATAGTATAAAATTAATCTGATCATTTATACTGTCAAGATTAAGAAAGGAGGAAAGTTGTATCAAGTACAGAAATCTGGGAAGGGTAGAGGTGTGGTGATGACTGTAAATAGATTCTTGAGGGGTGAGGCATTGAGAGAGATGGAAAGGTAGGGGGCCTATGGTAAGATAGAGGAATGCTGGGATTCTGAATCATGGAGGTGGAATAGTAGTGGGTAATAGTGAGACAAAGAAAACCATCCCCTTGTATAGAGCTGAAGTAGAGTGAAAATAAAATCATCTGAGTTGAGGGATTTGAGAGATTGAAAAGACAGGGTACATGAGGAGAAGTTACTAGGTAAAATGAAGTTGCCAAATTTAAAGTAATCGATTTGGGCAGAGAGGAAACTACTGGGTTATTTAATGAACTCTTTGATAAAGTAGGGACAGTTAGGTGGCCAAGAGGATAAAGTGCTGGGCCTGGATTCAGGAAAAACTGATTTCAAGTCCAGCCTCAGATACATACTAACTGTGTGACCCTGGGCAAGTCACTTAAACCTGTTTGCCTCAATTTCTCATCTGTAAAATGAGCTAAAGAAGGAAATGGCAAACTACTCCAATATCTTTGCCAAGAAAATCCCAAATGGGGTCACAAAAATTGGATGTGATTTAACAACAACACTGATAACACAGAGAGAATGATCTGGGGCTAATAGATAATGGCCATAAGGATTTGAGTAAGGTGATATATTTGACTGGTTGTTGTTCAGTTGTTTTCAGTACTGTCTGACTCTTTACAATGCAAAGATTCTCAGTGCAGCCTTTGGTATGACAGTGGACTTGTCACCTCCTTTCCAGTAGGAATAGTAGTATTGGTTTGATTAATGCTCTTCAAAAGAGGGATGGAAAAGCAGGTTTGAGGGATAGGGTGTGTGGTATGAACCCACAATACAGATGGCAAGGTTCTGTTGATCCTCACCCGGAAGCTGGCTGGTTAGAGAGCTACGCTTTAGAGTTTGAACACGGTTTGATTGTTTTTATATTTTGTGAGCATCAAATGTCTTCCTGATAGCTTTTCTTTTTCTGGTGCAGATCTTTGATTCTTTGTGGCAGTGAACTACCTGACCTGAGTGGTCTATTAGATTAGAAACTAATTAGCAAGTTGACTGGGACACTGAGAGGTTAAATGACTTGCCCATGGCCACATAATCAGTATGTGTTACAGGCAGGACTAGTCTCTCTGGGTCAAGGCAATCCTCCATTCATTTTGCATGCTACTTTTCTTGGAGACAAGATATGTACTCATGTATGCATACATGTATTCATATTATAATGTATTTATAATTTGTAACATGCATGCACAGAAGCATATTTATGCCATACATATATATATACATATATGAATTAGAAATTTAAGATATTCAGTTATGTCAAGTCAAACTGCACTTTTGTCGAATTTGAGTATTTTTTTTCCTAATATACATTTTGAATGAAGGGGTAGACAAAGCTTCTGTTATTTTATTAATTACAATATTTTCCTTTGGCTACATTGACAGGATTAGATTCTTATACATGACAACAGTGAAGTTTCAGGATTGCATGTTAACATGCTGTCATGTAACTAAGTTTTAAAAGGTTTCCCTACCCTGCCAAAAACAACAAAAAGTAAAACAACAACAACAAAAGAAAAACCACTTGAAAATTATTGAATGGGATGGGGAAAAAGTATACTACATTTCAATTGCACTCAGGGAGAGCAGAAGGATTAGCTAGGAGTGGGACAAATTGCTTTGCCAACGCTGAGTATTCATCAGAAGCAAAATAATCTGGAGAGGGATGGCATGAATCCCATACCAATATGTTCCCTGATTAACTTGAGAAAACTTAAAAATCTACTTTCTTGCAGTGGGAAGACATAAAGAAAATCAGCATACTTGATAGCTAAAGGAATACAAGGATTGGAATATAATATATATATAATGGAATATTATATATATATATATATATACATATATATGCACATATATATAATAGTAAAGTGAAATACATGGGCACCCGAGGAAAAAAAGTAGAACATTTAGGAAACTGTCAGGAGCTTTGTGAAAAGCTTGAGCAATGGAAGACAAAGAAATGTAGTGGGGGAAACTGGAAAACAAGTGCACATATTTCTGCAATGAGGAGTTTGCTGACATATATTTGGATAGAAGTTAAGAACTACAAAAACTCTGTAAGTAGATTCTTGGATGTGGCTAGAGTGTTTGTCGCCAGGGCTGTTGAGGAAAGTAGATTAGGAAATGTTTTTATAGATTGGCAAAAGCTGTAACAAGGCATGTTCTTTGATCCTGGCAGGGTTTTAATTGCTTTTCTGTTGATTGACATACAGCTATGTTAAAATAAAAGAAGAGA
This sequence comes from Pseudocheirus occidentalis, assembly GCA_028646575.1. Taxonomy (NCBI): domain Eukaryota; kingdom Metazoa; phylum Chordata; class Mammalia; order Diprotodontia; family Pseudocheiridae; genus Pseudocheirus; species Pseudocheirus occidentalis. The sequence goes on from CM053600.1 coordinate 63,330,880, forward strand.
ACATATTTTGGGATTGCTTTTTGATACCCTCCATTGAACAGCTTAGGTGGTTAGAGGCTATTTTGGATCTATTCCTAGAAAAGGCACTGAGTAGGGTAAATAAGGCTGAAAAAGAAGAATATTGTTCCCTATTCTATAACCACATTAGCCAGTTTTAAAATATTGAGTGGTGGTAGAAGAAATACAAATTACTCAGAATGAAGTAGAAAAAAGGTTAATTGAGGCACACTCAAAATGCTTGAATAACTTTTAATTTTTCCTTTTTTGAGAAAAAAATTATTTGGACCTGAGCAGATATATTTTGAAATGTGTGGTTCTCTAGGGGCAATAATCTGCTAAAATATCTCTAGATGTGTTTAGGTGATTAATTGAATGAGATAATATAGATGAAATGAACAATGTGTGAGGCTGATTTTTGTCATTCTGGAAACACCAGTATGCCCATGATTCAACAACATGATCTTATTTTGGCTGAAAGTCCTTTAGAACTTTTCTGAAAAGAAAAAGGATGTGGCTTAGAATTTTGCTCTGGGGGTATAGGACCAAAAAATTTTGGGGTCTGAAGCAGGAAGGCCTTAGAAAAGCAGCTACCAGGATAGTGACCATCTGTTCTCCTGAATCCATCCCTCTCACTAACTTCTCTATTTCTATTGAATTCGAGCAGCAGTATTCTCCCTGTCACTGGAGTCTTAGAGCCATCTTTTGTTTTCATCTCTATCACCCCTGCTATCCAATGACATTTCTTTTATACTTTCCCTTCTCCCCATTCTTTTGCTTTCACCCCAGTTCAGGTCCTTATTCAGTATGGTCCAAATCAATAGTTTGCAGGAACCACATTGAAGCTGGCCATGTTTTACTTTCTTTCTTAGCAAAATATGTATTTCAGCAGGGGTCACTTCAAGGGAGTTAAATGTACTGGTTGAAAAACACTGAGATTTTGCCATTTTTACCAAATGAGGAAGCATCAGGAGTACTAATTTTTCCTTGCTGTTATTTTCCTCCTCTGGGAAGCAACCATTCAAGGAAACATCAAGGCCTTTTCTAATCAAATTGTCTTCATGAAGTCTTTCTTGATTAAAGCAACTTATGTCGATCAGAACTCTTTGGGAATATATAGTTTTATAAATGAATGAATGATTAAAATAGCATTTATTAAGTGCTATTTGCTATGTACTATGCATAACAACACTACGCATAACATACCCAGGATGGCTGCTAGTACAGGTTCTTAGATCTGCTTTTCTAAAGGAAAGCAACTCAAAAGGGGTTAACAGTCTTACTTTAATCAAACATATATCATTTACTTAGTTCAGGGGAAAAAATCATGCCCAGAACTTCAGAGAATACAAACAGAAGTTACAAGTGGACAAAAAGATAAAGAGAATATAACATAATTCAACAAAGCAGTAGACAGGGCTTTTAGCTGTCTGACTATCATGTACACATAGTTAATAGAGAGACAAGCACCAACATCTGGGTTTTCAAAGCCACGGGGCTCAATGGCTGCCCAGAGTCTCATTTGGCTAAATCCCACAACTCTTCCCAAAGTGAGCCCCAAAGCAAAACCTCACCTCAGAGGTATATTGTAGCCTTCTCCAGGGTTAGGACATCACAGCCCTTGTGACCCACTGACCAATCACAAAGTAAGGAGGTGTGAACTTTCCTGAAAAGCAAGAATCCCCTAAGCAAGCTTCTCCTGTTGGGCTCTGCTCCTCCCTTCAGCAAACTCCTCCCATCACAGGTTCTGTGTGACGACATTCAGCCTATCAGGGGGCAGAGTATATTTTCAAATCAGGGAAGGTCCTCAAATTTACTTAGGCTTATTAAGGGGCAGGGAAGATCTTCAAATTCCCATATATTTATGTAGGATCTGCTATGTGCCAGTAATTGTGCTACCTGTTTCCCAAACAGTATCTCATCTGATCCTCACAATACCTCTGTGAAGTTATACTATTGGTAACGCCATTTTACAGGAAATTGAGAAAGACAGAATTTAAGTGATCTACCAGGGGTCCACAATGTCTGAGGGCATATTTTGTAGGGGACCAAAAAATCTGATCCATTATTTAGGCAGTTCTGTGTGGCCCAGCGCAGCTACATGACGGAACTTTCCTGATAAACTGGGATCCAGGGCTCTGCCCTCTTTTGGGAATCTTGGCCAGAGGATATTCAAGGTCTACTGGACATCTCAGTGCTAACTAGAAACATTGAGATAATTCCATCTTGCTCAAGGGAGGATAGTAGAACATCCTGCTTGGTGCCATGATAACCAAGATTAGAACCCAAGGCAGTCACATATGAGGCAGATGAGAACTAGGGCACTGGGAAGTATTTCAAGAAAGTAGCTCTCAAAGACTCATAATGACTGTGCAGTTTTCCACTATATATACTTGGACCCTCAGATGAATAAATTGGTTCAGTTTCCACTGGCTCGCCTGGCCTTTGTTTATCCCACATTCCTCCATGAAGTGTCCTCATGGTGCTGGCATCAAGATTTGAACTCAGAACTTTCTGACTCCAGATCTGTCACTTCATCCACTATGCCACCTAGTTTCCTCTAAGTAGAGTGCTAGTAGATTTTAAAATGCAAGAATTTCAGGATAAAGAGTAAAGTTGACAATTAGTATTCAGAATAAGTGCTCAAGAGATAATCTTCTCACAGACTGACATAAGTTCTTTAGTCTATTTAATCATCTCTATTTCTAAGAAGTAAATGTATTTAAATTTTGAATTTTCTTGAAACTTGGAGTCTATAATAACTTATTTTGATAACATTTTGTTTTCTAATATATGAAAAATTTAAAAAATACTCCAACAATAAGGAAAATATTTTCTCTTTAAAATTGTGTACATAACAGATTTAGGAACTCTGGCATTTAACGTAAAACTGTATTTCCTCCTGTGTGGGTCAAAGACCACCAACTTAAATAAAATAGGGAGGCTTCCTAAGGTGAAAACAAAAAGGGGCTTTATTATAATCTTGTGAGAAAGGACATCTCTGCTCAAATCAGGCATCAGGCAAGAGAGGTGATTTGCAAGAAGGAAGCACACAGTTATATACCCCCTAACATGGAACCCTTTTTCCACCAACCCCATCTTGCCTGTACTCCCATTGGTGGGGAGGTGGGCTCACAATTTAAGCACAGGAATCTGCCTTGGAGACAAAGAACATAGAAACATGTAGATGTCCAGTGCAAAGCCAGGAAAGCAGGTTTGTCCTTATTTGGCAGATTTTGTATTGAGGTGCCACTGGGGAGGATTTCCATTGCTCTATGTCCTAGATTCCTGTAAGATCAGATGACTTCTAAACTTGGGCCTAGGGAATGCTGAAGCCACTCTAAATTTGAGAACGATTCAATTGGTTTTCTCACCTCACTCATCGGTAAACTAAAAACACCTCTAATTTGGTCTCAATAGATAATCCAATCAATTGTATTAATACCCAATAGCTCTTACATTACCTTGAAATACGCAATGACACCATATATGTGGGGAAACAATACTGAACTTAATTACAAAGTATAAAGAAGATATAAGAATGTAATAGGATGTTCAGATTGGGGAAACTTCACTGCAAGTTATCCTTCACACCCCTGATATGTATAACTGATATAGGGTCATCATCTCTCTCTCTACTTGATGCTTGGTATATTATATGATTAATTTTCATTCTAGCTTCTTAGACAATCAAGTAGTATTCTCATATTGTGTCATAAATTCCTAAAATTGTAACATATTACTAAACCAACTATTTCTGTATGTCTCCCCTAGGTATTAATATTATTTATTAAATAAACTGAATAAACGTTTATTCCCATATGCTTTTGTATATTTTTCTTTGTCCCTGTCTCTCATTCTTTATTTCTGTCTATCTCACTTTCTCTCTTTCCTTCTAATTCTGTCTCCTTAATCTCTTAGACTGAAATAAACATTATATACCTTATTAGATATGTGAATTATTAACATTATTGATATATTGGATATATGAATTATTAACAGCAAACCAACAACAAATCAAAGATATATAGTTATTTTCATATATCTGTTGTGAGAAAAATCACTTATAGAGCCGCTTCTAACTATGGAAACACAGTCTTACCATTCAGCTTTCTGAGGATTGCAGCCAAATTCTCTCAAAAATTCCCCTCATTCTGTTTCTTTGCAAGATAAGAGTTAAACTCAATCTCTTAGTTAAACTCAATCTCTCAGTAAAAATGTTTTCTTAGTGAATTATAATTTTCTCTGTTCCTCTTTAGTCATGACATATATGTTTCTAGAATGACAGTTTCTCAATATTTCCATGCTCTTCAATGATTGCATTTAAATTGTGACTTCTCAAGTCTTTTTTTCTTTAAGAATTTAGTAACAGATTCCCAAGTCTCTCTGTAATTATTTATTTATTTATTTTAAATTTTAATTTATTTTCTTGGTTACATCATTCATTTCCACAAGGTTTTGAGTTACAAATTTTCTCCCCTTTTTGTCCCTACCCCCAAGTCCAGAACATTGATCACACTGTAAGACCCCTCCCACAATCTGTTCCCTTTTATGCCCTCCTCCAACACCTCTCTAGCTTTCTAGCAGGGCAGGGAGCTCCTCTCTGCCCCCTTCCCTGTATGTATTATTTCCCAGTTGCATTTGATTGTATAGCTTTAAATACTAGATTCTTGCAATTCCTCCCCTGTCACCCACTCC
>CM053600.1:63336074-63360301 GCA_028646575.1 Pseudocheirus occidentalis
TAATATGAGGATAGGTGAAGGGAATACAAATGGATATATATGTATACTTACACATATGTTTCTATAGGAGGCTATATATGCATATGAATACATATCTGAGCATGTGCATATAAGGGTTTATAGAGGGCATAGGATGAATTGAATATGAAGGGATGATAGTTTAAAAGGCAAATTCTGAGGTGGGTGAGGACTAGAATGAGAGGAGACAGGGAGAGACAAAATGGGGCTAATCATCCCTTGTGGAAGAGGCAAGGGATAACTGTTACAACTTTACTTACATTTACTCTCATTGAATCTGGCTTAGGGAAGAAATGGCATAAACTCTAAACTGGGCATCATGCCACACAAGAGAGTAGGGGGCATGGGGATGAAAGGCGAGATGAAAGAGGGGAGAGCAGCATCTGGGGAGGTATGTTGGATGCTCACACTTCAATAAAGAGACAGGGACAGGGTAGAGAACAGAATAAGTGGAGGAGGAGTAGGAAGGAGGGACATATGATCACTGTCACAATATGTCCACTATGAAGGTGTCCTGGATAATCACACCTACACAGCCTGTATTGAATTGGTTGTCCTTCCAGCAGGGGTGGGTGACAAGGGAGGAACCGAAAGAATCTATAATTTAAAGCTCTGCAATACCTGCATCTAGGAATCAAGATATACAGGGGCTGGGATAGGGAGACCCTCCCTGCCCTACTAGAAAGTTAGAGAGCAGACCAGGGGAGGGGCTGTACAGTGAGATCTCTGTTTTGGGGTAGGCTAGGGGAAAGATGGGGAGAAAATTTGTAATTCAAAAATCTCATGAAAATGAATGATGTAAACAAGAAAACAAATAAAATTTATTACATTAAAAATTTGCCAAAAGATGAACAAATATATAAAGAAAATATAATATGTACATCATATACAAATATATAAAGAAGAGAAATGAACAAGCACTTCATAAGAGACAAAAATGAGTAAAAATATCTTCAGAAGTCATTACAACAAATTCTTTAAAACCAGCTAAAATGACAGTGGGATGACACCATGAACTTTCAAACTGGTCCAAAAGAGCAATTAAAGACTATCAATGAAAAAGTACATAAATTAGTTGTCTTATGGAAGGAATAAACATTTAGCAAGATATTAGAACTTTAGGAAAATTTAGAACTTTAGAAATTTACAAAACAAATGGTTTTCTGATAAAAGAAGGATAAAATAAAAAAAGAAAAAGTACAGAAATGGAAGGAAAAATACGTGAACAAATTCAAATGACTGAAATAATACATGGAAGATTCACAACAGAAGTACACTGAACTTGATGACATAATGAAAAAAGAAAACATTCCCATAGTAGTTATATTGTGAAAGACTGACTATATTGTGAAAGACTCCCCTCTGTCTTATCCAGCCCTCCACTAATTCTATTTTCTACTTTGACACTACCCCTTTTTAAAATGTGTGCTTCTGATTACCCTCCTTCTATCATTCCCCATTTTATCTCCTTCCCTCCTTCTTAAAAAGGAAACCATACCTCAATAAATCACATGGGGGAAATTATTCAGCCAATTGGAAGCAGATAGCAATTTATAGATCAAGAAAATACTAAAAGAAAGAAAGCCCAAAAGTATCTGCCGACATGCTAGAGGCCTTCCACAGGCTCTTGGAAGCTCTAGCTATATCACGATTATAAGTGACTTAGGCTGTCTTTGCTCTGTGGAGGCTCTGCTTGTTCCCTGATGTTATTTATCATAAATTTTTCTTGATTTCCATTTGTTTTCTTTTTTCATTCTAGAGATGAAAAATTGATTCTCTTAGTTTTGTGAACTTCATGATTTCTTTTAGGGAATGGTGGTGTATTGCAACATCTAGGTGGTGTTACACAGTGAAGTTCCTAGATTTTCTCATTGGAATTAATGAGCAGAGATGAAAAAGTGACCAAAGTATGCATAGTTTCTTCAGATTAGGTTGGAGCCTCTGATCAAAGAGATACCTGGTACTTTATCTGTAAGAAATTATTTAATAACTTTTAAAAATAATAATTCACAAATGGGAAATATTTTGGCCTAAAATCACTTGATTTTTAGGGTGCATAAAATGCATAATTCATAATTAGATTAGATATTTTACTTTTATGGTATTGTTTCTTTGCAGAATTCTTGGGACCCAACCAGAAAAGGAACAAGATATATTGAAATAGTCAAAAGACTTGAATTCAAATGCCAATTCTGCTACTCAGGCAAATCCATTTACCTCTCTGGTGTCCAGTTTCCTCATGAGAATAATGAAGAAGTTGGTTTGGATGATCTACACTCTAATATCCTGTCCACTACCCTTCTTCTTCATCTCATTCCCCCAAACTTAGGAATGACAGACCTTGAAAATTATTTGGTTTGAATACTCTTTACTTCAGATCTGAATTATAATCCAAATGTTTTGACTTCACCCTGATCATGACATCTATGTAATTTAAAGAAAAAATTGTTCCTCAATTTTCTGATTCATTTACTCATCAAACTATCTTATGAAAACCACTTTAGAGCTAGAAAATTCAGTAGTGGATCATTTCCAGCTTATTTCCTAGGCCCAAGAAATTGATATTTGCTAACCTAACCTAAATCTCTACAGATTCAGTTCAGTTAACAACATGCAATTCAAACACATTTTAAACTTAGGAAATTATATTGTCCAACCATTAATGGAAAAAAAGAAACTCACAAATCATCTTAAATATTTTTTAATTATAGAAAACTTATTTTATTATCAGTTCTATGAAAACAATACCATAAAAGTAAAATATCTAATCTAATTATAAATTATGCATTTTATGCACTCTAAAATCAAGTGGTTTTAGGCCAAAATATTTCCCATTTGTGAATTATTATTTTTAAAAGTTATTTCTCAGGACTTTTCTTCTCAAGTCATATATTAGCACATATCCACAACCATCATATGCCCAAGTCACCACTTCTGCTGGGATGGAGAAGAGAGGGAAAGAAAGAAAATCCTTTCCTCACTCCCTACTTTACTACACTATAAAAATAACAAAAGGAAAAAAAAGTCAAAAAGGAAATGCTCAAGTGAGAACCAGAGATAAAAATCAGCTTTTTTTTTAATAGACAATGAGGAGGGGTGGTTGATTCATAATCAGCAATCATTAGGAGGCAACTCTACTCTCTGTGACACCCAATTAATACAATGCCATCTGGCATGGTCACATTAAAAGAGCAGGAGCCCAGCAGTGGGCCTATATACTGGTCCAAACAAAAGACCTATAATCATCTCGTTACATCAAGTGGGTAATGCCTTCAACTTGATAACCTCTATAATAGGAATAAAATGTAATATTTTAAAAAAAATTAAACAAAATTTTAAAATCCCATCCCAAAGCTACATGCTTTCAGCTAGATTGAGGGTAAGGTGGTTTAACACCTTTGTGGGCTAAATGGTGCCTTCTTCCATTTATTATTTGGGTTAAGCAAGTAATTATTAATTAAAGCCTTCAAGTCTTGAGTTTTTTCCTTGTATTATTTTCCTGACTCTGATCTAAGAGAAAGTTGGGAAGACAGAAAGCAAAGTCTGTGTACCCTGAGGTAGAGACTGGTTGGGAGTGTAGCCCCAAGAGTGGCATAAGAGGTATTGGTAAGAAGTAGCCCATAACCCAGGGATGGTAAGGGGGCTAAAAATCTGGGCAGAAAAAGATCCAAGAGAACCCCTGAATGAGCACTGGATGGGGGATCAGGTTCCATTTGGCAACTCTCTCACCCATTTCCCAGTGCTAGAACACAATATCAGGGTGAAGAAGAATACTTACATTCATAAGGAAGCAGGTACCCTAGCTTTCTAAATTCAAGAGTGCAAATGAAGAAGGCAGTGAACAAATTTCACACCACATTGGAAGCATTGAAATATATAGGTCTCCAAACCAAGCTGTAAAAGCAATGGAAGTACATAAGATAGAAGCTGAAGCTAGACATCACTGCATGCCCAGAGGTGAGGAGAGACAAACAGAAACATAAAATACATTGTCAACAAATAAATTGGAAATATGACCCAATAATAAATGAAAGAACTTGACCACAAAATTTCTATGGTAAGACGGAAGCTTAAGGAACAATCTCAGAAAAAGACAATGATTTGAAAATACCTGTAAGCAAAATCTCAAAGAAAAATGGCTATTAGACACAAACCCAACAAGAATTCATAGAAAAGCTTAAGAACGAAATAAAATGACAACAAAATTTGAAAAATAAAAATAAGGACAATTTTGAAAAACTGGAAAAAGAAACAAGAAATATACAAGAAAATTATGAACAGAAAATAGGTAAAAGGAATACAAAAATGAAGAAAATAACTCCTGAAAATCAGAATTTGTCAAATGGTAAAATTTGTATAAAATTACATTGAATGCTTTTACTCCTTGAAAATCAGAATTGACTAATTGGAAGATAATGACTTCAAGAGACATTAAGACACAATAAAAACAGATTTAAAAGACTGAAAATATGAAAGATCCCCAATTGATAAATGGGCAAAGGATACAAACAGGCAATTTTCAGAGGTAAAAATTAAAGATATCTTTAAGCATATGGAAAAATGCTCTAAATCACTATTGATTCAAGAAATGCAAATCAAAACAACTTTGAGGTACCACATCTCACCAGTCAGATTGTTTAAGATGAAAAACCACGAAAATGACAAATGGTGGAGAGGACGTGGAAAAAATTGGAACACTAATGCATTGTTGGTGGAATTTTGAACTGATTCAACCATTCTGGAGAGCCATCTGGTACTATGCCCAAAGGGCTATAAATAATTACATCCTCTTTCACCCAGTAATGCCACTTCTGTGGTTGTACCCCAAAGAGATTATAGAAGTGAGAGGAGGGCCCATATATACAAAAATATTTCTTGCAGCTCTCTTTGTGATGAAAAGAAACTGGAAATTAAGGGGATGCAAATCAGTTGGAAAATGGCTAACCAAGTTGTGGTATATGAATATAGTGGAAAACTTTTGTGTTATAAGAAATGGGGAGGAGATGGTCTTCATATTCACCCAGAGAGGAGTATACAAACTGATGCTGAGAAGAGAACCAGGAAAAATTTGTACACAATCACAGACACATATGTGTGATGACCAACCTTGATAAACTGGACTCTTCTAAGCAGTGCACAGTCATAAGACAACTCTACAAGTCTCAGGATGGAAGAAGATATCTACATTCAGAGAAAGATCTAGAAAGACCAGTGTTTAAATGGAGACTGAAGTGATCTACATGCTATCATTCTTTTTCATGGTCTGTTCTCTTTCTTTTTTCCCATTGTTCACTCCATTGGCTACAATCCTTCTATACAACCTAATGTCCCATGTCTATACAGACTAATGTCCAACGTGAAAGAATTTGCAGATTCTATACTTGATTTCATGCCAACACAAAGTGGGGGAGAGAGAGGGGAGAAAATTTGAAACTCAAGGGATTGTGGAACTGAACCTTGTAAACTAAATGTAAATAAGCAAATCAATTTAAAAAAATAAAATATGAAAGAAAATGTGAGTATGTCATAGAAAAAAACTAACCTGATGTAATAGTACTGGAATTTGGAGATACCCCTGAATTGCCTTGGCTTTTGGGTTGAGTGTTAAAACTCATAGCTTGTGAATCCCATTTGTGGGATGAACTTGTTGACATGAAGAGAGAGGACTGAACTGGGAGGACCCGTGAATTGAGAAAAGAGTCCCAAGCCAGAAGAAGGACTTCTGGAAGAGCAGTAACCAGTATTGTGGAGCCTGAGTTGCTGAGAGAAAGACTGCTGAGAGCCAATTGGAGCTGTCCAGGACTTTTGAGAATTGCCACCTAGAGTTTCTGAGAACTGAGAAAGCATGGCTGTGATGCCAGTATTTTGTCTGTCTGTTTCCATGTTGTTTTTCCAGATTTGCCTGATGGTGAAGGATGGTACTACTGTTGTAGAGGTCTTGGAACCGGGCTGTTGGTTAAGAAGCCCTGAAGAAGGATTGTCTTATTGTATGTTCACAGAAATCCTGGAAGAGGGCCTTTCTGATGTTTTCAGGAGTTCTGGGATTGTTCTACAGGCAGAGAGTGACTTGATGAGGACACTGGCTTTGGCTTTGTTGAGCCTTGTCTCCCCAGGAACTGAGATTGCTGAGGGCTTGCCTTGAATCAAGATGGAACCAGGGCCTTTCCTTGGGTTTTCCATGCTGAGATGATATCTTGACCTTGTTATGACTTAAGAGTGGATGACCTTTTGTGCTCTTCTGCTCCCTTTTGAGAAAGTGCTTGGTGTTAATGGATGGTATTGTAATTACTTTGAGTCCAGGGGTGTGAAGCTTTTTGCCTTTTTGTGCTCTGTGATTGACCAAATGAATGTACTTTGTTTATGATTGGAAACTGATCTCCATTTGAAAAGAGACTTTGACTGACAAAATGAATGTACTGTCTAGGGGTAGAGTAGTACTTGGATTGAATTGAGAACTTACTTGTTAAATGAATGAGTTATACTGTATTTTGACTTTCTCTGTTGGGGTTTGCTGTGCTGGTAATACAAACCTTGGAAGTTGCCTTTGCTTGGCATTACACCTGAAAAATACATTGAGGAGAGATAATTTAAGAATTGTTGGTATATCTGAAAGCCATGATTTAAAAACAGCTTTTATATCATATTTTAAGAAATTATAATGAAATAAATCCCAGATATTTTAGAACCAGAGAAAGAAGTAGAAAGTAGAAGAATTCACTGGTTACCTTCTGGAAGAAAGACCCAAATGAAAACTCCCAGACATATTATAGCCAAAATTCAAAGCAGATCATAAAAGAAAATACTACAAAAAGCCAGAAAGAAATATTTCAAATATGATATAGTCAAAATTATACAATATTTATCAGGTGTGAAGGAGAGGAGGACTTGTAATGCATCATTCTAGAAGTCAAAGGAGCTAGGATTACAACAAAGTTTAACTAAAAAAAATTAAGTACAATTGTTAAGTGGAAAAATAAATATTTAATGAATTAGAAGACTTTTAAGAATTCTCAGTGAAAAGACCAGAGCCTAATTGAAAATTTGACATTAAAGCATAAAATAAAAGTGGATAGGAGAATTGATTAGAAATGATAAATCAACAATATGTTGTTTACAAGAAACACACTGGAAAGACAGATTCAAACACAATTAAAATAAGGGAATGAGAATCTATTATGTGTCAGCTGAAGTAAAAAAAAACATCAGGGAGAACAATCATTATTTCAGACAAAGCAAATGGAATAAGAGATTTAGAGGAAATAATTAGGGAAACTAAATCTTGCTAAAATATATCATAGACAAGAAGGTAACATCAGTATTGAACAAATATACACCATAAAGCATAACACCCAGATTCTTGAAGAAAAAGTTAAATGAGTTGTAGGAGGTAATAGAAAGTAAAATAATACTAACAGAGTAGTAGAGTTTACCCCCTCTCAGATCTAGATAAATCTAATCATAAAATAAGCAAGAAAAAAGTTCAAGAGATAAATAAAATTTTAGAAAAGTTAGATAAGATAGAGCTCTGGAGAATATGAAAGTAGAAAGGAATATGGCTTTTTCTCAGTCATGAATAGTGTTTTCACAAAAACGGACCATACTTTATGGCATAAAATTTTCATAAGCAAATGCAGAATAGCCAAAATATTAAACATATGCTTCTCATTTTATAATGGAATAAAATTACATACAATAAAGAGCCTTTGAAATATAAATTAAAATTAATTGGAAACTAAATAATTTGAAGTCAAAGAACAAATCATAAAAATAATCAAAGATTTCATCAAAGATAGGGACGACAAGGAAACAAAATACCAAATGTATGGGTTTTAGCAAAAGCCATCCATGGAAAATATATATGTTTAACACTTATATCAGTGAAAGAGAGAAAGGGCAGAACCAAGATGCCAGAGAACAGGATGGGATCCAGCTGAGTTTCCAGTCATCCCCACCAAACAATATATACTTTGAATCAAATTTTGGAGCAACAGAGTCACTGAAAGCTCAGAGGGAGACATTTATCCAATCTGGAGTGGAGAACCTACAGCTTCAAGTCCACATATTGCCTTCTAGGTCCTTGGGTTTGGCCTTTTGACCGAGTCCAAGTTTTACAGAACAAATCCTATTATTAAGAGGATTTATTCTGTGAAGTTCAGATTCAGTCAAAGGGCCTCACTTAAGGATCTATAGGACCACATGTGGCCTTGAAACCACAGGCTCCCCATCCCTTATCCAGCCTTCCAAAGCTTAAAAAATAAACAGAGAGGTCTGTAATAAGATGTAGATAAAGGCCTGGGGAGAAACGAGCACCAGCCGCAGCCGCTTCAGGAATTTTGAACCCAGAAATAGTAAGAGGATTGTGCAACTTGTCAGAAAGTGATTACAGCATACCCATTCCCTACACTCAGTCCTACTTATACTAATAGGCAACTCTATTACCCATAAGCAATTGAACCAAAGAACTGAGTCACAGTTTCTAGCAAGAAAGGAGTGATTTTGAAAAGTCACAAAGAAGAAGGGCCTGTGGTCACAGTTCCAGGACCAAGAGGAGCACTAGTACCTGTGATGCATGGAAAGAGTGGCCTTTACCTGGGTAAAAATCAGGGAATAGGGCAGGAGAGCACTAACCACACATCTCCTGTGATAACACCATTTTGGGAAGCAGTGACAGATTGCAGAACCTAGCAGCCAAAAAAAGAAAAAAGAAAAAGCCTGAAGCTTGAAACAATGCCTCCCAAATCCTAGGTTAGCAGAGACCAACTTTAACATAAAATTCAAAGTAAAGAAATAGGCTGGGAAAATGAGCAAGCAACAACAATGACAACAAAAATAACTTGATCATAAAAAGCTGCTAGAGTGGTAGGAAAGACCATGTCATAAATTTAGGGAAAGAAGACATAAGCATAGAAGAAGATAACAATGTGAAAATAGCTATAAACAGTCTCTAAAAATGGCCCCAAGCCTTCTGAAAAGTGTTTAAAAATGGAGAGAGATAAAACTGGTAGAGGGAAAATTGGGAAGAGAGATGAGTGATACTGGAGGTACAAAAATGCTGAAGAAAATGATACTGTAAAAAGTAGAATAGGCCAAATAGAAAAGAAAATCAGAAAATTCATTAAAGGAAAAAAAAGTCCATTAAAAGCAGAACAGACCAAATAGAAAAGCAAATCCAAAAGATCACTGAAGAAAACAACTCCTTAAAATATGGATACAGAAAAAAAGCAAAAGCTTATTGAAGAAAATGATTCCTTAAAAATTATAATCAGGCAAGTGGAAGCTAATGACCCCATGAGACCTCACAGTGGGCTATTATTGAAACTCACTCTCTTAGAAGAAATAAAGCATTTTTCTCACATCACTATAGATAATTTTTATTTCTTCATCTAGAAGCTGCCTTTCATATTCTTTGACCAAATAATATCATTTCCTACTGTGTATTATATACTTAATCCATTCTATTGTCCTGTCAATCTTTTTTTAACCAATACCACATTGTTTCAATAATTATCACTTTGTAACACAATTTGAGACCTGTTATGGCTAGGCTGATTTGCTTCACATTTTTTTCCTTTAATTCCCTTGATATTTTGTAATTTTGAAACATCTGATCTAATATAAGTCCAGATGATTTAAGAATAATTGTTATAAGATTAAATATTCAAACATGCAACTTTTCAATTTCAGTAACTACTATATTATCCATTTGGTTTTTTTTTTCTCATGGGGGCAAAAAGATTTTGACAACAAAGCAAAATGGTTATAACACCTATAGCCCACAACCCTTTTGGAACATTCTAGAGCATAGGAAAGAACATGGATATGCCAAACCAGAGAGACATAATTTTGATGAACTTTTTGAGAGGAAATTTCCTAGTTCCCATATAAACAATAGTATTTAACTAGTTGCTTCTGCTCATTTTTGGTCTTCAATTTTATCAAAAGTGTAAATCCTTAGGATTTATGACCATACAGCTGAGACAAAGACTTTTCCTACTGGTCTTCATTATCTTTAGGATTCACTACAATGACGTGGGTTTTGGCTATGAAGAGTTTGATCTGTAAACTGAATTAATCAGAAGAAACTTTCAAAAATAAGAAATTCCAGACTAATAAATTGTGCATGCAATTGAAACAACTACAAAAAAAATAACAAATTTGAAGTTGCCAATTAAACACTAAAATAGAAAGCCAAAAGAAAGATTAATCAAAATTCAAATAAAAAGTGAACCAATAAATAAACTAGAAATTGATTTTATTTTTAAAAGTAAGAAAGTAAATAAAGCATTGACTAACTACTTAAAAACGAAGAAAACCAAATTACCCATATCAAAAATGAAAAAAAGGATGATTATACAACTAATGAAGATAAAATTTTAAAAAAGTATTAGATCTTTTGCTCAAACATTTGCCAATAGAACTGACAATTTAAGTGAAAGGGACAAATATTTACAAAAATATTAATAGAAAAGGACACTGAATATTCCAATAAGCATATGTTAGAAAAAGAAATCAAACAAACCATAAGTGAACTCCCTACAAGGGGGAAAACAGGACCAGATGGATTTACAAGCAAATTCTAAGAAACATTAAAGAACAATTTATTTTGATACTATATAAACTGTCTGAAGGAGTCATATTAAATTCTTTCTATGACATAATTAGGTGGTTTTGATACTTTAACCAGAGAGAGCAAAAACAGAGAAAGAAAACCAAAGACCACTTTCTCTAATGAATATCAATGTGAAATTCTAAATAAAATAGTAGCAAGAAGATTATAGTGCTAAATCACAAAAATCATACACTACAACTAGATGCGATTTATCCCAGAAATGTGAGACTGGTCTAATTCTAGGAAAACCATCAGAATAATTGACTATATCAGTAGCAAAACAACAATATATGATTACAAGAATAAATGCCGGCAAAGCTTTTGACAACATACAAAGTTCCATTCCTACTGAAAACACCAGAAAGCATAGGAATAAGTGGTGCTTTTCTTAAAATGTTGATTAATGCCTGTCTAAAACTAAAGGAAACATAATCTACAATGGGAATGAACTGCCTTTCCAATAAGATCAGGGCTGAAGAAGGATGTCCATCATTACCATTATTATTTAACATTATACTAGAAATATTAGCTATTACAATAAACCAAGAAAGAAAGAAATTAAAGAAATAAGCATAGGCAATGAAGAATCAAAACTATCACTTTTTGCAAATGATATGATGGTATATTTGTATAATCCAAGAGATTAAACTTAAAAACTAGTTGAAACAATAAACTTTAGCAAAGTTACAGGATATAAAATAAAACCACATAAACCATCAACATTTCTAAATATTGCCAACAAACCCCAGTAGAAAGATAAAGAATGAGAAACTCCATTTAAAATAACTACAGATTAATCAAATAGCTGGTAATTTACCTGCCACAATACACACAGGAACAACATGAATGCAATTACAAAACACTCATCACACAAATACAGATCTTAATGACTGAAGAAATATTATACCTGAGTAGGCCAATCTAGTACAATAAAAATGGAAATACTACCAAAATTAATTTATGTGTTCAGTGCCATACAAAACAACATACTAAAAAAACGTACTTTATAGAGCTCATAAAAATGATAAAAAATTATCTTGAAGAACAAAAGTTCAAGAATATCAAGGGCATCAATGAAAAAAAGTGAAAGGAGCCTAGAAGTAACAGATCTCAAACTATATCACTAAATGGTAATCATCAAAATAATTTAGCACTTAAGAAATAGAGGGATTAATCAATGGAATAGATTAGGTTCATAATATACAGAAATAAATGAGCAGAGCTACATACTGTTTGAAAAACCCAAAGATCCTAGCTACTTGAGTAAGAACACACCATTTGAAGAAAACTGCTCATAAACTGGAAGCTTAGTATGCCAGAAACTAGACTTAGGCTAATTAATATCTGACAACACAGGCAAAATTAAGCTCAAAAAGTTTACATGACTGAAACATAGTTATACCATAAGTAAACTCAGGAAGCAAGGGGAAACAATAACTGTCACTTTCATGGTTAAGGGAAGAGTTCATGATCAACAAAGAGATACAGAGGTTCATGGGAGGTGAAATGAATAATTTTGATTATATGAAAATGCAAAATTTTTACAGAAATAAGACCAATGAAGTCAATATTTGTAGAAAGTTATGAAACAGAAAATTTTACAACAAGGTTTTTCTGTTAAAAATTTCTTTAAAATTTCTCATTTGAGAATTTTCTAATTTCTCAAATTCATAGAAAACAGCCTAATTTATAAAAGTAATAGTCACTTCTCAATCGATAGTCAAAGGATGTGAATAGGAAGTTTTCAGAGGAAGAAACCAAACTATTCATAGTCATATAAAAATGCTCTAAATCAGTAATAATTGGAGAAATGCAAAATTAAACAACACAGGGGTACCACCTTATATCCATCAAATTGGCTGAGATGATAAAAAAGGAAAATTACAAATACTGGAGTGTATATGAAAATTTGATAGAAATTACTGTTAAAAAGTGTCTAAATTTTTTTCCTCTTTTAATTGTTGTTATAAAATTACTTTTATTTTTTTTTCTTTTTACTCTTTGTAGTAGTTGTAGAGAGAGCTAATTTAGACAGAACTTTCTACTCTGCCAGTATCTGAAAAGCCTTTTGTGTCTTCTTTAGATGCTTGACAAAACATTGTAGAGAATTGTGAATGGCCTATCTTGCTGCAAAATAGCTAGTCTGGAAGAAATCTTACTCACCTTGTCAGTAATGGACAACAAACACATTTGAATATCCATCCATTTCCTCATGCAAACCATGTCTCACTCCTTTTTCAGACTGATTTCATGTCCTTTGGTCATTTCAGAAATTAATTCTTGATGTAGATATATCCTTTTTTAGGGCTTGTAATTAAAACCGCATCATTTACAAATGTGACTTTCTAAGACAAAAGGTCAGAAACAGTTACACTAACCATAATTGAAATCATGAGACATTACACTATTGAATATTTATTTTAATTTAATAATAATTGGTCTTTACATGCACACACACCTCACATGCATGCACGCACACCCCATATTAGATAGATTGATAGATAGATGATAGATAGATGATAGATAGATAGATAGACATTGATATAGATATTGATATAGATATAGATGTAGATTTGGATATAGATGATATAGATGATAGAGATAGAGATAGAGAGATATAGATATAGATATGTATTTGGCTATCTGAAGAACTTTAGTTGCATCAGATAAACATGAAAGATCTGAGGGCAAATGCTTATTCATCTCTATTACTCATACTGGTGAGAGAGATTGACTGTATTTTCTGTTTCATCTTTATCTTTTTCTCTGGTTAAATAGGCGGGCTAAATCTCAGCACTGACCTTTTATTGCTGCACAAACATATAGGTACATGTTTATTTTTTACTTTGAAAAAATATTTGAGTCAGAAATATTTTGGTAAATTAAAAAAACAAAACAGTGGACTCTGAACCAAAGACCCGAGTTTTAGTTACTTTGATTTTTTTTAGGCTCAGTCAGTTTCCTTTTCTCTAGGTCGAGTATTAAAATATTTCCCACAACACACACTTACCTCTCTCAACATTGTTGTAAAGTGAGGTTCACGTGAGATAATGTATGTTAATATGCTTTCTAGAATTTAACTTTCTTATGATTATGAAGAATTATTCTTGACTATGTATATTTGCATAGTCCATTATATTAGCAATACCATCCATCCAAGACTTTTAAGACATCTGACAATTGTCCTTTTTAAAGAAATCATATTTATGTAGTATACAAGTAATCTTATCCTGCTTAACTAAATTCTCTTGAGACTATCTAAAAGCAAGTGTCTCATCACCACTATATGACAAGTAGATCTTTTTTCTTTTCAAATTCTGAAAAAGTCTATGCATAGCTTAACTTTGTCTGCAAAGCCTTTACAAAGTCATCATGAAGCCATTATGAGTTAATATGACAAGATAATCAGTCTTTCAAATAATTTTTATTTTCATGTTCTATAAAACCAAATTTTCGAGTTAAAAATTTTTGACTGAAGAACATCTATTAAAGATATGGTACCTATTTCATTCAATAAGTTATTTTTTTTTAGCTATTCAATAAAATTAAGTTTAGTAGCATCCTACCACAATACTTTTGATAGTACCTAATAAATAGCATCTTACTAATAAATGCAAATTTTGTCCATTCTCATTTGAACTTCACACATGCAAGAATATTACACATACCAGTCCAACAGCAATTGGGCTTTGATATACATCTCTAGTATATATTTTGATTAATATGCTAGATTATAGTTTAATAAGTTTAATCTGAAGAATTTTGTTGAAGTATGATTCTTTTTCACTTGCATATCACCTAATTTTATTCCCTAAAAGTAGAAAAGGAAATTAAAAAAAATAATAATGAATAACATCTGGATTTTTTTTGTATTTGCTGATACTGTTCAGTGACTAAACTGTGATGCATAATCAATGAGACTGGCAATTGAAATTCCAAACACAGAAGAATATGTTAGACATACAATTCTAACTGCTAACAGTTTATGCTAAAGGGCAACCTTGCATGTCATAGAACTACATTGCAATGTCATACAAATAT
The DNA here is from genome assembly GCA_028646575.1 of Pseudocheirus occidentalis. Classification (NCBI taxonomy): domain Eukaryota; kingdom Metazoa; phylum Chordata; class Mammalia; order Diprotodontia; family Pseudocheiridae; genus Pseudocheirus; species Pseudocheirus occidentalis. The sequence goes on from CM053600.1 coordinate 63,350,743, forward strand.
GATGCCAAATATACTGTTATATCATAACATGTGGAATTTGCAAGTTGTGCTACTATCATTCATAGAAAACGGTGCTTTTCCTGAAAGCTAGAAGATGAATGTATGGTGGAAACTTGAATCAAAGCTTGAAATTCTAAAAAGAACAATCAGCATTCATATGTCCAGTCTCATATCTGTATGTAAAGGTAAAGTCCAAATATATAAAATCACCAGACATTCTGTAGTAAATTAGGTTTAGTTTTGTTTTTAACTTAGTTTTCTATATTAGTAGCATCAAGTAAAACTTGTTGGTAGGATGTTCTAGTAATATATTTCCATGACATTGTCTTAGGAAGGTAAGGAAGACCTTTTACAAAGTAACCCATCAAAAACCTATTAAGGATCTAGCATACATGAATGCATCTAGGCCATTTTGTATCATTCCTTTTTTACTATTTACCTAAAAATATACTGAATCCTCATTCACATTAATAAACTGCAGGGGGGCCGCTCCATGGTGCAGTGAATAGAGCACCGGCTGTGGAGTTGGGAGGACCTGAGTTCAAATCTGACCTCAGACACTTAACACAAAAACTAGTCGTGTGACATTGGGAAAGTCACTTAACCCCAATTGCCCTCTGAAAAGCAATAAATAAATAAATAAATAAATAAACTGTACGGTAGGGTTTTTTTTCTACACATATTCAGAATTTGAAGTGATGTTTGTTCAACAGTTACAAAGATTTTTTTTTACTTTATCATATCTTTCACTTAAACTTCTGATTCTTAATATGTGTGTATGCATATATATATGTATGTGTATATATATATATATGTATATATATATATATATATATATATATAAATTGAGTTGATCTGAAAACCATATCAAAACATAGCCCATAAGAAAAAAAATCCATTTATGTAGAATACATCATTCAGAATTTTGAAAACGGGCAATGCTTTGGGTGCACATAAGCAGAGTTGCTTTTTGGTTTATTCGGAGCTATAAAGATCAAGAGTAAAACCAGATATATATTCATAATGAGTAACTTTCTTGAAGTGGCTTTTGTCCTACCTTCAGTCAGCTATGGGGAGCAAAAAGAAAAGACATTAATAACTATAGAAATTCCAACCTAATGGAAATGTTTTGGAATTTAATAAAGAACATTTTGAATCATTGCTGGAAACTACATTATTTTCTCAAAGGCAGCCTTATCTAATACTTCACTGATCAAGGTCAGCACTTAGGAGAGCTGGATTCAGTAACCTAGCAGTGGAGTCCGAAAATGTATAACTTAAATGTGCTTTGTTTTTTAAAACAAGAGTTCCAGTCTTCTTCAGTCCCCTTTGGGACCCTTCAAACTTCAAGTCTTTCTTCAGGATTCTTTAAGAAATGAGTCGTTTTGGGTGTTTCTGACTTCCATGTTCAAGAGAGAAGATGAAAGAGGCCAACCCTCCTTCAGATTGCTGATGGAAAACACTTGGAAGAAATGTGAGAGGAACTGGAAGTCTTCATCATGCCCCTGTCCCCAGATTGCTACAGAAGAGACTCCAAGAATTTCTCCCTTGGTCAGATTCAGATTGCTCTCTCTTGGTTGAGCTGTTATATCATTCTCAATGAGAGACCTGCTTCACTTTGTCTGGTATGTATTCTCCTATGTATACCTTCTCTTATTTCCATCACTAATCTCTCTCCTGAGCTTTATTCCTACATTACTTCTAGGATGTGTCTGGTTAAATGTCTCATAGACATCTCAAACTCAGCATAACCAAGATACCACTCATTATCTTTCTCTCCAAATTTAATATAGTTTTCCTATTTCTTTTGAGGGAACCACCACTGTAAGTTATTTATATTCATAATATCAATGTCATCCTTCAATCCAATTCTCATTTGATGTATCCAGTCAATTTCTAAATATTGTAGCTTTCTACCTCCAAAACATCTCTCCCATACATCCTCTTCTCACCATTATTTCCCTAATTCAGACCCTAATCACCTGTCACCTGGACTAACTACAGTTTGTTCTCTGTTTTAAGCCCTTCCCCTACTTCAATGCCTCCAGATAGCAACCAAAGTAATTTTCCTACATATAGGTTTGACCACAGTTACTAAATAAACTTTAGTGATTCCTTTATCACTTAAATCCAATTCAATTGCAAGTCAAGACATTATCTTCCTGATGTCATTGGTCTTCTTTGAGAATGAAGGACAAACAACAATCTGTGATTCATAGTAGCTGCCCCACTGGAGACCCAAATAGTCAGTTCCAGTTGGACAATGCCCCTTCCTTCCTTCCTTTCTTCATTACTTCTTTTCTTCCTTCCTCCCCTCTCTCCCTCCTTCCTCCCCCTCCATTTTCTCACTCCTGTCCCTCCTTCCTCTCCTTCCTCTTTGTCCTCCCCACTCCTCTACTTCTGTCCCCATAGGGATGATTCCTTACCTGTGCATACTTTGCTCAAAGAAATATAAACTTTGATCATTGAAACTTCACAAGGCATTTTGATGTTTGTGGGCTATATTTTTCTCCTCTTTACCTCTTTATTTTGTCATTAAAAAAACACTGAGACAATTAACTCTTTTGCCTCATGTAGTTTTATTTATGGTTTCTTGAAATACAGCATTGGGAAGATGTCTGAGACCAGCTTTGAACTCAGGAAGATGAGTTTATTGCAATTCAATGGAGCTACTTGAAAATTCCTTAAACCCAGATCACTCTGGCTCTCACTGATTGGTCAGCAACAGGTTCTAGCTCAAGTCTCACTCTGTCATTGTTTGTGTTTTTATGGTTCAGAGTGAGTATGAATAGCAATTATTTCTGTTTTGGCCATGAAACCCTAAGGGCCTTATCCTCCCACATTGTTTTTTTTATTAGATTGACAGGTTCCCAAAGTGGATAATATCACCTCCTGTGCAGTGCTGGAATCATGGGAGATGGTGTTTTAGCCCCAGGTGAAATTAGGGGCTACTGAATAAAAATAAGCTGTAGTGGAAGACTAAGGAAAGAAAAGGGAAGAAAAATTTTAAAACTGCTCATATGTGTCTCATCTGTTGTATAACAGAGTTAAGGTTGTAGTCATTACATTATTTTCCAATAAACACACAAAATTCAAGTTACAAACAATCATCGACACACCACAGGTCTCAAAAAGCAAGCATTATCAGACAAGCCTATCATGCATTGTCAGAAAGCACAACGTGCATCAACAGTAATATGTGCATATAATGACTTGTTTACAATATGATTCTATGTGGTTCTGTGATGCAATGTTGCATCATCAAAATTTCAATGCAGAAAACCTCACAAATTCACATGAAATTATTAAATTTAAGATGTGTCACTTTTGGCAACCTCTGGACTAGTCAAAAGAGACCTTCTCTGCACCCCACCCCACCCCAAGTCTTACCCAGCCTTAATCAGTGAATGGAATTTGCCTCAGACAAACTGAGACTTGGGAAAGACCTTAGCTTGGAAAGGCTGCCTCCCACTGCATCTTTATCTATATCTTACCAGTGGACCCAGATGGCTCTGGAGGAAAGGACACCAGAACGCTGGTGACTTTGCACAGTAGTGCCTCAATTAAATCCTATTCACTCACAAGTCAAGAAATCACCTTATTGATGGCATTGGTCCTCTTTGAGAATAAAGGATAAAAAAACAATAATGGCTCCCTATTAACTTCAGGATTATATATTTTGCATATACCAGACTCCTTCATATACACTATGATCAAACAGACCTTCTTGCTATTCCTTACATAAGATACTTCATCTCCAATATCTCCAATCTCTCTACCTCTGAACCACTTACTCACTCCTTCCTGAAATATAATCCTTCTTCACCTCTAAGTAGATTCCCTAGCTTCCATCAAGCACTACCTGTTACCTGAAGTTTTTTCTGACTTCTCTAGATAATAGAAACATCCTCACCTAGTTATCTTGTATCTATTTTGTATATACTAATATGTGTATGTGTTGCCTACCCTTGCTAGATTATAAGCACTTTGAGGCCAGGGACTGTCTCTGTATACCTAGCACCTAGCACAGTGCCTGACACTTAGTAAATGTTTCTTGATGATTGATTAGTTGAAAGAACTTTGAGGGAGAAATTGGATCAGGTTTCATTTTTATATACTTAACCTAGCAAAAAGAAAAACTTAGATTGTAGTAAATAGTTGATGGATTGGATATTTAGTAATGCAGGGAAATTGCCCTAAATGCTTTTAGATCTGAAACAACCACAAGGTAATATGTTACACTCAGAACTGACTTCAAATTTGGGGATGTATTGGTATCTAATTGACTCCACTGAACTTCAAAGAGTCGCATGCCAAAGACTGAAAGAAAGTAAGCCCATGACTCTCTTGTAGTATACTTTTTGGACAAATAAAAGAACAAGAGCTTCTGCTTATCTATTGAGGAAAGCAGAGTTATTCAGCTATGATCACTATGACAATTAAAATCATGGCAATAAAGTCAAACTCTTATAATTGAGTTTCCAATGACTAATTAGGTACATTTTTCACTTCTTCCAAAGCTGAGATTGAAGAGGTTTCATTTTGGTATTACAAGACTGAGTGGAAGAAAGACATTTTTTTCCTCAAAACATTTTTCTGAAACATATATTCTGGGAAATAGATACTCAACAGAAAGAGTTTTATTCTTGTTTTTCATTCCTCAAATTATACAGGGACTTCTAAAATGATAAACATTACAAAATCATCCAATTCTCTTAATGAAATGTTATGCATATAGTTGTCCATATCTTTGCTAAGAAAATCCCAAATGAGATCATGAAAAGTCAGGTGCAAGTGAATAAAAATATCTTGGCTTTAAATTGGGGTATAATTTTTATTCTATCACACCTCCAGTTTTTCTATAGTTCAAAGTAATACCTGGGTTTTTGCTGACAAGTGAGGGACCTTGGTAAAATTTGTTTATTTGATTAATCCATTTTTTTAGAGGAGACTTATTCCCATATAACATATTACTTCACTCTGCAATCTCTTACCCTTCATTGGAACACAATTACTATCTGGGCTCTCCCCCTTGGTTAAGACTATCCTGATTGGCAGGGCAAGTATTTCTATCTACATTTTACAGAAGAATAAATTGTATTTCAGAATGGGTAGTGGTAAATAGTCAAAGAAATGATCAGTGACAGACCAAGGATTCAAACCCCAGTATCTTGAATCCAATTCTACCATTTATTTTCCAAATCAATAGATTGATAAAGGTTGAAAAAGTAAGTATAACAATAAAAAACTGAAAAAACCACCAAACAATAGACAATATTAATTAAAAGGAGCTGAAATTTTTCTATTGTATATAACATGCTGCATACAGGATAAATTATTTTCATTCGTAATATGGAATTTGGAAACAGGTTACCACTCCTCTTCCTGGCCATCATGAAGATATCTATGGTATTTCATGTCATTCTTGTAATAGGTATGTCCTACCACAATATCAGTCTCTACTTCTAAGTTATCTGACTCTGATAGTTTAGCTTTCAATTTATTTTCCCTGGAACTAGGTCACCATGCCACTTCTTAGCCACCTCTATACCATGCTGCCATTTTCCCTTTGTGTTCTGTCTTCCATTATTGGAATGTAAGAGAGATTGACTTGCTTGTATTTTATTCCAATACTTAGCAAAATGCTTGGAACAAAAAATGATCTATCTGCCTGCCTCTTTGTCCACCTGTCTATGTACCTGTCTATCTTGATGTTTACTATCTCTATACATGAATGGGTCACTTTATGTTCCTAAGGTCTTAGTTTCCTCATCTGTAAAACAAATAGGTTGAACTAGATGATTTGAAGGACTCATCTAGATATAGGCTTGTGAAATTGTATATTGGCCAAAAAGAATACTAGCTGTCTTTCATGCAGCACTTTTATGGGGGTACAAAGAATTTTTTTCACAACCACTCTTTAATGTAGGCAATGAAAATATTGTTACCTTCATTTTATATAGGCAACAATTGAGGTCCCAAGAAGTTACAGACCGGCCCATGATTATACAAATGAGAAGCATCAGAATCAAAACTTGAATCCGAATCTTTTGACTCATTTAGGATGGTTTTGTTGTTCTTCTTTTTCATTATAACATCCTGTGCCTCTTTAAAAAATCCCTCACATCAGGTTAAAAAACAAAATGCTAACAATGAAGCAAAAGTACATAGGAGAAGTGAAAATCATTTTAGCCTATATGAAATTATATAACTGTGACAAATATTTTTGCCTCTCTGAGCTTTAAGTTCCTTATTTGTGAAATGGGAATAATAACATTTGTAGTACTTATTTTGAAATGTATTTTGAGGAACAAATAAATAGTGTTATGTGAATTACTTTAAAAATGAAAAATTACTGTATTACAATACTTATTATCTCATTCCCATTTTATGTGGTTCAGATGGCAGCAGTTCTGGGACAAGTAACTATTCTGATATTACTCTTTGACATATAATGTTCTATATTACTATTTCATAGGTGGAAGAAATAATTACTTTTTATAGCTGAATAAAATTTTAGGAAATAAGCTCATCTGTAGACTCACAGAAATTATTACTGTTATTGTTGTCATTGTTATTATTATTGTTATGAGGTATTGTTGAATTTATCATTAAGTGAATTAAGCAGTTTAGTTTTAGGTGAACTGACTTTGGATAACTGACTTTGGGTAGAATTATTTCAGTCCAATAGACCTTTATCCAGTATTTCAGTGAATGAACAATAAATGAGAATTATTCCTAAAATGATGTGTAAAATAAAAAACAAATCATTCAAAATGAATTGAATTGAATATTTTATGATATATAAAATAAATAGAAAGACAGTAAACATCCTAAAAATCCTTATTTCATTTCTATATGGGCACATACAATTGGTTGAAACCAATTTTTTTCTCTACTCCTAAAAGAAATTCTCTACAATGCACCTGTAAGATAATACCTTATTATTAATGTACCATCTTAAAATTTGTAAAACACATAATGTAATATAATTCAAGTTTTTTTATTTGATCAGTTCCATTTTGTTCAACAATACAAGTAAGTAGGCTGAGAAAGGTTCTGTTATTCTCAGTTTCAAAAGCAAAAACTGAGGACCAGATCATTTAAATGATTTACATGAATTAAAATAACCATGCTTTCCAATCTTTTTTATATGTTCACATATTTGACATTTTAAAATGTTATTCTTAGCTTACTAGGTAGATTGCAATTAAATGTATCTAGATTTCATTATCAAATCTGAAGAGTATGATAGAACTTCCATAGTCTTAAAAAAGAAGAAAAATGAAATAGAAATATATATGTGTATATGTGTGTGTGTGTATGTATATATACTTTCAGGACCCTATCTCTGTTTCTTACATGTATGGCCATGGGAAAGTTAATTAACCTTTCTGGACCTCAGTTTCTCCATCTATAAATTAAGTCATCCAATTAGATAATTAGTTCCTTCACACTCTAAATCTTATGATCTTAGGTCTTCAATTCCTACAATGCATTTGAAAAGAATTTATAGAGTTAAATGTTAACAATACCTGATGAGTTGTAAAAGATTAATTCACATATTCATATTAATCACAGAGCAGCCAATGAAGTGCTAAATTTACAGTCTGGTTAGGTAAGTAATTAGGTAAAGATTAAAGAAAGAAATAAGAGGCAAGAGGATTAAGCCTACCCTATGAAGATCAGGGTTTAAGTAGACAATATTATACATCTTCAGGATAAAGAGATGTTGTACGCTGATGCTATTTAACAACTTGAGCATTATTAATTATGCATCTAAAGTTGTGAAGTTGTGTATTTGAAGTATCAATGTAAAGAAAAGTGACTTTGAAACTGAAAAAATTCCTTGTTACTGTTCAGTTTATTGGAATAGGGAATTGCTGGGTACATAGATGCATGTCTGTAATGCAGTTTTAGAGAATTGCCCACATCACTGAGAGCTTGGGGATCTTCTTGTAAGTATCAGAGACAGGATTTGAACATGAGTTTCATTTAAACTCCAAGGTTGGCCATTGGAATCTACTGAATCCCTTAGAGGAGGTCACCTCTCAGCACTATTTAGTATAAAATAGAATCACAGAATCTCAGATGTAGAAGGTACCTCAGAGACCATCTACTATAATCTGAACCTGATCAAGATTCTCTTCTATGTTATCCCTATAGGACAAAAGAAAACATCCGTATACTTAATAAAGTGATCTCATATCTCTAGAAGACTACCAGATATAGAGGAGGGAATAGGTAATTTTAAGTTATAAAGTATAATAAAGGAACTGAAATATTTGCCAAGCTGCATTTCTTGTACAGTAACTAGTGCCAATCTGCTGTTAAAACCTACCAACAGCGTGCTTCATGGGTCTTTATTATTTCTGTCTTTGAGAGTTAAGAAGGAATGCAGACGGGGGCGGCTAGGTGGTGCAGTGAATAGAGCACCGGTCCTGGAGTCAGGAGTACCTGAGTTCAAATCCGACCTCAGACACTTAATACAAAAAACTAGCCGTGTGACCTTGGGCAAGTCACTTAACCCCAACTGCCCTCAAAAAAAAGAGTAAAAAAAAAAAGAAGGAATGCAGATGGAAAAACTGAAGTGGACAAGTAGAAAATGAAATAAACAGGGTCAAGAAAACAATAAAGAAAATGACTACACCAATGTAAAAAGAAAGAAAAAATCCACAAAATTATTGAAATTGAATTTGCCAAATTGAAAAAGAAAGAAATTAAAAACTTGAGGCAAAAGAAGAAATATGAAAAAATACTTCCCCCATTCCTTTGAAGAAGGGTTTTAGGGTAGATCTAGGGGTGTGTATTATTTTATGTGATGTCATATTTATCAATGTATTAATAAGTTTTTGCTAGGAAAAATGATAAAATTAAGAGTAAAATAGTTGAATAATAATGGTGGAATCCATTCATTTCTGTGAAATATTATATGAAAATAGGATCTACAAAATTCTGTTTGGAAGGAATTTCTTAGAAATAGTTTAATTCAAACACCTTTTTCTATTGATGAAGAAACTGAGGTCTGGAAAATTTGATTGGAATGTCCAAAGTCAAACAATGAGTAAGTGGCAGAGCCAAGGAGCAACCTGGGGCTTTCTTTCATTAGGCTCCAGGATGGGGATTCAATCTGGGGATGCCTCATGCCCTAATTTAAAAATAAGACGGGAAATTCCAGAACTCAATTCAGTTCTGTTTAGCTGGGAAAACTGGAGTATCTTCTTAGGTTCTACTAATAATGAGGCTCCCATTGGATTCTCTAGGAAATACTGTGGATAATGATTATTTGATATTTTTCTGGATCTGACAGGCCTAGGAGATGCATGGTAAAGGAAATGGAATCCTTGGTCCTGATATTCAGACAACAAGGAAACTCTTTTTAAACATCCTCAATATTTCAATACAGCTCTGACATTACAGGCATGGGTATTCACTCCAAAGATACAAATCCAGTTTCTCACTTTGTACAGTTTTTATTCATGTACTGTCATAGAAAATAAAAAAAGACCCACCCAAGGTCCTAGAGGCCTTCTTCTCAGCCTTTTAGCATTTTGGGGAT
>CM053600.1:63368932-63391167 GCA_028646575.1 Pseudocheirus occidentalis
GAGAGGGGGTGATGGAGGGAAGGGCAGGGTTGGGTGGAGGGGTGCGGGAAGCATACATCTCAGTAAAGGGACAGGGACAGGATAGAGAACAAAACAAGGGAGGGGTGCAGGATAGGAAGGAGGGACATACAATTAGCCTCTCACAATTTGCCCACCATGGAGATGTCCTGTGTAATTACACAGGTACAGCCTGTATTGAGTTGCTGCTCCTCCCAGTGGGAGTGGGTGACAGGGGAGGAATTGCAAGAATCTAGTATTTAAAGCTATACATTCAAATGCAACTGGGAAATAATACATACAGGGACGGGGGCAAGGGGCCCTGCTAGAAAGCTAGAGGGGTGTTGGAGGAGGAAATAAAAGCCAACAGATTGTGGGAGGGGCCTTACAGTGGGATCATTGTTCTGGGCTGGGGGGTAGGGGCAAAAAGGGGAGAAAATTTGTAACACAAAACTTTGTAGAAATGAATGATATAACCAAGAAAATAAATTAAAATGAAAAAAAAGAATTGAATTATACCATAAAAAAATGGTTATTATTGCCTAGGAGCATGTATACCTGAATTTTTGGAAAAGTATAGCCCCTCATTTGATGAGGGCTGGTAACTGCTAAGCTTATCAATTGACTAATTATTTGAATAATTCTACCCTATTATCAAGGGACCTAGCTGTAGAGAATTAGCTTATTTCTTTGCTGTGAACAAATAAATACTGAACACTTTCTTAAAACACTACCATCACCAAACCAAACAAAAAAAGGTGGGGGTGTTTTTCAATATGTCATAGGGAGAAATAATGTCCAGATTCTCCTGAATCAGAAGAGTAATAAAGGGTCCAGTTTTCAGGATAATTTGTGGAGTGACCTGAGGTCAATTGGAATGTTGACAAAAGAAAGGTAAGCTTTAGTCTGTCTCTTGCCAGACAATAAAAAAGTATGAACATGACCCTTTTTCCCTTGAACAAGGCTGTGACAAATGATAATTATTAACTTGGAAGAAATGATTCAGAGTTTGCCTTAACTAGGCAAAAGACAACTAAGGTGCAGAGCCAAGAGAGAATCCTTAGACTGGGAGAATTCTACAAGGAAAAAGGAGGTAGAGAAGCACAAAAGAATGGGGAGAATGAAAGAGAAGGAAAAAGGCCCATTTAGTGCTAGTTAGCAAAAATACCAGCACCTAATGAAAGAATATGCTATACCCACGAAGGAACTAATTGCACTTTAGACAATGCACCAAAGGAAAGCAACAGGCAGAGAGCAGATGGACACCAAGAGCAATGCTGACAAGCTTTCTGGGGAATTAGTAAGTATAGAACCTGCATATTTGGAATGGTGATAAAGATTCATCCAGATCTTTGGAAGAAAACACCTGTTGGTTTTTTCTTACTCTTTCGATAAAGTAAAACTTGACTTTAATATTGTAAACTTTGCACTTGTAAACATGAGATGGTATCAGCACAGTGTATGTGCCACATAGCAACTTTCTCAGATTTAATTTGGGGTAAGTGGAGGATAAGTAAAGAAATGAACTCTCTCCCCTCAGAGCATCACCTTTGTGTAAAAAGTCTGTCATCCAAGAATCATATTTTATTAAATAATATAACCTAGAGATTTCCTTTTTTATTGTGGCTGCTTCTATATAATGACCATGTCTGAGTTTTGGGCAGTTATTCCTTCAAGAAATAATTGAAATAAGGCATGCTAAACTTCAAAGTATGCTTTAAGCATCACCCAATATGGTTCTTTGCATTCAGAGAGAGCTGCCAGAGGGAAAAATTTTTCTATGATTTCTCTAGCAAAAAAGAAAGCTTGAATTCATGTTTTATATGTGCTTGACTATTGGTGAATCACTTCTTTTTTGTCCTCGATTAAAAATATCTCCATGAATATTAATAATGGATAGTTAAAATAAACTTGAACAAATAGGAAGATACACATACACAAATACACACAAAGTGTTCTACCACCTTGGTCCACTGTTCCAGAATGTATTTAAAGCAGTGGTTCTCAACATTCCCAATGTCGTGACCCTTTAATACAGTTCCTCATGGTGACCCCCAACCATAAAATTATTTTCGTTGCTACTTCATAACTGTAATTTTGCTACTGTTATGAATCCTAATGTAAATACCTGATGTGCAGGATGTATTTTCATTGTTACAAATTAAACATAACTCACGGGTTGAGAACCGCTACTTTAAAGTATACAATGTAGGCATCAGGTTGTGGATTTAGAATACCTACCTTTTGCTGGTTTGACATTTATTTCTTAGCAGGTTTGATCTCTCTTTCCTGGGCAAGTTTGTTACTAGCTGTCTTGTTCTCATTTCTACCCTGAACTGAATCAGCACTGCTTTCAGGCAGCACTTTTTCACTGTGATTGGCAGTCACAGAAGCTAGTGGATGTTTTCAGGTCAGTGCCAGGGGAGCCTGTTAAACTTGGCATGGTGGTGATTTGTTATTGCTGATGAGTAATTATGGGTAGGTTTGTATTTCATGGGTGTTTCATAGGTGGTATTTGCAGAACTCTCACCTTACTTAAATACTAAAATACTTCAACCTTTTGTCAACACTTAAAAGCTATTACCTTTCTCCAAGGAAAGGTAAAGGAGTAGAAAATGCTGATGTGGCTAATTTCATTATTTCCTGCCAAGAAACTAAGAAGATTTAGAACTTGGGAGGGGGGGAGTAGGGAAGTAGGAGGTAATGTTCTCAAGAATGGAAGGATTATTAGTAGCATTCATTGGAAGTTTTGTTGGACATTAAATGAAGCTTACCTCAAGGAATGTGTAGGTAGATTTGTTATGTCAAATCAGATAAATGATCAAATAAGATAATATTTTTAAAAAGCATTTAGTATGTTGCCTGGCACATAGAGGCCCTAAATAAATGCTTATTCCTTTCCTCCCTCATTCTCTCAATTGCATTAAATGCTTCAAAATACTGGATGATGGATAACCAACATTCTATATATAAAATGTCTCTTTTAGCAATTGTTATTTGGCAATCTCAATAGCTCCATTCTGCTTGCTTCAATGGAGGGAGTATAGTGTTGATCAAAGTTAGAAAAAAGATTTATTCAATGATTTTGAATGCAACATAAAATTTGCCTCATTTGATTTGTTGCAGATTGTGAAATTCTAGGTGGATTCATGAAGATCACACCAATAATGGAAGTTTACCATGGGGAAAGGATTTAAAATCTGTCTTGTGATAGATTATGTTTTGCACTGAACAAATATAATACAGAAATTCATTCCTCTGAACTGACCAGTAGATAATGAATTGTTTTGGCCATGACAATACATGAAAACAAATTAAGCATTAAAAATAAACAGAATGTGGAAATGCTGATTTAATATATAATCAGCTGGCCCTCCTGTCACAGAAATCTATATCTAGCTTATGTTTTAGGCTACCCAATAGCTAAAGAAGACTAGGATTTCTTTATTTTTGAGAAACAGAAGGAAGGCCTTGGCTGAGAGCTTGCTCTTTCATTCTCCTATCTCCAAGAAAGGCACTGGGCAAGATTCCTATCTATCTATGACACACCAAATTATCTATGGTCTAGGTGCACAGTATAATTATATATATGAAGTCACGTAAAACATTTCTTCCTAGTCATGTTCTGAAAAAAAAACCAAGAAAAATAAAATAAGGGAAAAATATGCTTCAATTTGCTGTTTGCGCACATCTTTTATCTATCTGGAGATATAGTTAACATCAATTAATATCACAGTTGTAGTGGATCACTGTATTGATCAGAGATGCTATCTTTCACGGTTGATTTTCTTTACAACATTAGTGTTATTTTGTAAATTGTTCTCCTCATTTGTAGAGCCAATACAATATTCACAGCACTGATGGTGACTATAAATATGCTTGCGCAGTACTCAATCACAAAATATAATAGATTCCCCATATAGAAGACAGAAGCAAAACACTTTTTCAGACACCAGAAAACCAAATGCCAAAACCAGGAAACCGAATCCATCATAGTAATATGTAAATACACCACAATGTAGCAGAGAGCCATACTATCCTTTAGCGTTCCCACAAACCAACACTCACAAGCCTAGCTGTCTTCTTGCCAAGGAAGATTTTCAAATCAGGGAAGGTCTTCAAATTCCTTTAGGCTTATTAAAGGACAGGGAAGATATTCAAATTCTCATTACCATTACATCATTCTGCTCACTTCACTTTGAATTAGTGAACGTAGGTCTTCCCAGATTTTCTGAAACAATTCCCTTCATCATTTTTTATAGTGCAATATAATTTCATCACATTCAGAATTCCATAACTTGTTCAGTCATTCCTCAGTTAATGGGCATCCCATCCACTTCTAGTTCTTTGACACCAAAAAAAGAGTTGCCATAAATGTTTTTTACATATGGGTCCTTTTCCTTTTTCTTTAATCTTCTTAGGGTATAGACCTAGAAGTGGCATTGTTAGGTCACAGTTTTACAGTCGCTTGGGCATAATTCCAAATTGTTCTCCAGAGTGGTTGGACAAGTTCACAGACCCATTAACAGTGAATGAGCATAACTCTTTCCTCAAATACCCTTCAGCATTTGTCATTTTACTTTTTGATCATCTTAGCCAATCTGATAGGTATAAGGTGGTACCTCATTTTAAAAAATTTATGTTTTTCTAATTATTAGTAATTTCTGAGCATTTTTATATAACTACTGATAGCATTTATTTCTTCCTTTGAAAGCTGCTTATTCATATCCTTTATTGTTGATGTTGAATAATTTCAGTCTTTTGTGACTGCCTTTGGGTTTTTCTTGGCAAAGATGCTAGAGTGATTTGTTATTTCCTTCTCCAACTTATTTCATAGATGAGGAAACGAAGACAAATAGGATTAAGTGTCTTGTCCAGGGTCACACAGCTAGTAAGTATCTGAGGCTGAATTTGAACTTAAGTCTTAGTGACTCCAGGCCCAGAATTCTACCCACTATACTGCCTACATCCACATAAATTTGGTTCATTTCTCTATATATTTGATAAATGAGAGATTTATCAGGAAAACTCACTGTAAACATTTTCTCCAGTTTCCTGTCTTTCTTCTAATTTTGGTTGCATTGTTTTGGATTGTGCAAAAACTTGTAAATTTTATGTAATCTAAATTATAATTTTATCTCCATGAACCTATCTATTTCTTGTTTTGCAATAAACTCTTTTGTTGTCCTTAGATCTGACAGGTAATTTCTTTCACGCTCTCCTATTTTTCTTATGATGTTACTCTTTATGTCTAAGTCATGTACCTATTTTGAGCTTATCTTGGTATACAGTATGAGAGGTGGTCTATGCCTACTTTTCTCCAGACTACTTTCCAGTTTTTTTTCCAGTAGTTTTTGTCGAATATTGAATTCTTGTGCTCACACCTGAGATCATTGGGTTCATGAAATACTAGGCCACTTTGTTCATTTGCTTCTGTATATTATGATCCTAATATATTCCATTGACTGGCCATTCTATTTTTTATCCAGCACCAAATTGTTTAGATGATTAGTCCTTAGTTTGAGATATAGTATTGCTAAGCTCTTTTCCTTCACATTTTCCCCCATTGATTCCCTTGATATTATTGACTTTTGGGCGTTTCCAGATGAATTTGTTATTGTTATTTTTTTCTAGCCCTATAAAGTAATTCTTTAGTACTTTACTTGGTATGAAGCTGAATAAGTAAATTAGTTTAGTTACTATTGTCATTTATACTATTTTGGTTGGGCTGCTTTTTAGGCATTCAGTCATGTCCAACTCTTTGTGACCCCATGGAGAGCTTTACCATTTCCTTCTCCAGTGTGCCCCCATTTAAAAAAAATATAGATGAAGAATTGAGGCAAATAGGGGTTAACTGACTTTCTCAGGGTCACGGAGTTAGTATCTGAAGACAGATTTGAATTCAGATCTTCCTGACTCCAGGAGCAGCTGCTCTATCCACTATACCCCCTAACTATCCCCTATTGGTTTGGCCTACCCAGGAGCAATGGAGCAATGAACATTGCTCCACTTACTTACAACTGTCTTTGTTTGAAGAGTATTTTGTAATTGTGTTCCTGTGTTTGTCTTGCCAAGTAGACCTCCATGCATTTTATGCTGTCTGTAGTCATTTTAAATGGAATTTCTTTTTCTATTTCTTCTGCCTGGGATTTGTTGGTAGTATATAGACATCATGAGTTTTTCAAAATTTCCTACAGCTTTGCTAGAGTTGTTAACTGTTTCAATTTTTCAGTTGCCTCTCTAAGTTTTGTGTCCTATGTTGCTTGTGCTTGTTCCTTCAAGTACGTGTTCTTATCTTATGGTTAGCATTTCTAGCACAATTTTTATAATAATAATTTTAAAATAATGGTGATAATGGACATCTTTGGCTTACCCTGATCTTATTGGAAAGCCTTCTAATTTATCCTTATTACAAAGAAAGTTTGCTCTTGGTTTTAGGTAGATATTATGATTTTAAGAAAAGCTTCAATTGCTTATTTATTTTGCTTTTTTTGGAGGGTGGAAGGCAGGATATTAGGGTTTAAGTGACTTGATCAAGATCACATAGCTAGTAAGTGTTAAGTGTTAAGTGTCTGAGGCTGGATTTGAACTGCAGGGCTGGCGCTCTGTTCACTGTGCCACCTTGCAGCCCCAAGCTTCATTTATTTCTAGACCTTCTGCAGTATTCTTTTTAAAATAGGAAGTGGTGTTTTGTTTTGTCAAAAGTTTTTTCTTATATATTTGTTTGAGGTTTTTAATTACCTAATACAAGATTAAGGTGCACTCCTTTTTGTTTGCATCAATATTATCTAGAATGCTGTCATAATCTAACTTTTTCAAAATTCTATTCATCTCCCTAACTTCTTTCTTTTTCATTGTATAGATTTATCTAGAGAGTTAAATTGAAGTCCTCCATATATAAAAATTTTCTCTGTCCTCCTATAACAATTAATTTTTCCTTCAAGAATTTTGATGCTGTCACTTGGTACATATTCAGCATTAATTTTAATTTATTACTTCATTGTCTATAGTGCCTTTTAGCAAAATGTAGTTGCCTTGATTATTTATTTTAATTAGGAATATTTTTGCTTTTACCTTGTCTAAGATCATGATTGCTATCCTTGCCTTTTATGCTTCAGCTGAATCACAACAGATTCTGGTGCAGAACCCTTGTTTTGACTCTGTACACGTGTCTTGTAAAGAGTATATTGTTCTATTTTGGTTTCTAACCCATTCTGCTTTATGAGGTGTGTTCAGGGAAAACTAGTGCCTCTGGTGGATTCAAGGATGCTTTACACCTTTGGTGTCTACCTGATCCACCTAATTCTCACCTGTGGCTCCAAGAATCTATAACATGAACAGAGGCCACAACCTGGTAAACCATTTTGGCAGATGGGCTAAATCAGGTTGAGGGCAGTTGAGGGATCTCAGACCTCTTTGTGAGTTTGGTGGGGTGCAGTGTCTGCCCCAAGCATATGAAAACTTACCTGGTGTAATGGGCAGATGAGAACGGCCAGAATCCATCTGAAGTGGGCACTCTAGAGTGCTTAGAGCTTGTCAGACACTGAACATGCCAAGATCATCTACTATACCCCAGTCATCACTAGTCATCTTGACTGTGTTCTGTCACTGAACTGTGATGACTCTGGAAGAGATAGTGAGCTGACAGCTTCATGTAGCTCTGTCTCATTTGAATCTAATTTATGCACTAATCAAAAGTTATCACCCATACCATTTTACTATTTATAACTATTTCAAAGTCCTGTGGTGACAGACAAGTGATGAAGCAACGGGTGTGGATATATTGGGAGCTGTAGTCTATAATATAATGAGAATTTGAAGGTCTTCCCTGCCCTTAATAGGCCAAATGTAATCACATGGAGTCCATGGTGGGAGGTGCTTGCTGAAAGGGTGGAAAAGAAAGATAGAGCAGGAAGGAGCTCAGGAGAGAGAGGCAGAACTGCTGGAAGCAAGCAGTGTGGAGGCTGAGCAGCTAGCATGAGTGAGAGAGAGCAGCATTCTTACTTAAGGAATCCTGTTTTGTTTTGAAGGCCTGATGGACGGAAGGCTTGGAAAGGCTTAGGAATGTTGGTGTTAGCTGCATTGGTTATGTGTACCAACTTTGTGGTTACTATGATGAATTTGGCTTTCTGGTTTTGGGATTTAGCTTTCTGGTATTGTAATACATGCTTTGATTCTGTTTTCCATGTGGAGAGTCTGTTGCGTTTTGTGATTCACAACTACACTAGCATATTCATAGCCATCACAGGTGCTGTGAATATTGCATTGGTATTATGTAGTCACAGCCCTGCACACAGGCAGTCACACCATAGGGTCATTTTCTCACTGGAAGCAGTAGTGAATTTTGGTGGACTCCTGGCTATCTGAGCAACCTTTTAAGAATTGCACTGCTCACCTCCTGGTGTGAGGAAGGGGCTAGAAAAGATGTTCTAATTATTGTATGCTTACTCAACCCTGGCAGGTGGGTATTTCACCTTGTGGTCAAAATACCAAAAAAAAATGTGCAAAAACTTATACAAAGATGACTCCATTCATCATCAGTACACAGAATGTTCTCACACTTATAGACAATACAAAATCCAGTTGTGAGAGAATTGAGCATCCGAATAGCAGCCCTTAGGGAAACAAGTCTGGCCAATGAAGTTTAGCTTACTGAAGTCTGAGTTGGGTATACATTTTTCTGAAGCGGCTATAGTGAAGGAGAGTCTTGTGAATCTGGTGTAGGTTTTATAATCAAAACTAATTTAATCAACACGTTTGTATGTCTACCAAAAGGAGTGAATGACAGGCTCATGACAATGCAATTGCCTCTCACAGAAAAGTGCCATGACAATATTATCAGTGTCTATGATCCCACCATGATGAACCCTGATGAGGTCAAAGAAAATTTTTTATGAAGACCTGGAGACCCTCATCATCAATCACCAAAAAAGGACAAGCTTACAATGCCAGAAGACTTTAATGCTTGAGTAGCTCAGACTACTAGATATGGCAGGGAGTTCTTGGGAGGAATGAAATTGGAAACAGCAACAACAATGGTTACTTACTATTGAAGAACTGTGCATCTCATGCCTTTCTCCTCACCAACAATGTTTTCCATCTGCTTAAATGCAATAAGACATTGTGGATGCAATCTCACAGCAAACATTGGTATTTAATAGACTATGTGATTATAAAGAGAAGAGACAGACAGCATGTGAGAGTGATAAAGGCAATATGTGGCACATAGTACTGGACTGATTATAGACTTATCCTCTCCAAGCTAAACAGTCGCATTCAACAAAAGTGGTGACCACAAAGCAAAATGATTACCAGAAAAATAAATATGAACAAATTAGAGCACTTCTCTGAGTTTGTTGCTGACCTGAAGGGAAAGTTAATCCAACACATGGTTGGCAACAGTGGAGCAGAAAAGTAGTGGGCAGCTTTCAGAGGTTTGGTGTATAGCACTGCATTTACTCATCTGAGTCAGAACACTCATAAACACCAAGACTGGTTTGATGAAAATGATGGGGAAATTCAAAATCTGCTAAATGAAAAATGAGAACTCCACAAGGTTTACCAGCAGAAAAGTTCATCCATCTCCCAACAAAAGTAAAATACAAACAAAGTTTAGAGAGATGCAGGATTCCTGCCTCAGGAAGAAGGCAGATGAAGTTCATATTTGTGCTGATAGTAACAATACAGTGAGCTTTTATGATATCTTGAATGCTATTTATGTGCTGAAGATCTATTATGTATCTTAATTACTCAGTACTGATGGAACCACTTTGATTAGTGATAAGGACATGATCCTAGAGAGATAGCTAAGCATTCCATAGTGTTCACAACAGATCATCATCAATCAATGCTGAAGTCATTGACAATTTGCTTTAGCCTGAAGTCAATTCCTCCTTACTGGAACCTCCTTAGAGGTTTTGAATGCAATTAGGTTCTTTTGTGTGGTAAAGTACCTGGTGTTGATTTTATTGCAGCTGAGATTTACAAGGTGGGAGGTCCACTGCTCATAAAAAGCTGACAAATTTTCCAGGTTATATAGCAAGAGGTAGTTATCCCCCGGGAGTTCAAAGTAAAGGAAATAGATTGTCCTGTGACAGTCACAGGGACATGGGTGGGTGGGTAGGTCTCTCTCTTAGTCCTTGACTGCAAGATTTTTGCCTGACTCCTCTTTAATAGGCTAATCTTTTACCTGGAAAAATGTGTGGTTTCAGAAAGGATAGAGGGATGGTCAATATGTTGTTTGCTACCCAACAACTCCAGGTGAGATGCCATGAGCAGAAAAGAGGTCTGTACTCGATATTTGTGGATCTGACCAATGCCTTTGATATTGTCAGTTGTAAGGGCTTAGGGAAAAGTATGCTAAAATTTGGTTGCCCAGAGAAGCTCATCAATATTGCAAGTCAATTTCATAATGACTTGTTTGCCTAGGTACTGGATAATGGATGATGCTCTCGTGCTTTCCCAGTCACCAGTACGGTGAAACAAACAATATTCTTGCTCCCATGCTCCTTAGCATGTTGTTTTCATCCATTTTGTCAAACTACCATACTGATTCTTCAACTCATAAAGTCAAGACTAAAGTGGAGGGAGTGTCGGTGTATGAGTTTTTGTTTGCAGTTGATTGTGTACTTGGTGTAGCCTCTGGAGCCGAGATACAACAAAGCATGGATATTCTCTACTGCTTATGCTAATTTTGGCCTAATGATTAACATCAGGAAAATTCAGATGCTCCATCATATAGCACCACATCGTCCATATGTGGAACCACAGGTTAAAGCAAATGGACAAGTTTTTGAATGCTATCAATAAGTTCACTTACCTTGGCAGCATACTTTCCAAGGATGTACACTTTGATAATGAGGTTGATACATGCATTGCTAGAGCTAGTTCAGTGTTTAGGAGTCTCTGAAGGAAAGTGTGGGAGAGAAGAGATATTACACTGACTACCAAACTGATGGCTTACAGAGCCATTGTGCTGACTTCATTGTTGGATGCCTATGAAACCTGGACAGTCTACCAGTGCCATGCCAGGAAAATGAATCTCTTCCATTTGATTTGTCTTAGGGAGATTCTAAAGATCACTTGGCAGGATAATATACCAGCCACTGAGGTCCTTTCTTGAACTAAACTGCCAAGTGTTCAAACTCTACTCCTGTGAGTACAATTATGGTGAGCCAAATGTATAATTGCCAAAAAAGACTATTTTATGGAGAATTTTCACAGGGCAAGTGACACAGAGGTCAAAAAAGGTCTCTTAAGAACCTCTTAAGTGTTCTCTCTTAAGAACTTTGAGACTGATTGTGTGACATGGGAGACAGTGGCACAGGAACACAAAGCAGGGTGCTCACAGAAGGTGTTGTACTCTATGAGTAAAGAACTGAAGTAGGCCAAAAGAAGTACGAGATGTGCAAATTTAGAGAATTCACTCCTAATGTTCACATGGACTATTTGTGCCTGAGCTGTGGCAAAGCATTTTGAACTTACATGAGTCTGATCAGCCACATCCAGACACACTGTAACTTGACTTTAACATAGTGATGTTATTTTGGTTCTCTTTGAGAATGAAGAACAACATGAATATAACAAAAAATAAGGACATAATTTAGAGCTCTTATGGAAAAAAAATCAGCTAGCCTGACCAGAGACGAGTGAACTCGGAGAAAAAGAGCTACATGCTCCTCAAAATAACAGATTCTCTGAAAAACAAAATGACAGAATTGGAATTATAAAAATTCAAAGGCAGATTGAAAAGTAATAGGATAATTTTTTAAAATGAGATTTTATACTTATATAGACCATTAAGTTTTGGAGAATGAGATAAAAAAGATAATTTAAGTGTAACTCTAGTTTCTATCACTTCTCATAGAAACTGACTATTATTACTATACATTCACTGAGAGAGGATACACTCTTGGGGAAATGCAGTTTACCTCTTTTTTGTTTGCTTTTAGTAATCTAGTGAAAGAGTAAGACAATTTGACTATCATTTTATACCGAGTTAATTCATCTTTTGAGAGATTGAGTTTTGAGAGTTCAACTAATTCTATAGAGAATCAACTGTCATCAAGAGTGTAACTGTAGTCTTGTTAGACACTGAAACTGAAGAGGTAAATGTCATATTAAAAGAAACTGAGACTGTTGGCTATCATTTGTGAAGTGTTTGTTAGTAGACTACAAAGGTGTAACTTTTGTACTATGGACAATTTAATTGTCATTGTGTGAGGATCTGTGATTGAGACAGTCAAACTGGTATTCATTAAGAATTATCTGTATTTGATGAAAAGACCACAATAGTTTACCTGTAAACCTGTGGAGAGGCAAATATCATCTTGTGAGAGACCAGTTATACGAAAAGTTAACTGTCAGCATTGAAGAGTCTGCAAAAAGACTATCACAGTTTAACTGTCATTTTATGTCAGAGATTGAGACTAAAAGAGTTTGTTGTCATCTTTGAGAGAGTCTGGAAAAGATATTTTGTGAAGATATAAGGTAATTTCTTGAAGAAAGCTTATTGTATTCTTGAGAGACTAAATCATTGAATGAGGGTTCTAGCATCTGTGAAAGAGTTCAACAGTCTTAATCCCTAGATAGAGTGAGTCAGGCTGTGGTTATTCTCACAAAAGATACATTAAGAAAATACTAAAATATGTTTTTATATTTTGTTACATCATTAACAAACTATATAGCTAATAAAACTCAAATGTCTAATTCTATGAGAAAGGCTTTTTACTGAGAGAAGAGTGAAGTAAGAGAGATCTCTTAAATTTTCACAAAATGAGGGTGGGGACTCAGAGCTACATAATTAATTTTTTTGTCATTTGTGATATCTGCACATGCCACTTGATTGTCCTCGAATTTAGCCTGAGAGAATTAGTAAGGTAATGTGTTTGAGTAGAGGGTTAGGGGTATAGCATGCTTGTTTCTGAGAGTGCATGAAAAGTGTTGCCAATGGGATAAACATGATTATGTCAACAAGTGTGGCGAGGAGTGCAAAGTCTGAATGCATATGAAAGTTTAGCCACTTTAAACATGTAGCATGTGGGGTCTTGCTGGCAGGCTGTATACATGTAGAGGATGTATACATATCTTTAAGGATGTTGTACAAATACAATCAAGAGAACAAATTGAACACCAATGGAAAAAAAATTCACAAGTTTAAGTTTTCCAAAAACATTGTGGTAAAATTTCAGAACCACATGTGAACATATTTTGTAGGCAGCAAAGAAAAAAATCCTTGAAATTCCAAGAGGAACCAATTAGAATACTGCAAGAGTCCTTTGTGGCTACAATAAATCAAAAGGAAAATTTAAAGATATTATTCCAAAGAGCTAAAAAGATTGGTTGGCCCTCAATCATAATTTTTTTTAACACTGAGCATAAACACCCAAAGTAGGTAAGAATCTTCATCATTCAAAATGATCACATTTTTAAGATAGTAATGGAAAATTAAGAACTATTTGTTTTCATTTGGCTAGGGCTAGACAAGGACTTGGGCAGCTGGGTGATGCAGTGTATTGAATCTGGAGTCAGGAAGACCTGAGTTCAAATCTAACTTCAGGCTCTTATTAGTTGTGTGACCTTGGGCAAGTCACTTAACCACTTAAGAAGTCAACTACTTTTTCAGAAAGAAAAATCCCATCCCCACAGTTTTTTAATCCAGTCTCTGATTTCTTTGTTGTAGGGAGCTCCATGTTTATGAATTTCTGCTTCAAACACAAAAATGGAAACTTTTGCTGTGATTTATTGAATTAGAAAGTTGTCTAGAACACTGAGAAATTAAGTGACTTGCTTAGTGTCACATAGTCTATATTGGAAGAGCTAGGACTTAAACTGAGATCTAGGCTTCACATTCAGCTCTTTATCTACTATGTCGTGCTGTCATCTTGTCACTACTAATTCAGAATAACAGTCATTAGAATGATGCAGAAGGCTCTTAGATGAATAGAGAACAGGGTGTAAATTGGGGAGGAGCATCTTATGATTGATTAGGATTGGCTTGGAGAAATGGATAAGAAGCTTTTGACTGATATTGAGGTGGTGAGTGAATATGTATAAAACTTTAGAGGGTGGTTAATAGTGATGGAGATGAAGGTGAGTTGGATGTAGCTATCACAAAGATTTCTCAGAATAGCTTGTAACAACCCCATAGAGGCAGGACGGGCAAAGATAAGGATCTTGCAATAAACTCTAATTGGGGTGAAAGTTGGGCCTTTCAGGAATGAACTTCTACTAGAAAGAAGGAAGGAAATAAGCATTTATTAAGTGCCTGTTATGTCCCATGCACTGTTGTGCACTTTGCAAATATTATTTCTTTTGATTGTAACAACCCTGAGAGGTAGGTATTATTGCAATCCCTCTTTTACAGTGCTGGAAATGGAAGCAAACAAAAGTCAAGCAATTTGCCTAGTGACACAAGTTGTCAGTATTTGAGGCTAGATTTAAATTAAGATCATCCTCATTCTAGACCCAGAGTTTTATCAACTATACTACCTAGCTGCTGAGGTTTTGCATCTACATGTTAACTCCAATTAATAAGTGGTAGTAGCTGAGCACTCAAATTATATAAAGAGGGCATCCACACTAGGGGACAGAGAGGTGGTGGAGATAAAATTTTGAAGATACCAAAAGATCAAGTTTCAAGCTATCTAAAACAGGGCTTTCTGAAAAATGCAGTAATAGTGCCTTCAAATGAGTGATTGATTGTGAAATATGCTTTGCACCTCTTGACAAGGAGGCAAAGACTAGAGAAGTAGAATAAAGTGTGAAGTTTGTTTCATTCTCCAATATAGCCAATGGATTGATTTATGGTGCTGGACAGTTCATATTTCTTTCAAGGAAAAACTTTCACTTGAGAGAAAGTAGGCTAGTGGGAAGTAGTAGGGAAATGTAAAAGAAAGAGTTTCAATAATACATTGTAAAATTTGTACATGAGAAAAAATGCACGAACATAAATAGAGCAATTGTTTTACTACCTTGTAAATATATATACATATATATATATTTATGATATATAAAATATATAATATAGTCTACAGCATCTTATATAAAGCTCTTGTTTTCCATTTTGTATTCAAAAGTTTGTATGAGTCAATTATTATTAGATTCATAATAAAAAGAAGAATAGATTTAAAAAATCATAGGTATTATTACTAAGGAAAGGTAATCAAGAGAATATCAATGACTTCTTTCTCATAACTACAAAATATTTAGAAGAAAAATCTGGACAAATATTGAGAACATACCTGATGGAGGTGTAAGAAAGGAATAGGAAAGCTTTTGTTAATGATATTCTGAAACAGATCACATCTTTATTATGTTCCACAGTAAGTGAAAAGTGAAGAAAATGCAAGATATTATACTTCTAGCTGATTGATTGTTGAAGTATTTGACTGAATAAAGCAAAATGCAGCCTTAAAGGCTCTCCTCTGTGAAAGCATGTTCCATTACAAAATCATAAAGATATTTTGAAAGATGTAACAGTAGAAATAACTTGTTTAGATTATCTTATGCTTACTTATTCATATCAATCAAGGTATGAAACAGGAGAAATATGCTCACTAAAGGTGTTTGCCACTTTCATAAAGTGTAGAGTCCACATGTAAGTGGGATTCTTTATAGAAGGTGAGTTATTTCAATTGTTTTTATTTGTGGGTATCATTGTATCAAGCACTGAAACACTGAAGACTGTTTTTTCCAGACTTTGGTATGTGCTTGCAAGGCTACACATAGAGCTGGTCTATCAGTATATATGTTTTAGATATACACTGAATATTGATAATAAATGAGGAACAAAATTAAATGGTAGGAAAATATCAGGTTAGATAACATCTGGAAAATTATATGTTCCTTTCATGATCCTAGACTGTTCCCTGAAGGAATAACCCAATTTAAAAAAATATTTTAAAACAGCATTCTTCTATTCATTGCTTCTATTCATGGAAACTCACAGCTTTGTGAGAATTAAGGTTTGCAAAAGACAACAGAGAGGTACAAAGTTGTGTAAATAAGGACACATACTGGCAATGAAGAATTACATGCCACAAATTACCATCAAGAATGTTATTTGACTATATAACAAGAGTAAAAAACAGCGTACTCAACTCATATTTGTGTAATGACAAGAAAAATAGAGGATGGATTATCTAGCAAATGAATGGACTTCATTTAATGTATCTATGGGAGCCCATATACAAGGTTGTATTGAATGAAAAGACTTGGATGCATATAATAGGATATACACACACATAAATATATAAACAAGCAAATATAATAAGATATTCATACACATATATACATACATATCCATACACATATACATATATATGCACACATATATGTGTATACACACATACATATATATGCATACATATATGTGTATACACACATACATACAAACACACCCACACACCAGGGTATCCTGACTTGTAGATGAAGCAAATTTTTTTCCTTAAAAGGTATTAAAACTATCCCAGGGATTTAATTAGCTCAGGGACTAAAAGCTTGAGTCACTGATCTGAAACAAGAAAAAACCCCAACAGATATACTGTTCTGAAGGGGAGTATTAAAAGAGAAAAAGACATTATAGACTTTTGATGCCAGACATCTAAGTTTTTTTGACCACATGTATTCATATGTATTATGCCCTTATGTGTGAATCTCTCCTGACTAGTTCATTCTCTACGTGTACCCATTAGTGCTTTGAATACTTTATGGAAGAATACACCCCAAGTTTTGTGGGAATAAGTTTTGTAACTTCTCCTTTTACTTTACCTTTGCTTTGAAATTTATCTTTTTTCACCTGCTAGGGAAGACTGCCTCAACTTACTGGAACTAGATAAAGCAATCTCTAAGTTCCCTTGAATCTTGAAAATTTTGTCTTCTCTTCTGTCTTTGCATAGGTGTATCCCAAGACTCTGACCTGAAACCTCTTGTCTTTTCTTTCTACAAGCTCTTGGGGATCTTGTTGATTGTTCAGTTGTGATCTTTATGTAGGCAGTTCTGGTATTGTACTACTACAACTCTCAAATCCATATACTCATACCTCATATCTTGCTTAAGCTCCAGTCCCCTAATGTCAGTTGCGTGGTAGATATCTCCACCCAGTTATCCTGTAGACATTTCAAAATCAACAAGATAGAAGTCCTTAACTTATCCCTCAAAATTCTACTCTTCTTAGCTTCTCTGTTTCTGCCAGCAGTCACCCAGGTTCCCAACTTTGAATCTTCATTTTTCACTTACCACTTTTCCCATATCCGATCAATTGCCCAAACCTCTCACATCCTCTTCTACAATGTCTCACATCTTTACTTTCCTCTCCCTTTATAAAACCACAATCATATGTATGACATTTATTACTTCTGCCCTGGACTATTGCCTTGTAATTCTTCCTGCCCCTAGTCTTTCCCCTCTACAATTAATCCTTCAAACTAAATTAAAAATGCAAAAGCACAGGTTTGACAATAATGTCACTGTCTTGCATAAATACCTTCAGTGATTCCCTTTTGCTTCTGGGATAAAATATAAACTCTTCATACTGATGTTTAAAGCCCTTAAAAATACAACTACTATATATATCTTTCCAGATTGATGAGTCATTTACCACTCCTCCTTTCCCCCTTCCTCCCTAATATCACTAGTAGATGATCATCCTTCTCATTGAATGTGTCTAGAGATGAGGAGATCAATATTTAAAGAGTCATCTATCTCTTATTTTCCTGACTTAGGGACACAAGTTAGGTCAATGAGTAATGCAAAGGATCATAGAGAGATGCATGATGGGTATAAGCAAGAGTAGCCCATTATCCATAATATAACACCTGTGTTATGAATATTGGCATGGAGACATCAGACTCTGGCAGGGACTATAGTAACTGAGCAATGTTTTCCCCAGAATTCTCCATTTTGGGTCATGTGTGACTTGCTATAGGATTTCTAGGAGAATGGATGGTGGAGAGGTTCCATCTTGGATGAGCCACTCAGAGGAGGGGAGATGAGCAGAATTAGTCTGGTATGCCTGTTGCCTTGATGTTTGCTTCCCTCTCTTTCATTTAGGATAATCACAGCTTGCAGATGATGGGCGTGGGAAGCTGAGGAGCAATCTCCTGCTGAGAATGGATGGGGTATGCCGTGCTAGTTAAGAGCACTGCAGAGCAGATGGGAGCTTTCATTCCCCCTACTCCACCTTGCTTGTTAAATGGGGCTTAGCTCCAAGTTCATATCCCTGCAAATTATTGGATGATTTAGTTCCATTCCTTCCCTCTTTGGCGTAGGGACTGAGCTTAGAGGAAGAAACTGATTTGATTGCCCTTGACAAGCAGCTCAGACAACTGTTTCCCTATATGTTTCATTCTTCCCTTACTTACTATTATAATTATTTATAAATCTACTCCTCTCCCTCTCCCTTAATACAAATGAAAGTCAGTTTTTTTGGAAAACTTAGGTGAGATTAATGATAGTAACAAGTAGAGATAGGAGAGGAATCTCCTTTTGTCCTTGTTGAGAAGAGACACAACTGTCCTTTTCAGCAGGAGCTGAAGAAGGGGAGGGAGTTCACTGGATCCCTATAAAAGATAAAGACAGATATAAACCTAAATAATTGTTCCCTAGACTAGTTAGAGGATATATTGAAGCTAGGGAGACTGATCACTACTTTTATCTTCTCCTCAGGTGCTGGAGTTTCTATTCCCACTTATCCTGAGCTGCAAAAGGCATTGATGGAGGCAGTTTATTACCACTGTGCACCAGCCAAGACTTCTTCCAGAATCAAGACAGACATGTAGCTCAGCTCTATATCTCATTTTCACAGGCTCTACTTATACTTTCACCCTTACTCCAATTTGTACACAAAAAGTAAAGTAAAAGACAATGTTGAGGAAAGAGATGACCAGAAAAGGTGGACCATTTGTGTTTCAAGAGTGAGGCAAAGCAGAAAACTCCCTGTTTCCTGAGCCAGCTTGTCCCACTTTTGAATAACTAATCATTATGAGGTTTTCTTTATATCAAGCCTAAATTTAATTATCTTTCCCTTCCACTCATTACTCCTGGAGCTGCCTCCTAATAGCTAAGTAGAACAAGTCTGGTCCCTCATTAATGTGACAGTTCTCATATACTGAAAGACAGTTATGGTATATTTCCTGAGTCTTCTTTTCTTCATCCCACCTTCTATCAACTGACACTCATATGGCTGGATCACTCGTTCACTTTTCTGAATGACCAGAAGCAGGCCAGTGTTTGTTATACTTTCAATAAGGTGACATCCGTTAGCTTAGAATGTCATATCTGGCAAAGAATAGCATTTTAGAATGAGAAGATAGCTGAAGAGGTCAGTTAGTATATCTCTTTTCATCTCTCTGTCTTAAATCCCTACATCCATCACTACACTGGATGTCATGTCAGAAAAAGGAAATGTCAACAAAAACACCGCTCATACTTTTTTTCCTTTTATTCTCTATAACTTGACTTTTAAATTACTAGAGAAGGGCAAGAAAATGGGAAAAGGGGAGTAATGTACAAATCTGCATGTATGAAATGTATGAAATATATGAGGAGATAGTAAATTTTTCTTGCTTCATCACACACAAGTTGCTATTATCAGATATTCATAATAAGGCAGGTGTGAGGGCTAAGTGGGTAAAAAAAAATAATGACCTTTCTTCCTTAGCTTATCTTTTGTTTTTGTCTTAAATTTATTTCCATGCTAACCCAAAGAAGATCTTGGGAATGCCTAATTATAAATTATATAGTTATTTGTAACAGAGGGCTGTGATCTCCATTCAGATGTAGAGATCCAAAAGAAAAGACTCAATCTTAGCCCAGATGTAACTTGCTTTGCTTTTATTAGCTGAATGTGGAGAGCTTTTAACCTACCTTGACACTATTCTGTAGTAGACTAGAGCTGATATGATGGGTGGTTGAATCTGAAAAGAGACTCCAGAAAGTGGTATTGGAGAGCAATGCCTAGTTTAGATTTCTATGCCCATCAGTCTCCTAAGTGCCAAGTAGTCACCATGTGCCTGGAAAAGTAACATTCCCAAAGTGAGCAGGCCCAGTGAAAACAAAATAATGATACCACTGGAAGGCATTTGCAGGCATGAGCTGCCCCATCACATATGTGTAATTGTCAGATGTGTGTCCTCATCTTTAATTCTCATACATGTACACTATTTCTGCTGATGGTACATGAATTTTTAGATATTTTTGCCTAGGTTTATGGGGAAATGGCAGGTTTATGTTATTTTAATAAATGTCTCTGCTAGGAACTAATTCAGATTGACTAGAGTGAAATACATCCTTGGGGTTTTGAGTGATTGTAGACCTGCACAGAGTACCTTGAATCTGAAATAGCAATTCTAAGACCCCCATATTTGAGATGATAGTGAGCCCCAGTTGTTGCAGTATATGAGAAGAGATAATATACAAAAGTTTAAGATATGGTGACAGAAATTAACAAAGAAAAACATATCATGAGAGAGCATTGCTTATATAACAGTAACAATAACAGAGAAAAGAACAATATAAACATGAATGAATTAAAACAAATAAATAAAAATAAATTTAAAAGGTGATGCAGCTTAAGTCAAATTAAAAAGGATGGTATTGGCACCATAAATCTAATTTACAGTGTATGCCTTTCATTTCTGCTAACAACTGGAAAAATATAGGAGTAGAACACAACCATGGTATTAGTTTTGCTTAACTATTCTTGGCAAATTTATTTTGTGTGTGTTGGGTAGGCTTGTTTCAGTGTTGGTGGAGAAGTATTTATTTCATCAAATCAATATGTATTCAAAACAATAAACAGGAAAAAATACATGAATAAATGGGATTTTGACCATATAAAAGAAAAAAATAAATCTGAGTAATATGATAAAAATAAAAAGTTAATTATATGACACTGGTTATAGAATTGGATTGACTACTTAAGCAAAACAATGTCTACTAAACATATTATAAAAATTACATTGGGGAAGAAAGGAGGATCAAAGACGGGAGGAAACTGGTGCTCAGAATGCTGCTACTTATTCTTCCAAGGAGAATGATCTTTGGTATTGAAATGGCAAGACAAAAATATTTAATGGTTAGCAGACACCTCTGATATGAGGATAAACAAGAGAGTACCAATTTGCCCTTGATGAGATTGAGTCATGAGGGGTTGTTCAATTCAATAGGCACTTATTAGATTCTTATTATGTGTCATACACTGTGCTAGACTTTGGGAATGTGAAGATATAGATGAAACAATCTCCTCCCAAAAGGAGCTCACATTTTATTAGGGGAAACAATATGTTTGTAAGTAAAATACAAAATATGTAGAAAATCAGAATAAAGTCATTTGGAAGGCAACTGACAATTGGATGAATCAGAAAAATGTAGAAACAGAAATGAGTTGAGATTTAAGGAAGCTAAAGATTTTACAAGGCAGAGGTGAGCAGAGAGTACCTCAGAGTCATGGGGAACAAACCATATGTGCCAAAACATGGAAGTATACATTGAATACCATACATGAAGAAGAGCAAATAGACTGGTTTGGCAATAAGTACCACAAAAAGCATGTGATGGGAAATAATACATAAGTCCAGAAAGGTAGCATGGAACTAAATTATGAATAACTCTAAAATATCAAAGAGAAGCATTTATATTTTATCCTTAATGAATTAGGGACTTTTTGAGAGGGAAAGTGATATAGTTACAACTACATTTTAGGAATATCACTGTGACAAGCTGTGTGGAGGATTGATTGGAGAGAGAAATGATTAGAGGGAAGGAAGGTCAACTAGGAGATTGTTACAATAATTCAGGAAAGAGGTAATCACGTCTTGTATTACAGTGTAGTGCAAGTAGAGAGAATCAGACTGAGGTCAGAAATGTACATGTGACTTGGCATGTGGATAGATAGGGGGAAGGAAAGAGGAGTGAAGAAAATGAAGATAACTCTGAAGTATCAAATCTTTATACATTTGAAGCAGTGTAAGTAACTGGGAATAATGGTGATGCTTTCGGCAGAAACAGAAAAGTTAGGAACAGGAGTGAGTTTTGAAGGCAAACACAATGAATTTTATTGGTTAATTAAATGACCGGTATTTATTAAGTGCTTATTATATTCCAGGCATTATGCTATACATGGGATCAAGAAAAACACATAAAAAAGCATGGTGCCTACATTCACAAATTGCTGTGGCTAGCAAGTCTGGGCCTTGCTACCAGCTGAGTGAAATAAAAGGAAAGAGAGAGAGAGAGAG
>CM053600.1:63391667-63407591 GCA_028646575.1 Pseudocheirus occidentalis
AGGAAGGAAGGAAGGAAGGAAATTACTGGCTTCCAAGGAACTTACATTCTATTGAGGGAATCTACATGGAAACATAATTGGTTGGCTGTTGTCCTTTGTTCTCAAAGAAGACCAAAATGACTCCACTCCACCTTGGAGTCAAGTTGCAGTGTGTCTGATTGATCAGCTCAGAAGGCTCTGCCACAGGTTGGGCATAAATAGTTCTTATGAACATTTGGAGTGGAGATGTCTCCAAATTTGTACTTCTCACTTTTCTTTTGAGCTATTGCAATTCTGCTTCATTTACAAAACAGAGTAGCTTCTTTGATGTGGGCATGTCATGCTGCCTGCTCCTTTGAGGTGTCTTCAATATCATGCAATCCATTCCGTAGTTCTTCAGAGAGATCTTGAGAATGTCCTTGTATTGCTTCTTCTAACCTACATGTGATCACTTGTCTTATGTGAGTTCTTCTTAAAAAAGTCTTTTAGACAAACATACATTTGGCATTCAAACAGTGTGGCTTAGTCCATCGGTGTTGTGCTCTCTGCAGTAGAGTTTGATTTTCAAAATCCTTATTGAGTTCATCCATGACCTGTAAGCAGTTCATATTTTTCTTGGAAGCTTTTGATGCAGGAGTTTTAACTTTGTTGTCTTCTTCTGGTTCTATGTTTTGATCTTCTTGTAATGGTAATTAAGTTAAATTTGAAGACCCCTTTTTGTTATGTCAAGGAAGCAGGTACTTAGCCCTTAGTCAAGCCTCTGTGAAAGAGGCAGAGGGTGTGAACTCTGTCTCCTGTTGCTGACATAACAGGAAGAGTTTGTCTAAAAGAGGAAGCTAATACTGTGTGTGTGTGTTTCAGTCTGTCATTTTGTGGGTTCTATAGCTCTAAAATTTGTTTAGGGTGGTATTTTACAGGTATTTGAGGTGGTTGGAGCAGGAGCTCAAGAAAAGTCCTGCTTTTACTCTGCCATCTTGACTCTGCCCCTCCCCTCCTCTCCCCAGCAGTAGAGTTTAAATACTAGGCAGTTTAGCTCAAGAAAAAATCTTAGCATCCAGGACCTTATCTTGATGGAAGATCTTCAGAATCTTCTGAAGAGCATTCAAATGGAAGTGATTCCTTTTCCTGGCATGGCTCTTGCACACTCTCCAGGTTTCAGAAGGCATACAACAATGAGGTCCACAAATGGTTCTGTCCTATTGGGTAGGCAGTCTAATACTGCTTCTCTCCTATACTGTCCTTCAGAGCCTCCCAAACACTGAGCTAGCTCTGTCAATGAATGCATCAGCCTCATCATCTATGTCTACATCCCCAGAAAGTATACTCCCAAGGTAAGTGAACTTATCCACAGCATCCAAATTTCTCTTTTCTGCAATACATGGTATAGGTGACATGGTACTCACTGGTGGAGAACCTTTATTTTATTGGTGTTGATTTTTAGGCCAAAATTAGCACAAGCAGCAGAGAATCAATCTGTACTTTGTTGCATCTCAGCCTCAGAGGCAGCAAAGAGTACATAATCATCTGCTAACAAAATCCTCCATCCACTTTGGTCTTGGTTTGTGGCCTTTTCAAGTTAAATAATTTACCATTAGTTTAGTAGCTTACCATGATGCCATTTTTATCTTCATTTAACATGTCTGACAATACTGCTGAAAACATCATGCTGAAAGGCATGGGAGCAAGCACACAGCTCTGCATCATTCCATTGGTAACTGGGAAAGTGTGAGATCATTGTCCATTATCCAGAACGCATGCAAATATGCTGTTATAAAACTGATATGCAATTCTGACAAACTTCTCTAGGTGTTTTGCCATGAATTTCCAAAAACCCTCATGACTGACAATATCAAAGGCTTTGGTTAGATTGATGAATATTGTATACAATATTCTTCTCCTAGTATCTCTCCTGCAGTTGATGGGCAGCAAACGTCATACCAACCATTCCTCAACCCTTTTTGAAACCACTCTGGCTTTCACATGATCAGCCTATTAAGGAAGATTTTGGAAAGAATCTTCCCAGCAATGACTAAGACAGAGACCCCCTGTAATAGTTCCAGGACAATCTATCCCTTTTACCTTTATAGAAATGGACAATTGAGCCATCCTTGGACTCCTGGGGGCCAAGAATCTCTTGTCATGTAACCATAAAAATTTCAGTTGGACCCCTGCCTTGTAAATCTCGGCTGGAGTAGAATCAGCACCAGGAGCTTTGCCACATGAGAGGAACTTAATGTTATTCAAAATTTCTTTTTCAGTTGGAAGTTCAACTAGGGAGTGATTGACTTCAATATGAGGTGCACAGTCAATAGCTTCAGCATTAATTAATGATGGTTTGTTGAGAATGCTATGGAAAGGTTCAGCCCATCCTCCACAATCATTTCCTTATCACTAATGAATGTGGTACCATCAACACTGAGTAGTTGAAATGAACCATAAGTAGCCTTCAGGGCATCATAAAAGTGCTTTGAACTATCAGTGTAAAACTTTTTGTCATTATCAGTATAAAACTGTATTTCATCTGTCTTCCTACTGAGTTAAGAAGCCTACATCTCTCTAACCTTCCCTTGAAGTTTACTTTCAATGAAGTTAAATGCTGTCTTCTTAGAGATGGATGAACTATGCTACTGGTATACCCTGTGGAGTTGTCATTTTATCTAGCAGCTTCTGAATTTCCTGGTCATTTTTGTCAAACCAATCCTAATTTTTCTATGTGCTATGGCCCATATGAGTAAATATGCTGCTGTACATGAAATCTCTGAAAACTGACCACTCATTCTCTGCTTCACTGTTGCCAACTGTGTGTTGACTCAGCTTTCCCTTGAAGTTAGCAAGGAACTGTTCGTGCTTACAGCACTATAGTCTGTTGACATTAACTCTTGTGGTAATTGTCTTGCCTTGGGACCACTGCTTGTGTTAAGCACAAATGTTTAGCTTGGAGAGGATAAGTCTATGATCAGTCCAGCACTCTGTGCCACACATCACTTTCTTCACACTCACATCCTCTCTTTCTCTTCTCCTGTCAATGACATAGTCAATTGTTTTACTCCACTATTGTATTAAAATACATTTATATGGATACTAAGCAAAATGGTACTAACAAATAAAAAAATGCAATATAAGTCTGGGTCACTTAGCTCTTCTGGTTTTGTTTCTCCATCTGTAAAATGGAATAATACTAACTTTTTGGAAAGGTAAGGGAATTTGAAGACTTTACATACTTTGAAAATATACTCTGACTCCTGATAGGCTGGGACTTTCTCTGATTTGAAAATATACTCTGCTCCCTAATAGACTGAATGTGGTCACACAGAGCCTGTGGTGGGAGGAATATGCTGAAGGGTGCAATGGAGCCCAATAGGAGAAGCTTGCTTAGCAGAGTCATTTTCCAGGAAGGCCCACGTCTTTTTACTTTGTAATTAGGCAGTGGATCAAGAGGGATATGATGTTCTCTGACCCTGAAGAAGATTATATATACCTCTGAGGTGAGGTTTTGCTTTGGGGCTTACTCATGGGAAGAACTGTATGATTTGGTCAGATGAGACTCTGGGCATCTGTTGATCCCCCTGACTTTGAAAACCCAGATGTTGGTGCTTCTCTCTCTGGTAACTAACTATATGGATGTAATGGTCAGACAGCTGGAAACCCTGTCTGTTGGCCTACTGAATAGTGTTCATTTCTCTGTCTGTTTTTTTCCTGCTAATAACTTGTTTGTATTTTCCCCAAGGTTCAGGGTACTAACATTTTCGTGTGTGTGTGTGTGTGTGTGTGTGTGTGTGTGTTTCATTAAAGTAAGATTGTTAACCCTTTTTGAGTTGCTTTCTTTTAGAAAAGCAGATCAAATGAACCTGTGTTAGTGGTCATCCTTGGTATGCTAGGGTCCTTGCTGCTACACTTCTTCGCCTAGTTTATCATACTAATGTCGTTTCAAATGTGGTGACTCACATGCACTTTTCACAGCATGTACTACACAATGTGCACATATATGTCAACTGAACATATTTTTTCACATTCTGGTCATTTCAGGAAAAATAATAAGGTAATTTATTTTTATTAATTTATTAAGCACCTTTAGAGTGTTTAAATAGGAATGGCAACTTTTAATTAATTTCTTATTTTAAGTTAATTACTTTATTCAATTTTTTAACATTTACTTCCATAAGTTTTAAATTTTCTCTCCCTCCTCTTCCTCCTCCCTCCCCAGGATGGCATTCAATCCAGTATAGGCTCTACACATACATTCCCATACTTTCACATTTATCATGTTATACAGAAGAACCAGAACAAAAAGGAAGAACCATGAGAAAGAAAAAATAATAATAAACAAGAAAATAACCTGCTATGTTCTGCATTCAGACTCCATACTTCTTTCTCTGGATGTGGATGACATTTTCTGTCATGAGTCCTTTGGAACTGTTTTAGATACTTGCATTGCTGAGAAGGGCTAAGTCTATCAAAGTCAATCATTGTACACTGTGGTTTTAACTGTGTACGGTCCCTAGTTCTGTTCATTTCATTCAACATCATTTCATATAAGTCTTTCCAGGTATTTCTAAAGTCTACCTGTTCATTTCTTATAGCACAATAGTGTTGTATTACATTCATATATAACAACTTGTTCAGTCATTCCCCAACTTATGGGTAGTTCCTCAATTTCCAGTCCTTGGCCACCACAGAAAGAGCCATTATAAATATTTTTGTACATGTGGAACCTTCTCCCATTTTGATGACCTCTTTGGGATATAACCCTACAAGTAGTATTGCTGGACCAAAGGGTATGCACATTTTATAGCCCTTTGGGCATTGTTTCAAGTCACTCTCCAGAATGGTTGGAACAGTTCACAACTCTGCCAACAATAAATTAATGTTCCAGCTTTCCCCCATCTTCTGCAACACTTTATCATTTTCCTTTTTTGTTATGTTAGCCAATCTGATAGGTGTGATGTGGTACCTAAGAGTTGTTTTGATTTGCATCTCTCTAATAATAAATAGTAATTTAGAACATTTTTCATATGACTATAGGTAGCTTTCATTTCTTCCTCTGCATGCTGCTTGTTTATATCCTTTGGCCACTTATCAATTGAGGAACGACTTGTATTCTTGTAAAATGACCTAGCTCTCCATATATTTTAGAAAACAGACCTTTAAAAGAGATACTAGTTATAAAAATTCTTTCCCAGTTTTCTGCTTCCCTCCTAATCCTGGTTGCATTTGCTTTTGTAGGTGAAAAAACTTTTCAATTTAATTTAAAGTAATCAAAACTATCCATTTTGCATTTTTTGATGTTCTCTATCTCTTGTTTGACTCTAAATTTGAACATTCTCCATAAGTCTCCATTCTCCATAAGTCTTACATATAAGCTATTTCTTGCTTCCATATTTGTTTATAATATCAGCCTTTATATCTAAATCATATAACCATTTGGACTTTATTTTTGTGTTTGGTGTCAGATTTTGGTCTATACCTAGTTTCTGCCACACTATTTTCCAGTTTTCCAAGCAGTGTTTGTCAAATACTGAGTTTTTTCCCCAGAAGATGGTGCCTTTGGGTTTATCAAATAGTAGATTGCTATAATAATTGACTACTGTCTTGTATACTTAACCTGTTCCATTGATTTACCCTCTTGTAACGGCAAGCCAAAAAAGTATTTAAGACCTTGCTTCAGTTATTTATTTAGCACCTTGTTTCAGTTCAAGTATCTTTGAGCCTTGCCCTTATTATATTAAGTCTTTGTTAAGAAACAGAACATGTGAATCTCACAGTTGGAGGGGCTTTCCAAAGACAGGAAAAAAAGGACTTAAAAGATGGGTGGAAGAGGGAGGAGCTAATGACAGATTTTTAAAAGTTTGGTCACAGCTGGGACTGAGCAGAGTTGAGAAGGTGGAAACTTGTGATGTTCGGCATTCTGTTTTTCTGCGTTGATTTGTGCTTTTCATACTTTGTACAGAAGCCTAGGGACCCTACTGGAAGCCCTAAAAGAGGATTTTCTTGTTGTCTATATACAGAAGTCCTAGAGGAGGGTTTCAGAGGCCCTGGGACAATACTGATAATTTGTGTTGAGTTCTCAGACCTTATTTGTGTGTCTGTGTTGAGTTCTCAAACCTTATATGTGGGACAATACTTAAGGCATCTTTTCTAACACCTTCCTCATACCTTGCTTGTTGATTTCACAGGCAGATAATGAATTGATGATGGTGCCAGCAATGTATATGGATGTTGTTTTAGCAGTGTTAAGTTTTGTCTTCCCAGAAACAGAAGCTGTGAAGAATTTGAGGTGGACTGGACACTGTAAGCTTCAAAATGGAATGGGACCTGGACAAGGAATGGGACAAGGAACCAGACAAAGAGCTGGACAAGGAGCTAGATGAGGAACTGAGAGCCACCTACCTGTGAATGCAGGTGATGGTTGGTTGAATTCAGGCAAAAACTGGAATCATGGAAGAAGAACAACAGAATCTTGAAGCCAGCTTCGAGCCAAAATGAAAAGACCTCTCCTTGGATACTTTGTGCTGATGGACAAAATAGTGATTTACTCTGATCTAGGCTTGGGAGAATTTTGCACTTTGTAGCTTGTACCCCTTAAGAATGATTGGAAACTTATCAAGAAGAAAGAAAACTTTTTGACTGAGAGATTAAGACAATGTGACCTAAAGGTGTGAAACCTTTGTACTTTGTATTCCTTAAGGAGGACTTCTCCTTAAGGATGATTGAGTTAAGGACTTACTGAATGATATCTTTTGTTTAAAACTATGTGGCCACTTTAGTGATAAGTTATTATGTTATATCATTGTGAATGCTGTACTTTAGTTTCTATGGGTGTTTTGCCTTAGTTTACTGCTGAATAAATAGAGAGTTCACTATATTATGTGATCAGAACTCTAAAGCTATTCACAGCAGCAGTCCTCTGGAAAGCTGCTCATGCTTGACTTTACACCCCTCTGTTTCTTAGTACCAGGTAGTTTTGATGATCGCTGTTTTATAATATAATTTAATGTCTATTGTGGCTAGGTCACCTTCTCTAGCATTTCTTTTCAACATAGTGTGTTAAATGCCAATGTTTGCTGTGAGGGTGCATCCATAGGGTTTTATTGCATTTAGGTAAAAAAAAGACAGTTTTAGTGATGAGAAGGTCATGAGATACACAAGTCTTCAGTAGTAAGTGATCATTGCTGTTGCTCCTTCTGACTCCATTCTTCCCAAGGACTCTCCCTCATATCTGGTGGTCTGTTTCTACATTAGTAACTCCCAATTACAAGGTTTTGTCCTCTTTTGGCATATTGATAATGAGGATCTCCGGGTCTTCATAACATTTTTCTTTGACTTCATCAGGGTTCAACATCATGGGAGCATATGCACTAATTATGGTGGTATGGTAGTTTCCTACAAGTGAAAATAGCATTGTCATGAACCTGTCATTCACTCTTATTGGTAGGCATACAAGTTTCTTGATTATATTTGATGTGACTGCAAAATCTATACCAGCTTCATGGCACTCCCATTCGCTGTAGCTACTCCAGAAAAATGTGGATCCAACTCGCGCTTCAGTAAGGTGGTTTTCATGTCAACCCTTTTTCACTCAAGGTTACTACTTGGATGGGATACCTTCCAAGTTATCTCACAACAAGGACTGTTCATTTTTCATGTCTACTTGACTTCATGTTGTCCATAAGCACGTGCACATTATGTGCCAATGTGAATGGAATCGACTTTGCAAAAGGTTTTGTACCTTTTTGCGTGTGTTTCAACTACAAGGTGGGACCCCCAACTGCCATAGTAAGCAGGCCAGGACTGGGTAAAATAGGCAATATTTAAGGCATCTTTTCTAATGCCCTCCTCACACCAGGAAGTGACCGATGTGATCTTTTAAAAAAAAAAGGTGCTCAGACACGCAGGGGTTTGTTGAATCTTACTGTTGCTTCAGTACAATAAGAAGATGATACTATAGCCTTGATCATCTGTATGTAGAATTGTGACTACAGCTCCTACTATATCTCTACTGGTTGCTTCATCACTTGCCTGTCACCACAGGACGTTGAGATAGGTAAAAATTATAAAATGCTATGGGTGACATCTTTTGATTGCATATAAATTGAATTTAAGTGAGATAGAGTTGCACAACGTCATCAGCCTCACTCTCTTCCAGAATCATTGAAGTTCAGTGGCAAAACAAAGTCAAAATAGTGGTGATGGCTTGGGATGTAATGGATGGATGACTTTGACATCTTCAACGTCTCATCAAGCTGTAAATGTTCCACTAGCTTTAGCTGCCTCTAAAGGCTGTTAGAACAAATTGCCCTCATCTGCTCATTTCACCAGGATGTCTTCACATACTTGAGGTAGATATGCCCTAACTCCCTTATGTGTTGCTCTCAACTAAATTTAGCCCATCCGCCAACATGATTTACTACAGTGTGGATCCTGTGCATGATACAGCTTCTTAGAGCCACAGGTGAAAGTTGAATTAATCAAGCAGATACTAAAGGTAAAAAGCAGCCCTAAACAGGGCTTAGTGGCCTTCACACTAGATGTACTAGTCTTCTTTGAACACACCCTATACTCTTTCATTCAATAAGAATGTATTAAGAGTCTACTATGTACAGACATTTTACTGGGAAAGTGGGGATGAGGAACAGTTCTTGCCCTCAAAATATTGTCCTTTGGGGCAATCTATATTAACACATGTAGCCTAAGAGACTAATAGAAAGTATCTGAAAAATAAATACAAAGTAAATTGGGGAAGGAGGATGAATGAACTAGATTTTCTTGAGAAAGGTCATGATCTGACCAGACTTAATTAATATTCATTGTTAGTAGAGGTACTCAGCAGTTTAATAGAGGTGATATTCATTTTAACAGCCACAATAATAGTGAATGCTGGCTTTTGAGTCAGGGGAAGATTAGTTCAAATTTTGGTTCTGAGATTTAATAACTATATGATCCTAAAAAGGCTGATAGGCTTTATGAG
Source organism: Pseudocheirus occidentalis (assembly GCA_028646575.1). Classification (NCBI taxonomy): domain Eukaryota; kingdom Metazoa; phylum Chordata; class Mammalia; order Diprotodontia; family Pseudocheiridae; genus Pseudocheirus; species Pseudocheirus occidentalis. The sequence continues at coordinate 63,400,612 of CM053600.1, forward strand.
GCTCAGGCCACAAAATTTATCTACTAACTCAGAGATGGGTTAGGATCTGCAATGATTGAATAAGTTGCCTTCTGTGAGGTGTTTTGTTTTGTTTTGCAGACTAAATTACAGATCATTTGAATATTCACATTATTACATTACCTATAACACAAGGTTGTTATGAGCATCACATAAGCTAGTGCTTGTAAAGTATTCTGTAAATCTTCAATGTAGATTATTTATAATTCCATTCTATACCTCTTTTATTATACTTTCACAATATGTATATATATAGTTATAGTATATATATATATAGTTATACATATCGTTATAGTTATACCTAATTTGCATAATTTTTGTTCCCTTTTAGATGGTATCAGGCTAGAAATTACTAATTTTTATTCTTTATCTCAAAAAATTGTCAAATGTGTCTCTTGATTCATGGTTATACTTTCATCTACCTTCTTCCAATAGCTATGGAGAGATAAGGATTAAATTACTCCCCCATTACCATTACAACATATTATATATTTTCTTTCCAATGTTCATATCCACTTTTGAGGAAGACAATTCATAGGTTTCTATTATATGTACTTTAACCAAGTTGATTATGTTGACATTACTTGAAGATAAAGACAAAGAAATGGGAATTTAAGAAACCCAAACCAAAAACTCATTGCCAAGCATACAAGAAATATCAAAATAATAACTTTTATTAAAGGACACTTATTTTCATTGAAATGTCCCTAAAATGAGAATTTTAGAAATAATCTATTTGCATAATGAGATGGAAAGGCATCATAGATTGCTTTGTTTCTTGACTACACTTTTTTCTATTATATACTTATTGAAACATCAATGATCTGCAAACAGGAAATATATACATATATTGACCTTTTTTGTTAAATGCTATCATATCAATCATTTTTAAATGGTAAAATAATAATAACAGTTGCTAGCATTCATATAACACTTCAAGTTTTGTAAAGCATTTTACAAAGATATCATTTTGTCCTCACAGTAAGATAGATACTATTATTACGCTTATTTTATAAATGAAGAAACAGAGGCACGCAGAAATTATTTGCTCAGTTGCACAGTAATAAATATCTGAAGGTAGATTTGAACTCAAGTTTTCTTGACCATAGATCCAATATTATTTCACATCAACTACCTAATTGCCTACAAAAAGAAAGAAAAAGAAAACCCATTGACTTATAGGAGAGTAGGTAAGAATAAGAAAACTAGAGTTTATCTGAGATCAATGATTAACTTGCAATGTTATTTTTCTTTGACCCTATTTCTTTGACTTCAATATTGATTTCTTTATCCTAGATTACAGATAATACTAAGTCTCCTGTTTTACTGGAAAGTTATGGATGCAAAATGGTATGCTATAGGATTTCCCAATATATAAAGGACTCCTCAGAAATAAATTAGTGGAGGCAGTCAAGATGACAGAGTAAAAGTAGAGACTTTCTTGAGTTCTCCCCCCAAACCATCCAAATATCTGTAGAAAAAGGCGATAAACTAATTCTAGAGTAGCAGAACCCACAAAGATACATTGCAAAACAAATTTCCAGACCAAGACAACCTAAAAGGTCAATAGGAAAGGTCTGTTACATCAGTCTGAGAGAAGAGCACATTCCAGAGTGGGTTGCTCTGGCATAGTTGGGGCTCTAGCAAACCCAGGGTAACCTCAGGGCACTGTAACACTGGCAGCTGTGGCAGTTTTCAGACTTCTCAACCCACAAATGCCAAAGACAACTTAGAAGGTCAGATTAAAGGAAAGTTCTGTCAGGCCCCAGGGTAGTGGTAGCGGCAGCAGAAGCAGCAGCTCTTTCCAGAGCTCTCAGACCACAGATTGTGAGGAAGATCGAGTGGATGATCAGAGGGACATAGCAGGTATCTCTTTGCTGGTGCTGAGGCAGGATTCTCTTGCTATGCCCATTATTCAATCTGGGTCACAGTGCTGGGTGGCAGTCCTGGGGCAAGGAGGATCACTAGTGTGGCAGAGCTTGTGGCAACAGTGGAGACGGAATCTTCCTCACAGTTCTGAGCCAGAGAATAGTGCTTGTGGTTATTCAAAGACCAGAGAACAGACCAGGAGAAGAGTAAACCCCTCTCCTTTGATCATGCTTGGAAGAACTGAAAATCAACAGGTCCCTAGAAACAACTCTGAAAATAGCTGCACAAAACCCATGAAACTTGGGACAATACACCCTTCACACTGGAAGCAGAGTAATACCTTAATAAAGAGCTAAAAAAAGGTCAAGTAATTAGCTGGGAAAATGAGCAAACAGTAGGTAAGAAATCAATCTATAGAGTCTTACTTTGGTGACAAGGAAGATCAAAACATACAACCAGAATAACACAACAGTCAAAGCTCTTACATTCAAAGCCTCCAAGAAAAAAATGAATTGGTCACACACCATGGAAGAGTTCAAAAAGGATTTTGAAAATCAAGTAACAGAAGTAGAAGAAAAATTGGGAAAAGAAATGAGAGTGATGTAAGAAAATCATGGAAAAATAAATCAACAAATTGCTTAAGGAGACCTCAAAAATGCTGAAGAAAATAACACCTTAAAAATAGACTAACTCAAATGGCAAAAGAGGCCCAAAAAGCCAGTGAGGAGAAGAATGCCTTTAGAAACTGACTTGGCCAAGTGGAAAAGGAACTTCAAAAGCTACCTGAAGAAAATAGTTCCTTCAAAATCAGAATGGAGTAAGAGGAAGCTAATGACTTTATGAGAAAACAATAAATTATAAAACAAAACCAAAAGAAGGAAAAAATAGAATACAATATGAAATATCTCACTGGACAAACAACTGACCTGGAAAATACATACAGGAGAGACCATTTTAAAAATTATTGGACTACCTAAAAGCCATGATGAAAAAAGACATAATCTTTCAAGAAATTACCAAGGAAAACTGCCCTGATATTCTAGAACTAGAGGATAGAATAGAAATTGAAAGAATCTACAATCACATCTTGAAAGAGTTCCCAAAAGAAAAACTCCTAGGAATATTGTAACCAAATTCCAGAGTTCCAGTCAAGGAGAAATTGTTGCAAACAGCCAAAAAGAAACAATCGAAGTATTGTGGAAATACAATCAGGATTAACACAAGATTTAGGAGCTTCTACATTAAGGGATCAGAGGACCTGTAATATGAGATTCCAGAGGTCAAAGGAGCTAGGATTAAAACCAAGAACCACCTACCCAGCAAAACTCAGCATAATCCTCCAATAGGAAAAATGGACATTCAATGAAATAGAGGACTTAGAAGCATTCTTGAGGAAAAGACCAGAGCTGAATAGAAAATTTCAATTTCATATAAAAGACTCAAGAGAAGTCTGAAAAGGTAAACAGGAAAGAGAAATCAGAAGGGACTTATTAAAGTTGAACTGCTTACATTCCTACATGGAAAGATGATTTTGTAACTCATGAGACCTTTCTCAGTGTTAGTATAGTTGGAGGGAATTTATACACACACACACACACACACACACACACACATACACCCACATATGCATATGTGTGTATATATGTGCATTGATGTATGTGGATATATATGTATGTGTGTGCACACACACAGAGGGCACAAGGTGGGTTGACTATGAAAGGATGACATCTAAAAATAAAATTAAAGGGTAATAAAGTAATTTACTGCAAGAAAGGGTGACTTATAATGGGGTACATTATCTCACATAAAAGAGATAAGAAAAAAGCTTTTACAGTGGAAAGAAGGGGGGACAGTGAGAGGGAATAAGTGAACCTTACTCTCACTGGATTTGGCTTAAGGAGGCAATGATATACACAGTCAACTGGATATGAAGATGTATTTCCCTGCAGGTAAGAAGTGGAAAGGTGATAAGGGGTGAGGAGTTCATGAAGGGCAGATTGAGGAAAGGGGTAACCAGAAGTAAATACTTTTTAGGAGAGACAAGGTCAAAGGGGAGAAAGGGATAAATGGGAGGTAGGATAGGATGGAGGGAAATATAGTTAGTCTTTTACAACATGAGTGTTAAGGAAGTTTTTTATATAACTACGCATGCATAACCTATATCAAATTGCTTGTCTTCTCAATAAGGGTGGGTGGAGAGGAAGGAAGGGAGAGAATGTGGAACTCAAAGTTTTAAAAACAAATGTTAAAAATTGTTTTTACATGAAACTTGGAAGTAAGATTTACAGGCAATAATGTATAGAAATCTACCTACAGTAAAACATAAAGGAAGGGGATAAGGAATAGAGGTTGGGGGATGAGAATTGTGATAGAAGGAATGGCAGATGGGGGGAAGGGGTAATCAGAATGCACATCATCTTGGGGAAGGGGAGGGGATAAATAGGGAGAAAATTTGGAACTCAGAGTCTTATGGAAGTGAATAAGTAAATTGATTAAGAAAAAGAAAAAAAATTAAAAAGAAATAGAATACTTTGAAATTGCATCAACTCCTCCAGAAAGAAATACTGAGGTACTACCTAGCAAATTATTAAGTTAATAAAGTTATTGATATCCTGGGGAGTACCTCAATTATACTTTAATAATACATTAATATCAGAGTACAAAAAACAGGAAATATAGTTAAGACTATAATTTTAGAATCTCTTAGAATACATTTTTCTGTTAATATTTTCTATTTATAAATTATATTTTTAAAAAACCAATTGCACTGAGTAGGTGAAGATCAAAAGCAAATCTCCTAATATATCATCAGTGACCAACATAACAATCTAGCAGTGAGATCAAAGTACATTTTTATCAAATTTCAGTTGCTTTACTACAACTGACAAAAATCAAATTAATTTCTGTCAATTACCAAGCCTTTTTCATAGGAATTGGAACAAATCCATACTTCTAAGAAATATTCATGACTCATTTGTCCTCAATTTAATATCAGCCCCTCCTAATGCCATCTTGAGCCTGAATAAAATTCCAGAATATCCTCCAAACATGTGATCTTAAATTAAAATATTATGTATCATATTACTTGTACTGTCATCCCATATTTATGTAATTGTGACACCAAGTATTTGATACAATTGTGCTATAGGAAATAGCAATAGATCTCAAAAATGTGACTGAGATGCTGCTACAGGGAAACTGTGATTTTGGGAAAATACAAAAATAAAACAAGTTGTGCTACTATGTCCCAACTGTCTGAAATGACAACACAATATCCATAATTTTCAACCTTCTTTTGAAAGGCAGCTGCTCTTTGCTCCACTGTTGTTGTTGCTGTTGTTGTTGTTGTTGTTGTTGTTGTTAGTCGTTTGTTTTCAAAGGAGACCCATGACATAAAGTGGTAATGTCTTCAGTTGTGCATAAATTGGCGGAATTGCACAAAGTTGTCAGTCTCACTTTCTCTTCTAGAGTCAGTCTAGTAGCAAGACAAAAGTAGAGACCACTAGAGATGGGCCACAATGCAATGCATGATGTTGGCATATTTGGCATATCTAAGCACTCCGCAACACCTACTTCAGCTACCTTCATGGGTGTTGGAACAAACTGCTCTCATTCACACATTCAGGCTAGGGGAAAATTTTCACATGCTTGGGGTAGACATTCAGCTAATTCACCCATGAGTTTGAGGCCTGTCAGTTACCTTCCACCTGGTTTTGCCTATCTGCCAGATGGGGTGTGACCACTGGGCATGCTTGAGCTTCTTGGACCCACGAGTAAAGAGTTGAGTGAATCATCTAGACACCAAAAATGAGTAAGCAGCCCTGAAAATGGTTCTGCAAGATCTCACAGCAGAGGTGAGAGTCTTCCCTGAACTCCCCATACATCCCAATTGCTCTCTTTCTTAACTATAGAGATATTTCTATAGATACATTCACCTATCTCTGTCTCTGTGTCTATAACATATCTATATATGTAGAAACAGACAGATGAATATATCAATAGAGTATTATGTGTCGTTATTATATATATATAGTATTAGAATATTATATGGTATTTTATATATATATATAATACATACTCAATGTATGAGTATCTATCTCTATCTCTAAATAAATATCTCTTTAGGTAGAGACAGAGAAATATATCAATCTCCATAAACAGATAGATAGGAAAACAGAGGCAAACAAGGGTTAAGCAATTTGCCAACACAACTAGTAAGAGTCTGAGGCTGATCTTCCTAACCCTGAGTCCAATATTTGTATCTGACAAGATTTTTTCTCAAAATCATACTTAGTCAGTTAAGTGGCATGACAGATAGAACTCTGGGCCTGGAATCAGAAAGACCTGAGTTCAAATCTAACTGCAGATACTTACTGTATGACTCTTTTCAAGTCACTTAAATTCTGTCTGGCTCAGTTTCCTCAAATGTAAAACAGGAATGATAATAGCACCTATCTTGCAAGGTTGTTTTAAGGACCAAATGAGATAATATTGTAAAAGTGCTTAGCCATTTGCAGGCACTATACAAATGCTTATTCCTTTCACCTTCTCCCTTATTTCCCTATGATCATCTACATTTGAAAGAAAAACTCCCTCTGCCACAGTCCATATATATAACTATAACCCCAAAAGGGATCATGGCTAAAGTAAAGACAAAGTGGAAGCCTACAACAGTGGCCACATAACCGCTGGGATAAATATGTGTAATGATAATCAATTTGTTTGATATTTAGGGCTAAGTAGATCAGATATTTAGGGCTAAGTAGATCATATACTTAGGGTTAAGTAGATCCTAGTAACTTAGGGTTAAGTATAGAACTCTGTCCATTGGTGAAAAGGTGTGAATTCCCCTGTTGACGTGGAAGAATGCTATTGGCTGAGACACTCCCCTGTTGACTTGGGAGGCCAGTGTTTATAAGCAGGAGAATTTTGGAGAGACAGACAGATTTTGGATTTGGCTCCTCAATGACGCTGACTGAAGACATGAACAGGATGGGACTTTGTTTGTTGGTGGCCTGACTGATCCTTGAGTTCCAGGCAAGAGAAGTCCTGAAGGGTTTGAGGTGTGCTGAACCTTGTGAACTTCAGTGTGT
>CM053600.1:63408091-63426651 GCA_028646575.1 Pseudocheirus occidentalis
AATATTAGAAGCTGCCAAGAAGAAACAATTTGAATACTGTGGAAACAATCAGGATAAAACAGAACCTAGCAGCTTCTACATTAAGGGATCAAAGGGCCTGGAATATGATATTCTGGAGATCAAGGGAGCTAGGATTAAAACCAAGAATCACCTACCCAGCAAAACTGAGTATAATGTTATAGGGGAAAATACAGTCATTCAATGAGGTGGAGAACTTTCAAGCACTTCTGAGGAAACAAAAAAGAACTGAATAGAAAATTTGACATTCAAACACAAGAAGCATGAGAAGGTAAACATGGAAAAGAAATAATAAGGAACTTAACAAAGTTGAACTATTTACATGCCTACATGGAAAAATGATAACTGTAACTTATAAAACTTTTCTCACTATGAGGACAGGTGAAGGGAATATAAATGTGCATGTATATATACATGCACACATATGTATATATGTACATATATATGCATGTATACATACATATATGTCTACATAAGAGGGCATATAAGCATATGAATACATATGTGAGTGTGTGTGCGTGTGTGTGTGTGTGTGTACAGGTATACATAGACAGAGGGCACAGGGTTAGTTGAATAGGAAGGGATGATATTTTAAAAGGTGAAATTGAGAGGTGGGAGAAGAATAGAATGAGAGGAAACAGGGAGAGACAGAATGGGGTTCAGCATCTCATATAGAGGGGGTAAGGGATACTGTTACAATGGAGGGGAAGAACAGGAAGGCAACATGGGAATAAGTCAACCTTACTCTCACTGAATTTGGCTTAGGGAGGGAGTGACATACACTCTAAATTGGGAATCTTGCCCTACAGGAGAGTAGGGGAGAAGGGGATGAAAGGGAGGAATATGGAGAGGAGGGCAGATTGGGGGAAGTGTTGTTAGAAGCACACACTTCTATAAAGGGACAAGGACAAAGTAGAGAATAGAACAAGTGGAGGGCAGGATAGGAAGGGGGGAAATATAGTCAGTCTTTCATACGATGTCCATTGTGGAGATGTTCTGCATAAGTACACATATACAGCCTGTGGTGAATTGCTTGTCTTTCCAGTGGGGGTGAGTGACAAGATGGAAGGGAAAGAATCTAGAAAAGTTCTAAAATCAAAGGTTAAAATATATTATCATTATTATTATTTAAATGCGACTGGGAAATAAGATATACAGGCACTGAGATAGGGAGATCCATCTTGCCCTACTGGAAGGTCAGAAGGGTGATGGAGGAGGAAATAGGAGAGAGCAGACTGTTTTGGGGTGGTGGGTATGGGAAAGACAGGGAGACAGTTTGTAACTCAAAATCTAGTGGAAAGGGGGTGGCTAGGTGGCGCAGTGAATAGAGCATCGGCCCTGGAGTCACGAGTACCTGAGTTCAAATCCGGCCTCAGACACTTAACACAAAAACTAGCCGTGTGACCTTGGGCAAGTCACTTAACCCCAACAGCCCTCCAAAAAGAAAAAAAAATCTAGTGGAAATGAATCATATAAACTAAAAAACAAAAACAAAAAGTAATTTAAAAAAAGAGAAAATGTCATACCTAGAAAAGTTAAGCATAATCTTGAACGGAAAAAAGTGGACATTCAACAAATTGCCAGATTTTGAGGATTTTGTTGCAACAAAACCTCAACTTAATGGAAAGTTGACAGACAAGAGCCAAGAGAAATATAAAGTACACATCAAAGACTAATTACAAGAGATTCAATAGGGACAGATAATTTACTTTTTATATGAAGGAATAAAAAATGTGTGTCTAAGATTGTTATTCATATTTGGGTAGTTCAAAAGAAAGATTGGGGTAGTCCTGAGTATGATGTGATTCTAAAAAGCAAAATCCTTTAAGAAAAGGCAAAAAAATATTTTTTTGCAATTATTTTATACAAATATGATGTGAGAGGAAGAACTGACACAGAGGAATTAGATGGGGGAGCAGAGCTGGTGGTTCTGGGACCCTACCCTTATTGGGAATAAGTTAAAGAGGAGATAATAAATATATACCTAAAAGGGTATAAGAGACTTCTAAATTCAGAAAAAAAGATAAGGGGACAGGCTGGGGAGAGAGGATAAAGGAGAGATTCTAAGGGGTTATCCTATTCACATCAGATCAAAGTCATAGAGTGAACAATATACATTCAGAGGGGAATAAAAGTCTTCTAAATTTATAAAGAAATAAGAGGACGAGGGAATAGGATAAGAAACAGGATTTCAAAGGGTGTGTAGAGTAGTGGGAATGTAATAAAGAGGAAATATATAAAAGTCTTCAAAATTCAGAAAGGAACAAGAGGGTAAGGGGAAAAATTGGGAGGGGAGAAGATAAGGGAGGGATCTATGGAGAGGAGTAAGTTAAGAAATATGAGGACAAGATAATAGAAGTAAAGTAGAGGAGTCACAAGGGATAAGAAATAAAAGATATACACATGCATAACATAAATATCATGAGTAGAATTCATTTTTTTAAAGCATGATCTCAAAGTTGAAGCTAGTTTACTAGATTTAATCAAAATAGAAAAATAGGGAAAGTACACTATATGTCCATCATATTAATCAATATTGTTTTAGACTATTTAAAATAACTAGGCACTTTCAGGTTGGAATATTGCTGTAGTAAAGGAAATGATGCATTTATGGACCTAGGAAAAGTTGGAAATACTTGAACTTAGGAAGGAAGATATTATCCAACATCTGAGAAACAGAGGACAAATAAATATAGTAAGGTCTTACATAGATGTATATGAATGCATATGTCTGTATATGAGTATAATTATAGATATCTAAGTATATGTATGTATATGTAAGTGTATGTCTGTATGTATATATATTTGTGTGTATATGTGTATATATGTATGTGTATTATATATATAATTATATATGTATTGCATAAGAATATGTGTGTGTCTGTACTTAATTATAACATTCTTAGGGGATGAAGGGAAGCAAAGGGGAAAAAAGAATAAAGCTAAAAGGGCACAACAGAGAACAAAAGAAAACTTATAAGGAAGAAGAGAAAAGATGGTCAGTTCTGAACACAATTTCTTGTATTATATAGGCTTTCTTGAAATGGAAAATCATTACTGTATATTTCTAATCTCTTACACTCTGCTATGCATGTGGCAATGTTTTTTTTTCTTTTCTCATTTTATATTTAAATTCTAGTATTAGTGTTTAAAATTAATTAATTTTAAAAATTTTTAAAGGAAATAAGAGGCAGAGGAATGATATGTACTCAAGGCCTCTGATTTAAAATCCTGTGATATGTCCAGTGCTATGTATTGGAACCCTCAGAGGCAAAAGGTAGTTCCTAATAATAAGAGGAATATTTTCCTATGAGTTTAAAAAAGAAAAAAAGAAGAAAAATGTTTAATGTTCTTTTATTTGAGGGGAGGTGATACTAAGGGACTAAAATTTTTTGGAAACAGCTTAAGGGAGAATGTGGAGTGTAAATTTTCCCAGCACATAGTAATGATGATTTTCTCTCCCTTTTTATCTACTTAAGCACTGTGGGAACACTCAAAACATATAACTGAATCCCAGTGGAAAACCTTAAGTTTTGAATCTGTTAGAAAAAAAAGAAATGGGAATGGTAATCAGAGAAGGGTGACATTACCTGAACAGTATGGTAATCATCAAAAATTACTGTTAGAAACTGGTGCCTGTGGATTTCAGACCTTATTCACCCTACTGGGGAGGTCATTTAACCATCTTCCCTTTCAAAGCATTTAGAATAAATTGGGAACAATGAAAGGCCAAGACCTTCTCTAGATTCATTTCTAAAGAATTATTCTAAAGTTAGGATTCTTCCTGATGTTAACATAGCATGAAATACCTTTGCATATGGAGCACCACAGACTCTAAAAATGGTATCATTAAACTTTAATCCATTATTATATCATGTACAGAATAATCTACAAGGTGGTATTCCTCTCAAAAGGAAACATTAACTCACTTTAAAATGGTCTTTTCTGTCTTAAGTGATAGAAATAACCCCTCTGCACATTCCTGAAATGTAATTTTTAAATGTTGTTAAAATCTTTAAAGATCTTATGTAAAGTGACATATTCAAACTGGTTTTGGGGGAGTTTTATATTTAATGACCATGAGAAAGAAAGAAATTTCAGGCTGCATTAATCTTTAAATGCATATACTACCTTCCTAGGAACAAATGAAATAATAAATGAGTAATATAGGAGCTAACTAACTTCCATTATATCCACATAAGACTAAAAAGTAAGTGGTAAAAGGTAAAATGAGGCATACATGTACACTAGCTAATGATCATCATTTTTATCTAGTACTGAGGTACTTTTAGCTTAGATGGGAAATAATGAATTCATTATTAAAAACCTGGAATAAAGGCCAATAACAAACAATACTGACACCTGAAGCACATAGCATAAAATGTGTTCAGGGCATATAATACAAAATACAGTGTCAGATCTACTTTTTTGCGGGGGGGAGAGGGCAATTGGGGTTAAGTGACTTGCCCAAGGTCACACAGCTAGGTTTTTTGGGGTTTGGGGGGTTTTTTTTGGCGTATGCATTGTGTCTGAGGCCAGATTTAAACTCAGGTCCTCCTGACTCTAGGGCTGGTGCTCAATTCACTGCACCACCTAGCTGCCCCAGATCAACTTTTTTTAAGTCAATTAACTTGTACAGAAATTATCCCAGGGCAAGATCTGGTATCTTGAAAAGCAAGGTCTATCCCTCTTACCCTGCATGGGGTATGATCTCATGAATACCTCATAGTTATTGATCTATATGTGGAGTGAGGGGTACAGGAAGTAGGGGAGGATAGGAAGAAAGATAATATATGGTAGTTTTCTTTTTAAACTCATTCTAACACAAAATATTGAAAGCAGTTTTCTTTGTATGTGGAAGGAATAACATTTCTCTTGATAGCCTATAAATTTCTGTGCCTTGGGAAAAATCTCCACTTACACTGACCTGTATGGCATTCAGTTAGAGCTTGTGACCCTGTCTTTTTTGTTGTTATACAGAAATTCTCATATTGTGCCAATTTTCACAAAATTAAAGGTATCCAAAATAAGTTGACCATGTGTTTAGGCTTTATTCACCCTTAATGGAAAATTTAATATTTATTCTAATACCAAATCAATAGCCAACACACTAGGAAGCAATAATTTATAAACACAAACTTTTACTACAGCAGAAAGAGTATCCTAATTCCAAGAGAAAAGTTCCAAAGTTACTCTGCACTTTATTTGGTATCTATAACTCTGTGATTCTATCTCATGTCCACCCATTTCATGAAATAATCATGGATTCATAGGCCATTTGACCTCTAAGGAGCCTCAGAGATCATTTAATTCAGTAACTTATTTACAAGTGTAAAAAGAAGGGAATGATTGGGGTGAAATGCCTCTGGCCTGTGATGTCTGACATAAGGATTTGTTTAGCCGGATTATAATTAAATCATATAATCCTTGCCAGAAATTTCAGGATCATTTTGTCATTAATTAAAATCGAGCATAGAAAACATTTGCAGAGGGAATTCAAGAGTTGTATGAGTGAATCCTTTAGCACTGATAATGCCTTTGTAGAATAAGGGTGGGAACTTTCCATTGATAGTCTCCAAAAATTGGGTAAATGGTCAAGATTCTCTGTAGTACACATTCTCAATGGAGATTTTAAAAACTAAATAAAAGAATATGGTTACCTGCTTAATGATCCTAAAAGGCTTTGAAAATATCAACTGTTATAGCTACAATAACATTTTGTTTTCTTAAGCATATTCTCTCCTAAGTGGAATGTTCATCAGGACACATATCACATGCTAATATTTTCTTTTTAAGTGCTACAAAATTGTCTTTAAAAATGAACCAAGTCAGGAATCAGATGGTTTTCAGTAGTTATTTTTACTGTAAATTTGACATAAGGAAAAATACTCTGATGTTATAGTAGAACACTATTTTGAATGTCAAAAAATCCTCAGAGAGCCTAGTAACAAGAATTACTCTGTAAAATGTAGTACTGTGTACTCTTCACTAATGAGAGACAAGCTAAGAATGTAGCAGCTTCTAACATTTGCTGGAAGTGCCAGAGGGATAAAGGGAAATTCTGATCCATATGTTATGGGAATACACTCAAAGAAATCTTTCTGAGAATGAGTTCTGCCAGAATTAACTTAAAATGCCATCCAGCACTGGGGATGGTCTCCAAGAATCTAGATGTTTCAATACATTTTTGTATGTTGGGTTTGGATTTTTTTTCCTTTGGGGTTTTATTTAGGTTGGGGGGTGGCATTCAAACAATTTCAACCTGAGGTCAATATTTATATTAAAAAATATATAATGTGTAATACCTGACCTGATCTATCATGTCTAGATCAATGAAGGCAATTAATTACCTCAAGTGGGAGAAAGACAACATAGTGAATTGAACAACTCATGCATAAGTATGAACTAAATAATACTTAAACGTGATTAGACACTCATTAGAAAAGGGCAGGTTAATCATAGGAACTACATCTGTTATTTTGACTGATTGTACACAAGCTGTCATTCCAATGTCTGTCATAATTCTATCCCTAAATCTTTTTTATCTCCACTTTTAAGCCACACCACAAAACCCCATAGCTTAGCTTAAAAAAAAATGTGCTCGTTCTATCCTCATTCCCTAGGAATTTTGCAAACTACTACTACTGAAGGTAGTTGATTCTTTTTTCCCCTTATTTATTAAAGCTTCCTGGATGAGGTGGGCTTTGAATTATATTATGAAAGGAGAGGTGAGATGATACAGTCATATAAAGTCAAAAAGACAGTTAGTGCATAGAGTGATGATCCTTCAGTATCAAAGACTCAGTGCTTAATGCTATGAAATAAAAACATCATTCAATTTGTACTGAATATTCTGCAGAAAATCATTTCTATAACCCTGACCAACAGGGTCAGATCTGAATCACTTGGAGCTGATCGCTATAGCACATATGGAACTCTCCTATGAACCCCCATAAGTATACCTTAGGTTGAAGTCACCCTGTAAGTTGTAAATACTCAAAACCATAGTTCTTGAGATGTGTCCAAAGAAATTAAATACATGAAAGATGTATTTCTTCTTATCAGCTAGCCAGAGGAGGTACTGGCTTACAAAAAATTTATTCAGTTTCTATAGCAAATAAAGTGACAGGAGAATATTCCCTTCATGTTATTACCCCACCAGTAGTAGACACATATGCAGAGAATACATGATTGAGGAACATAAATGGAGGACAAAAATGTAAGTAATACAGGTGATAAGCGAAAGAGTGTATTTCTAGAAGCTATATGATTATGGTACACTGTGAAGTGCACATTAAAAAAAGACACATAGGTACAAAATAACACAGTACACATTTTTTGAATATTTTATTTTTCCAAAAATCTATAAAAACAATTTTTAACAACTGTTTTTTAAAAAATTTGTATTTTGTATTCCCTCCCTCCCTGATATGGCAAGGAATTTGACAACACACATTTATCAAGCACTTTTTATGTGCCAGGCTCTGTGCTAAGCACATGGCATACAATTTGGAAAAAGAAAGACAGTCCCTGACCTCAAGAAGTTTACAGTCAAATTGGGAGGGAAGTAAGGAGGCAAGGGAAAGTGGACCTAACAGAGAAATGAAGATATTAGATTCAAAACCAGGAAAAGCAGCCAGTGTGAAATGAAGAGCTGGCTAGGAATTTTGAACCCCCTATAAAAGGAAACTTTGGAAGGAATTTTTTAAGCAACTAAGGATACAGGTCAGGAGTAAGTACCAAAGCTGAAGCAACGTTCATGATGATGTTTCCTGGTAATGAACTTATTATCAGGGAGAGGGGAGAAGGGCAGGATAAGATGATATTGGATTCAAAGTCAAGCAGAATAGCTGTAAGGAAATGGAGAAAATGTCCAGGGCCTATACATGGACAGGGAAACATTCCTCCAGCACTGCTGGTAATGTTCTCTGATGATCTTATCATTCTGCAGAGTCTCTGCTAAGTATGTAGTCCTTTGTTACTCTTATGGTTGCTTAACCTGTGTCTGCTTCTGCTTTCTTAACTGTAAAATGGGGACAATAATGCCTACTTTTTAGGATCATAATGAAATAATATTTATAAAGTGCCTGGAAAATAGTAGGAACATAATAAATGCTTATTCTCTCCCTTTTTCTCTCTCAGCTAAAGAGGAACTAAGCAAAGCCAGCAAAAATTAAGTCTAAGATTAATTTTTTTTCTTTTAGCATTTTGCATTAGTTATTTTACAAAAGACTGTTGACCTACGATTAGAAATTCCATCTAACTTTTTATCTATATATTAAAATTCTGTGCTCTCAAAACCAAATTTTGAGATGTTCTGCCTAACACACTGTAGAAAAACTCTGTGATCACTTGGCTAAGAAACCTATTTTGTCACCAAATCCTCTCCAAATCTCCAGTAAAAATGAATCTGAGTTAGAACAAAACCTGAGTGAATAAGGCAAAGTCACTGTCCTCTATCAGGTCTAAATATCTGCTTTTTTATCTGAACCAACTAATCAAAAAAGAAAGTTATCCTTTTCATTTCCTTTTGTTATTTACAACAAAACTGTTGCTTTATATTTTTAGCCTATTTTTAAAAAAGATAATAACATTTCCAAATAATACGAAAACATGATTGTATGTGAAAATTCAAATCTCTATTAAATGCAGAATCCTTTTTTGAGTATATAATACATTCTACATGTTATTTTCAAAGTTGTCTTGCTTTTCTGTGTTTCTTTAATAACATCTTTCTGTTTGCATTTTAAATGCTTCAATGACCTCTTTTTTCTTTGACAACCCTATTAACAGCTCAAATCTCACCTTCAAAAATAAAATCCCACAATATTCATAAGACACAGTCAATAAAAATATGCATCTGCCTTATCCAAAAATAAGATCACATCCTGCACCTTGAGTCCATTTCTCCTCTGTCACTAGATGAGTAGCATGCTTCATCATCAGTTTTCTACATGATGACTGGCTCATCAGTACTCACATTGATCAGAGTACTTAACTCTTTCAAAGACTGAAATAAAAGCTCTACATGAAATAAGTGGAAGGAGAATAGACGGCTTAGAAGACAAAATGGCAAAGCAAACCTAGGTAATAGATGCCCTGAAAATTAGGCTAACTTAAAAACAAATCAAAGACTCCATGAGAAAGCAAGAAATCGTAGAACAAGTTCAAATATTGGAGGAAAAAAAGAGGAGAAAATTTAATATAGCTGATATTTTTTTAAAAACTAACCAGGAAAGTAGATCAAGAAAAGGGAATTGAAGATTCACTGAACTCTTTGAAAATCATGACTTTTTTAAAGCTTGATTTTAGGCAAAAAAACAATATGTTTGTGTGTAATGCCAACTCAATATTCACAGCACCAACTGCCACTTTAAATATGCCAGCATAGTGCTCAACTGCAATATATAAGAGACTCTCCTTATAGACAGAAGCAAAGTATTTATTCAGATATCAGAAAACTGAATTTTGGGGCAGCGAGGTGGCGCAGTGAAGAGAGCACCAGCCCTGGAGTCAGGAGTACCTGATTTCAAATCCAGCCTCAGACACTTAACAGACACACACACACACACACAAAAAGCTAGCCATGTGACCTTGGGCAAGTCACTTAACCCAACTGCCCTCCAAAAAAAAAAACCAAAAAAAAAGAAAACTGAATTTCAAAACCAGTAACTCCATCATAGAAGCAGAGAATTTAAGAATCCACAATAGCACAGAGAGCCACAGCATCCTTTAGCCCTCACACAAAACAACATTTATTCACAAGCCTAACTGTCTCACCCAGGTGTATCCTCTCCTTCCTCCAGTCTCTAACTGCTCCGACTCCCAGCTTCCTGTGAGCTTTGCTCCACCCTTCAGCAAACTCCTCTACCACAGGCTCTGTGTGAATACATTCAGTCTGTTAGAGGGCAGGGTATACTTTCAAAGGAGGCAATGTCTTCAAATTCCCTTAAGCTTATTAAAGGGCAGGGAAGATCTTCAAATTCTCATTATCATTACAGTTTGTGATGTCCAAAACTGAAAACTGAAGGCAAAAGGAAGATAGAAAGAATACATTGAATTTTGACTGAAAAGATAAACAGTGAGTCAATTTCCCTAATCCTCGTGACCTTAAAACTCCTCAAAGTAAGAATTGTAAGAGTTAAAGTAATTTTGCTGTCTCTGCAGGTAATATACTTAATGAAATAGTACCCTGATGAATTAACAAAAACAAAAGCTAATATTCTCTCCTAATGTAGTCACTCTGAACCTCTCCCAGGAGTCCCCACATTCTGATAATGATGCCTAATGGGATTGAGTGATATGAGCTGTAGGACCTACCCAGTTTCTACCAAAACACTGTTCTCCTATACTCACCCAGCATTATGTCACAATAAGAAGCAGATCTCCACTTCCCCCACCACCTCCCAGAAAGAGAAGAAGGAGGTATCGGGAAGCAAAAGAGTACCTGGGATATCATGCTTCAGCAGTGCTCAGCCAAGAAATAATACAGAGAGGGAACTAGGCCAGGTCACCAACAGATGCGTGGGATTGAAATAGGAAAGGGTACTTGAATCAAGGTGGAACTAATTCTATCTTCCCTGAATCACTTTCTCAGGTACTGAGACCAGTCAAAACTGATTTGCCCAGTGTGAGAAAAGACTGAGTCAATTTTGAGATCAATTCCTTGAAAGATCTGCTTATTTTAATTTACATTTTTGTTTGTTTTTGTTGCTTAAATTTGCAAAGTAAGTAATCTGCTCATTTCTATCTTTCCTACATATGAGGACTTCAAATGCTTCTCATATTGCATGTTTTTGTTCACCTCCCAGCTCATTTGTGTTTCAGCTCAAATTTGCAGGATATATTGTTTTGGGCTTCATCTCAAGCTCATTTGCTCTTCAGAAAAAAAAAATTATTCCTTGGGGCAGCTAGAGGGCACAGTGAATAGAGCACAGGTCCTGGAGTCAGGAGGACCAGCATTCAAATTAGGCCTCAGACATTTAACACTAACCAGCCATGTTACCTTGGGCAAGTCCCTCAACCCCAATTGCCCTGCCCCCCCCTCCAAAAAAGCAAAAGACAAAACAAAAGAAAAAGAAAAAAATTATTCCGTCCCTTCTGTGGTTTCTGGTGTATATAAAATAGTCTTCTGTTATTCAAATTTTCTTCCCTTTATATTTGAAGTTCTTTTCCCCTTGGACTTGTAGAATTTGTTGTTTGTAATTGGAATTGTAAAATTTAACCATAATGTGTCTTATAGTTGTGGCATACAATTTTTTAAAATCCAGATGCAATCTGGAATATTCCTTCAACTGATATTTTGTTTCTTGTTTAGAAGTTCTGGGCAATTTTCTTATATTAATTTTTGCATTGTGGGATTTGATTTTATTTGCTATACTTTTTTCTGGGAGACTTATGATTATTAAATCATTTCTATATATCCTGTCTTTGAAATTGATGTTTTACCTGTATAAAGATCATGTGATCTTTTAAGAAAATTATTTTTCCTTCTCTTCTTCCAGACTGTATTTAAATTTGGTGTATTTCTATTCCAAATCAGCTGTTATTTAATTTATTTGAAGAGATTCATCACTGTGAATTTGAGTTTTTTCTTCTAATTCCTGGGATAGTTTCTGTATACTATATTCACTGTCCAACGTTTTTTTTTAACTCCCTTCCTTGGTACTTACGGATTCAGAATGTATTTTTGTCCAAACACAGACCAGCAAAATGTGCTTACTATAGTATCTTCTTGGAGTTTCTTGATCATTTCTTAGTTCATTGTTATTTGTTTAATTCTTGTTGGAATTGTTGTGGGAAAACTAGATTATTTTTTTTCCAATTACTCTGCCATCTTAAGAAGAGTCCTCTCTCCCCAGTTTTATGATGAAATTTAAAAGTTATAAGAAATGTCATATTGGATCTGACCAATGGCTAGACAATTATTCTGCGTAGCCATGCAGCCAGGGGATATTTCATATGAGACCATAACTACATAGTACTGATAACAGGACATGATTTATGATCTAGACCTGTGCAGCATATATAAAATGACCTTACTCATATACCAATAATTTCACTGATGTAGGGAATCACCAGTAAGAAAATTCTAGCAACAATATTGCAAATTAAAATCTTAAATAGTTACTAAGGTAATAAAAAATTTAGTAATTTTTTTTCCACAACCATACAGTAAATATATCACAAGTAGGAATTGAAACTAGATCTTCCTGGGTCTGAAACTGGTTCTCTACCTACTATGCCATGCTATCTCAAAGAAAACTATAAAATTTGTTTGACAACACATATAAATGCTTATGAATGCAATATGGGTGAGAGAAAACTGTTTGAAAGTTCCTTCCTCCATTGAAAAATAAATATTAGATTATATTTCTTAAGCCTATGTTTCACTACAGCAATTTTCTATTTAGGAGACATAGATAGAAAAACAAAAAGCAAAAAAAGAATTCATTCTTAAAAAAAAATCTACCAGCATATGACTTATAGAATCATAGACTACAAAAGTTAGAACAAACCTTAGACATCATCCTTGTTTATGTCCTTTGTCTTATAGATGAGGAAGCTAAAGTCTAGGAATCTGAAATGACCTGTCCAAAATTACATGACCAGTTACTAACAAAGGCAAGACTTTAGTCTTACATATACTAATTCAGGGTTCTTTCCCTTATGTCATGCTGCTTCAGTCAGTCGGTATTTATTGGATTTTGAAGTCTTTGGCAAGGTCTTTAAAGGATACTATTTGAAATTAGAGTGTCTTTGGTTTACTTTGAAAACAATCATTCTGTAATATGTTATTTTTCACATTATCACTCAGACTTTCCCTCAAGGAAAATATGAATACAATACATAGAATTTCAACTCAATTCAAAAGGCCTTTTCTAAAGACATTAAAAGTCATAGTGACCAATGTCTAATTCAATGAGCACTGTAATTAGTATTCAATCACTTTAACAACATCCTGAAATATGGTCATCCAGACCCTGATGGAAAACTTCATGATGAGGCACATGCTACCTTTCAAAGCAGTCCATTTTGCTTTTAAACACTTCCAATTTTTAAGAAAAGGTTTATTTCCCTCTATATTTAAACAAAATTTACCTACAATCATTTCTTCTATTTCTTTTCTAAAGGTCTGAAAAGAAAAACCTAACTCTTCTCCCATATAGTAGAATTTTAAATGTACAAAGGCCATTATCTTGTACCTTTTCTTCTTCAAATATATTGACCTCCTGTTCCTTTGAGAGAACATCACAAAGCAAGATTTTGCATCTCTTCATTTCCTGAGAACAATTCTCATGGAATTTTGTTTTATTCCTATTATACAATTGGTAGACAGCAATTTTTCCCTCAGGATATTTTTTTACTCTTCTGATAGGAATACATAAGAAAATAGTTATTCCTTCACCAGAGATTTACTTCTTTATTCTCAGCAGGGTTCTTTTGCTATAGATGAAAAATGTGTTTATTATACTTTTTATCTCTCCGTTGCTTGTTAGCCCCTGGCAACATTTATAAAAATGAGAGAAACAGCCAGCCCCTCATTTTGTGAATACACAAGATATCATCTAAGATACACATACAAATACACACACACACACACACACATACCTCTGAAAAAGATTCTACCCAAGATTTCACTGTTATAAAATAAATTCGCTACCAGATAACAGTGATTGTTTTTTAAATTTGTAGGTAGGAGAGGGGCACTACAAGTTAAGATGGCCATTTTCTAGTGAAATCCAACTCTCCTAACACAGGAACTCAGATATAAAAGAGTACCAGATGAAATAATATCCAATAAGACCATAGAGAATCACCATTAAACTCCTTCATTCAGTCTAGTTCTGCAAGAACAGAATAAGATTCCTTTGTGATCCCTGAGAGGGGAATGAAATTTGCAGGGCTTGAAGCTAGCCTAATATCCAAGAAACGATACATGAAGCCAACAGTATCTCAGCTTTGGTGTGGTGCAGTTGAAGGTGACCATGAATGTGCTTAACTTCCAAAGGTCAGGACACATAAAAAAGGGGCCAGATAGTGCATACATACCTCACTCCTCCCCCTGAAGAGGCCTGAAATCAAATCAAATCCTGAAATCAAATTAAATCCTGAAATCAAATAAAATTCAAGAGGCCATGGAATCAGGTTAAGAAAAAAAGACAATTCCCAGTGGGTGACAACTTGAAATGAAGTAACTTGTGATGATGGGGATAAAGGGATTCTGGGTAATTTGAGACCACTGTGATCTCCTACATGAAGTTAGAACCCTTCAGGTACTTTACCAGTCCCAGCAATTCAAACTGTTAGTGGGATTCAGACTGCAGAAGGTCAGATCCTGGATCCAAGAGAAAACTCCAAGTAATTAAGCCTAGAGATATGAGTAAACAAAATAAAACTTACAATACAATGAATATATAATATAAGTTAAGAGAAATCCAAGAGAATAACTAATTCCTTAAAAAAGGAAAAGTAGAAATACACTTGGAAATAATTGCAGCATAAAAAGAAAGGCATTGATACAACTTATATTTTTTAATTTATTTATTTTTAGTTTTCAACATTCACAAGATTTTGAGTTACAAATTTTCTCCCTTTCTTTCCCCTAACCCCCACCCCAAGATAGCAAACCTACTGAATACTCCTTCTCTCAATCTGTTCTCTCTTATGTCCTCCCCCATTCACCCTGACTTTCTAGTAGGAAAAGATGGATTTCTATACCCAAGTGCCTGTGTATCTTATTTTCCAGTTGCATGTAAAAAAATCAATATTTTTTAACATTTATTTGAATATTTTAAACATTTTTTAACATTTGTTTTTAAAACTTTGATTTCCAGATACTTTCTCTTCTTCCCTCCTCATCCACCCCCACTGGGAGGACATGTAATTCAATATAGGTTGTACTTTTGCTACATACAATGTTTCCATAATAGTTACATTGTCAAAGACTAACTATATTTCCCTCCATCCTTTCTTTCTTGAGCTCCTCCATGGCTTACAACCAGTTCGTATTTTTCTTGAAAGTTTTTGATGAAGGAGATTTTACTTTGTTGTCTTCTTCTGGTTCCATGTTTTGATCCTTTTTGTCCCCTAAAAAAGATTCTATGGTCTGATTGCACTTCCTTTGTTTGCTCATCTTGCTAGTCAATGACATGACTTTTGAGCTCTTTGCCATGGCAAAAATCTGCTTCCAGAGTGGAGAGAGCTGTGTCCCAAATTGCTGGGGTTTTCACAAGTGTTGTCAGATCTGTTGTCAGAGCTATGAGGAGTTTACCCTCTCTGCAGTCACCACAAGCTCTGGCATACTAGCGTTCCTCTCCCCCGGACCACCACCTAAGACTGTGACCCAGATCCAAGCAGATCAAAGCAAGAGTGATTATCCTCTGAATGGTCATTTGGTTCCCCTATGATTTGAAGTCCAGGAGCTCCAGAGGCAGCCATGGGGCAGAAGCTACAGCCTCTGCACCTCCACTTTTGCTGCCCCAGGGGCAGGAGTGAGACCACCTTTCTCTCATCCAGTTCCAACAGTTCTCTACTGACCTTTTACATTCTTTTTGGTGTGTATGGTTTGAGAAGTCTAGAAACTGCCAAAGCTGCCAATGATTCGCTCTCCTAAAGTCTGCTCTGGCTGGTATGGGCCATGAGTCTGGGCTAGTGTGGCTCATGGGAGACAGTACTCGGCTCCCAGCCTGGTGCAATAGACCCTTCCTGTCAGCCTGCCAGGCTGTCTTCAGTGGAAAATTTGTTTCTCTTCACCACTTTGTAGGTTCTGTAGCTCTAAAATTTGTTTAGAGTCATTTACTTATAGGTATTGGAGATAGTTGGAGCCGGAGATCAAGCAAGTTCCTGCTTTTATTCCACCATCTTGGCTCTACCCCTACAACTTATATTTTAATTAAAAGAAGAACTAGTAATCTATAAATGAATTACTAAAGACCAGGATGAGGGGATAGAGGGGTAGAAATTCTGGTCCATTTGGATTTCCTAGTTAATTCTATTATAAGAACAAATAATTGTAGTGATTGTTTTTAAAGTATGTGGAGATCTGACCTTCTGGGAGAGGTGTCTCAAAATTTTTTGAACTGTGTACTTTTCAATAAAAATTTTTGAGCACAAACTCTCAATATATTTATTTATTTGTTTATAAATTATATTCAAGAAATACTTTTCTTATACCTTATAAAATATAAATTTAGAATAGGAGATAAAGTTTAAATAATAATATTATTTTATTAGCTGTTAGAAAAAAAAACCTTTTAGCATTCTCTTGTGAGAACAATGTAATAGAATATGCTTCATTACTTTCCACAAATCTCTGTTTATGTCTAGCAGGACAGGGTGGACTTGTAAACAATAATTGTTTGTTAGTATTAATTATTCAGTTAAATTGATCAACGTAACTAACAAAGTAGGTGAATCACAATATTGAAAAATCCATCTCTCTCGATGAAGATGAAACCCCAAAGGGTTAGGCTTTTACTTATTTGCAACTGTCTCTGAACACAAAACCAAAGGATATCCTTCCATGCCGAGATGAGGGGTCTTAGGAGAAATGATAGCCTAGGGCAGTGGTTCTCAACCTTCCTAATGCCATGATCTTTTAATACTCATATGTGGGTGTATTTGCAAGTGGGTGGACTTGCCTGGAGACATAGAGGAGCAGTGTTTTGGTTCCTAAGACCATCAGAAATATGTGTTTTCCAATGATCTTAGGCTACCCCTGTGACCCCTGTGAAAGGGTTGTTTGACCCCCAAAAGGGTCGCGACCCACATGTTGAGAACCGCTGACTAGGGTGCATGTAGACTAATGGAGGGGAGAGAAACATTTCCCATTAGAGCCAGCAAACACCTGGCACAAAAAGATAAAAGTCAGTTTTTGTAGTAGTTTGACAGTGGCAAAAGGGATTACTGTGGAAGATAATAATGGGCAAAGAAGATGGTGGAATTGTGTTTAAGATGTGACCAACAAGGATCTATTGTGGTAAAGATGGGATAATATCCATTTTCCAATCAATTGTTCCAATATCCACATGAGGAGAGCCTCATTCCTTATATGTAAAATACTAAGAATTAGCTTAAATGTTCTTTAGGGACCTTCCAGCTTTCCGATTCTTTGAATTTGTTTTCCTTCTGACTACTCAACTCATTATTTATATTTGTCTATCTCTCTATTTGAGTAAAGTTATTTTTAAAATTTCAATATTACTTCCTAGAATTTCAATTACCTCCTAGTTTCCTGGTCTTGGTAGTTTTGCTAATCACAATTTCTTTCATTATGTTTCATTAATAAAAATGATAAATCATAGCCATCTGAACAAGACTGCATAAAATTCTTTGGGAAGCCTGTTGGAAAACATAAGATAATGCTATAATGTGGAAACCAATAGGAACTAAAGTGATAATAAAATTGAATTTGAACAGTGTAGAAATCTTGCTAAATTAGATGTGTTAGGACTTCCCTAAGGTGTTGGGTTTGTTTTTGTTTTTTGTTTGTTTGGTTTCTTTTTTTTTTTGGTTTTTCCTGCTCTGAGGCATAAGCTGCCTGCACTAATGAACTATATTGATAGGCCTAGTTCTTTGCATGAATACTAGTCAAATTTAGACA
This sequence comes from Pseudocheirus occidentalis, assembly GCA_028646575.1. Taxonomy (NCBI): domain Eukaryota; kingdom Metazoa; phylum Chordata; class Mammalia; order Diprotodontia; family Pseudocheiridae; genus Pseudocheirus; species Pseudocheirus occidentalis. The sequence continues at coordinate 63,425,715 of CM053600.1, forward strand.
GACATTTTGCAACCAACAAAACAGAAATGGGTTGAGAGTATATTATCATCTTTATGTGAATTTCAATACTACAGAAGGTGATAATCCTCATACACACACACACACACACACACACACAATGTTAATTTGAAGAGAGCCTAGGATGTTTTATGAGGATATTATTGAAAGGAATTGACACAATGTTGAGAATAATGAGTGAGCTATCTTCAAGTCCACATAGAAATACTGAGAATTTGGGATACAAACCATTGTATCAGAAGGCACCATAGTCGATATAGATACCCTCTCTCACTGTATAACCAGCAGTAATCAAAACCTTTTGATACTGGCTAAGAAATAGAGTGGTAGATCTGTGGAGTAGGTTGGGTACACAAGACAAAGAAGTCAATAACCATAGTAATCTACTGTTTGATAAACCTAAAGACTCCAGCTTCTGGGATAGTAACTCATTTAACAAAATCTCCTGGGAAACCTAGTAATCATAAGCAGATTAGGAGAGGAAGGAGTAGTTTTGCCTCTAAGATTTACAGAAAATGGAAGAATTTATGAACAAATAAGGGACAGAAAGCATTATGAAATGCAAAATGGATAATTATGATCACATTAAATTGAAAAGTTTTTGCATAGTCAAACAATTAACATTAGAAGGGAAGCAGAAAGCTGAGAAGCAATTTTTACAGTTAATGTCTCTGATAAAAGCCTCATTTGTAAAATATATAGGGAACTGAGTCAAATTACAAGAATAGTAACCAAGAATCAACTACCCAGCAAAACTGAGCATATTATTCCATGGGAAAATACGGTTATTCAATGAGGTGGAGGACTTTCAAGCATTCTTGCTGAAAAAAACAGAACTGAACAGAAAATTTGATGATCAAACACAAGAAGCATGAGAAGGTAAACATGGGAGAGAAATCATAAGGAACTTATCAAATTT
>CM053600.1:63427151-63456031 GCA_028646575.1 Pseudocheirus occidentalis
TGTGGGGAGGTCTAATGGAGGGAAGGCTTGGGATATTTGTGTTTCCTGCATTGCTAATGTGTATGGACCTTCTTTTAAAAAGAACACTTGTGGTGTTGGTGCTCCCTACATTGGCAAAGTATATTGACTTTTTTGTAACTATGATGGATTTGACTTACTGGTGTTTGAATAAATGTCTTGGTTTTATCTTTAAGCTTAGTGCCCTATACTTGTAGATGCCTGACTTCTTAAGCTGGATGTCACTCTTTGTCCAAGACTGTGAGGTGTCACCCCTGGACCTGGCGTTGACCAAGGTCCTGATGCTGTCTAAAGAACTCAACTCTCATTGTGGAACTGAATGTTGTAAACTAAAAGTAAATACATAAATTTGAAAAAAAAATAACTGATCCCTCAAATGGGAACTCTTGGGGCAGAGACACCTCTAAATCTGATTTTAGCAGGAAGAATAAGAGGCCTTTGCCCCTTACTCCAAGGAATTTTGGGTCCCATTTGTTTGAAGGGGGAATGATGGGGTGTTTGTGCTCAACCTCCTAATCCAAGATCTCTTTTTGTGTTTATTTTGTGTTATCCCTGTTTTAACATTGTGAAGTTCTGTTGATACCAGTTGTCCCTAAACTCCCATTGACCTATATAATGGACACAAAAGATCTTAGGACTGAATGTATTGTTAATGGAATGGGAAGATCTTTCTTGCCCATTAATAGGTCTGCATGACCTGCTTTGAACCTGAATCACTTGGAAGCCTGAGTCACATGAGCCTGAATCACATAAGCCTGTAGTGGGAGGAGCTTGCTGAACAGGTGTAGCAGGAAGGGATTTAGCAGGAAGTGGCAGTGAGAGTTAGGAGAAAGAGCAGGCAGAGCACAGCAGTGAGTGAGAGAGGCAGTGATGTTACCTAAAGGAACTTGTTTTGTGGGGAGGTCTAATGGAGGGAAGGCTGGGGATATTTGTGTTTCCTGCATTGCTAACATGTATGGACTTTCTTTTAAAAAGAACACTTGCGGTGTTAGTGCTCCCTACATTGGCAAAGTGTATTGACTTTTTTGTAACTATGATGGATTTGACTTACTGGTGTTTGAATAAATGTCTTGGTTTTATCTTTAAGGCAGAGAGTCTGTTACATCTTAGGATTCAAACCTGGGAATTTGCCTGCATATACATAGAAGCTGTTATGGATATCACATTGGTGAAATAATAACCTTTAATGTCAGTTCCAAATCTGACTCTATGATTTAACTTAATGGATATAAATTCCTTGAGAATAATGATCATTTCATTTTAGTCTTTGTACGCTTAGTATTTAGTGAAGTGTCTTGCTCCTTTCTTCATAAATTCTGGTATAATTAAATTGAATAAAACAATGAAAATTTGGAAAAAGAAAAAGGGATGAAAAATACAGAGATGAAGCAACAAATGTGAAAAATAATTGAGTTGTCAAAGGTATAAATCAAAGCAACCACATTGGAAGAAAAAGCAGGGTGAGTCAATTTGGTCACCCAGAAAAACAAATTCAAACTAAGATCCTGAATAATTCACTTCAGGAAACAATATAATAAAATTGCTTTGTTACATTGTCAAAGAATAAAAAAAGAAGGCAATAGTGTTGGAATCTAAATGATGCTATTAGTGATGAACCTCAAGTTTAATTCTATAAGATATGTGGTTGCTAAGTTTTAGCATTTTTTCCTATCTAGGTAAGAGCCTTGTAACCAGTAAGGAAGAGACAGTCAATATATCAAGGAACAAAGGTCATTAATGAAAATTTAAAAAACAAAAAAGCTCAAATATGAAATGGCATACCCTGGGGTTAATCAACCCAGTTTGTTCTCTGGCATAAATTATAGAAAATGTATGAATCAGGGAAACTAGATGGCACTGTGATTAGAGCAACAGTCCTGGACCTGAGTTCAAATCTAGCCTCAGACACTTAACACTTACTAGCTGTATGACCTTGGGCAAGTCACTTAACTGAATTGCCTTCCCTTCCCCCCTCCAAAAAAAGCAAAAAAAAGAAAAAGAAAATGTATAATTCTTGAGAGCTAAAGAACTCCCTATATCAATTAATAAGAATTTGATTTTGTTGGCATGAGGAACTCCCAAATTGCATGTAAAGACAGCTTTCAACATTCATTTTGTATATGATTTTGAGTACTAAAAATTTCTCCTTCCTCCTTCCCTTCCCCCTCCCCAAGAGAGCAAACAATCTGATATAGGTTATAAATGTGCAGTCATGTTAAACATATTTCCACATTAGTCATGTTATGAAAAAAGCAACAGAACAAAAGGGGAAAAGAGATAAAAAAAGAAAATGAAAAGAGTATGCCTTGATCTCCATTCAGATTCCATCAGTTCTTTCTTTGGATGTCAATACCATTTTCCATCATGAATCTTTTGGAATTGTCTTGTATCATTGTATTGCTGAGAAGAGCTAAGTCTGTAATAGTTGATCCTAGTACAATGTTGCTTCTCTGTACAATGTTTTCCTTGTCATTTTACTCAGTTCATATTGTTGTGAAATCGACTTGCTCATCATTTCTTTTTTTTTTGTTTTGGAGGGGGGAAGGTAGGGCAATTGGGGTTAAGTGATGTAATGCCAAGCATGAGCAATTTCCCAAAAGAATGCTAATGTGAACAGCTTTTAAGGTTCTGATTACACAGGACAGTGAACACTATTTATTCAAGAACAAATCAAAGGAAAACATTCACAACAAATCAAGATACAGTATTCACAAAATTACATCTTATCACAGAAAATCACAATATAGTGTTCATAACAGCTTATCATTAAAATAGCCACATAGTTTTCACTGAAGTGGTCCCAGTATTTAGAACAAAGAACAAAAGAACAATAATCTGGTTTCCCTAAGCAGGTTTGCCTCCTTACTTAGTCATTCAATAATCTCAGAATATAAGCCAGTCTTCCACTCATGGGGCAACTATGTTAACTTAATCAGTCACTTATTTAGCAATCAGTTACTAGGCATTGCTAATAACTAAATACAATCATTAGAAAATACACAAACCCTCCACCCCTAGGTCACTAGAAAACCATGTTATCATCACAGCATTCAATATCCAAGGAGAGACCTTTTCTTCATCTTGACTCAGGGTGGTTTCTCAGATTCCTTAGATCCCCTTCCATGGTCCTAGCTCCTACCTGAATCTACCAAACAGTCACCTGGATTCAGAGGCAGACAGCTCCCATGTCTTTGTCTAGTCCTCTAGGCAGTTCCTGCTATACACTGAAGTTCACAGAGTCTAGTACATCTCAAAACCTTCACAATTTCTGTTCTCAGGAACTTAAGGATCAAGCAAGCCACAAACAAACAAAGTCTTAGCATCCCAGTCATGCTTCCTCAGTCCTCCAGCAGTTTGGCTGGCCCTAGGACCCAAAAGAAATCTCAGTCTTCCAGGTGGCAATAGCAACATTGGCCTTCCAGGCAGTCTTCTTGGCAGCAACTTCCACCTTCACCATATTCTGGTCTCAAGAAAATCCTCTTTCAGTTCTCAGTTACCTTCCAGATGCTCACTGAGAGAAATTCTCTCTCTCTCTTTCTCTGTCTCTCTCTTTCTCGCTCTCTCTCACTCACTCTTTCTCTCTCTCTAGCAGAACAATTTCTTCTACCAGGATCTTGTCAAGAGAAAATTCTGAATGTGCCTCTCTGGGGCTTTTCTTACACACACACACACACACACACACACACACACACACACACACACACTTCCTGTTTCAGCCAACCCTTTCCTGTTATGTCAGCAACAGGAGAGCTCACACCTTCTTTTACTTGACATAACAAAAAAGGGGGCTTCAAAGTTAAATTAATTACCATTACAAATGACTTGCCTAAGGTCACATGTCTAGTTTTGTGTAGTGTCTGAGGCTGAATTTGAACACAGGTTCTCCTGACTCCAGGGCTGATGCTCTATTCACTGTACCACTTAGCCATCCCACTCATCATTTCTTATAGTGAATATTATTCCATGATATTCATATACCACAGAATGTTCAAGCTTTTCCCAATTGCTGGGTATTTCCTCAATTTTCAATTCTTTGCCACCATCAAAAGAGTTTCTTTTGAATTGAGTGATTTAATTGAGCACATGAAAAATTTAAGGTTAATTGGCATTACATTTTGTTTCTATCACTTTATTAAAACTAGGCAATCATGAAAACAATAAATCAAGCCCTGTTCTGAATCATTTGTCTAATTGATTCTTGAGAGGCAGTACAAGCTTATTCTAGGTCACCCTATTATGTGTGTGTATTTGTGGGGTGCATATGTCTGCGTCTGTCAATATGTATGTGTTCTATTTAGAAAATCTTATAGAATAAACTAAAATTTAATTAAATAACTTCAAGAAAGTAGTATGATACAAAATAATTTCACTTTCTATCAGTTGATGATTGCCTAGATTTAATAACCAAATTTGCTTAATTCTTAATATATTGTTTCTTCTTTCAATATGCTACTATTCCATTCTGTTCATGTACAATAATTATTTAGTCATTTTCCATTTGATAGTTGCCATTTATGTTTATAGAACTTCATGGGAAAAATGATATTATGAATATTTGATTCATTTCATTTTGTTCTTGACTTTAGTGGTATATAGGACCCATCGGCCTTCCAGGCAGTCTTCCGGGCAGCAACAATGTGTGGCACAATAAAAAAGAACGTTGCCATCTGGGTCAGATTCCACTTTTGGTACTCACTACTTTAGAGACCGTGAACAAGTGGCTTAACCTACCTACACCTCAGTCTCCTCATCTGTAAAATGAGAGGATTGGACTAGATGGCCTCTGAGTTTCCTTCTAGTTCTAGGTTTATGTTTCTATGATTTTCTATGCAGTTTATTGGAATTTCCAGGATAAAATTTATGGATGCATTAGCATTTAAAAAACAATTCCAAATTTCTTTCTAGAAAGATCAGATCATTTTTAATCTTCATCAGTACTGAAACTGTCTTCCTGTAGGTCCTCCGACATTGACCTTTTGTTTCTTTTGTCATCTTGTCAATTTAATGGTTGTAAAATGAAAAACTAGTATAGCTTAATTTGAATTTCTCTTAATATTAATGATTAGGAGCAATATGGCTGTTAATAGTAATTTTACTTTGGAGAACTTTTTATATCATTTGACCTTATTAGGAAATAGCGCTTCATCTTATGTTTGTGATAATTCTGTAAGATGCATTTATACCCTCATGGTAGATATGAGGATTTTTTCTCTATTTAAGATTTAGATGCATTGATAATATCTGTGCAAAATCCTTCAATTTCATGCAATCAAAATTATCTTTTTGTCTCCTCTTTCACTTGCTTGGTTAAAATGTATTTCTCTAGATAGAAAAATAACTCCATCCATTTTCTAGAGAGAAAGTGTGTCCAATAATGAGGAGGGTAAAGGGCTCACTGTCTTCTGAACAGCGTCTGATTTCCATTATTTCAAGGGATAGAAAGAATGTGAGAGAAGAATATGTAATACAAAAGGCATTTTGTTAACAATAGAACATAGGTCCCAGGGAATTCAATGGGGATAGGGAGGGAAGAAAAGTAGGATACAGACATAGAAGAGGCTTGTATTGAGGTGGGGGATGATGAAGCAATGAGTTTGCTAGTTCTATAATAGTGACCACACTGATGAAATAATAGATCCTGGGAATACAGAAGTAATGATATCCATATTACTAAAAATTGACTAACACTGTATGTTGTGGAAAGGTGGCTAGTCTTTGATGAATGTTTAGATCTATGCAAGTAACTCAAAGAAGAGTGCCTAAAACTGAACATTTTTAAAGGGCTTTGTCAAAATATTTTTCTTTTTCCAGAATTACAGACATTAGCAAAAATGTCTCCAAGATGTTGTTTTTTTCCTCTGTGATGATGGCAGCATTATAAGTAGTTACCTACAAAGGTAGGTCAGAAATAAAATTATTAACTAGGTGCGAACATTAAAGAACTGTAGTGATTTGATACATGTAGTTTTTAATGCACCAGAGACATTATACTTATTAATGGAAATTTTGATGAAAATATTTACTTCTTTATTCTAACTATAACAAAAACTATCAATCTAATTTATTTTCTCGATGTACCCAGACAGTTCTAGATCTGTCTAGATATTTATCCATATGTTGAGTTATCTCCTTGTGATAAATGCTCAACTCATAAAATGACAAATGCTGTAACTATTCTTATGAATATAGTTTTCAACTAAGAACACTCAAAATGCATAAAATCCTATTTTGAAAATATTTCTATGAACGGAATACAATTTTCTTTCAGACAGAAAATACAGGCCCAGGGATAAAAGTTATTAGTTAATAAGTGGCAGAAGTGGGAATAAACTCCATGAATAATGAATTTGGTCCAGTGCTTGAATTTAGAGTTTCATACTGTTTTGTTTAGTACAAAGTAAAATAATCCATTTGCATTCAAAATATGCAATTCTCAAACTAAAGAAAAATAGCTTTTTTACTAGCTGTTAGTACTTTTTAACTAGTCTAAGTTATAAAACTGCAATGAAGTTTCAACCCAAAAAAAGTCCTTAAAGTATACATCCATGGATGTGTGGTATATTGGGAGAACCATGTTAAATAGAGAAAATGCACTTAATGAGTGACAACCCATTTTAACCAGTTAATCTTCTATTTTTTTTTGGATGGGGGGGTGCAGAGGAGCAGTAAATCAGAGAATGTTGGCCATAATCTATTGAATTATTTATATAGTACTTCCTACTGATCGATGAAAATAGCCAATTTCTATATTCTAAAAATATCTATACCTTCTGGTTACTATGACTTTCTCTCCTCTGTCTAGTGAAATCCTAACTGTTCTTTAAGGTCAAGTTCAAATGCCCCCTCCTCCATGAAGATTTTCCTTATCCACTTAGCTGGAGCAGTCCCTCCTTTCCATGCTGCTTTTCATTTTATGATGCATCCCTGAACTGCCTGGTGTAAGATCAACCTTTCCCCCACCTAGTTGTCATGTGTCTATGAGCATTTTACCTCTCTTTTGTGTTTATTATTTTCTGATCTTAGATGAATGATTTCTCTAAGAGAGCAGAGCACAGGCAACACACACACGCAAACACACATGTTAATGTGAGTAATAATGTTTTGTTTTGTTTTGTTTTTTGTTCCCCAGCACACACAACTTTTGTGGAGTCCTCATAAGGTTCTTAAGTGTAAATCTTCTGGCTCTGGGTATCACTGCCTTTCTAGAGTCCCTAATGAATACTTCTCTTTGCCACAAGGAGTCGTGGTCCCCCAAACTTCTTTCCACAAGTTATACTGTTTTTCCACCTCTGTTTGGGGGCTCTTCCTCTGTCATCAGCCACCACCTTTTAAAGTGAATCCTTACCAATTCCAGTTTCTAGTGGGACTTTTGATGGTGTTGATGGATCTCCAAGTTGCCTGGGCTCTGTCTTCTTTAAATACTCATTCATTTAGGATCAGAAAATAATAAACACAAAAGACACAGGCACATTGCAGTTGGGTAGGAGAGGGGTAGATGCCTTATCTTATACTGGAAACTCAGAGAAGTTCTATCTCATTTGATACCAAGTAAAATAGGCAAGAGTGGGTCACTTTTAAAAATTACACTAAATTCCAGTTCAGCAACTCATAAGACATTAATGCTTCCTGGTCCTGAGCCAGCAAGAAAATTCTCAGTCACTGCATAAATAGGAGTCACTTCTGGCTGGAAGTGGACTCACTAAACTTTTCCACACTTGGCTAGAATAGAACTAGGAAGAGAATATCTGCAAATATTTTGTATAAGCTACCAAAACGGGCAAATCTGAGCATGCTCTAAGGACTGGGATATAATTGGCCAGTCATTGTATCACACACACACACACACACACACACACACACATCACTTATATCTATAGTTATATCTCACTACTATATGCCAGGCTGGATGGTACATATACAAAGTCGATCTGTCCCTCAAGTAACTTACGCAAAATGCTCATAAATAAGTCAATGATTCATAGATTCTAAAAAATACACAATGATTGTGAGGGGGAGCAATACTAACAAAAACAGGAAAGGCCTCTAGTAGGAAATGACTTTTGAACTAAACCTTAAGGTAGCTAGATATCTAAAAGCCAGGGGCGATGGGGGAATGCATTCAATAATGGTATGGATTTGGAAAACTGAATGTTGTTGTATATAGGCAATAGAAAGTAGGGCAAAGTATAGAATGTTTGAGGGTAAACAATGTGTTAGCCTGGAAATGTGTTAGACTGGAGCTAGATTGTGGAAGTCTTTTAATACCAAGGAAATAATGTTATATTATCTCAAAGGCAAAGAGGAACTTCTTGAGGAGGAATGACATGTTTGGCCCTGCATTTCAGGAAAATAAGTTTGACTACAGTGTGAAAAATGGATTGGGAAAAGAAAATGGTTGGGAGAGACAGGGAGAACAACTAGGAAACCATAATAATATTCTAGAGGAGAGATGATCAAGACTTTCCCTAAGATGATTGTAGTGAGAATAAAAAGAAGGTAACCTATGCAAGAAATATGGAGGAGGTAAAATTGACAGAACTAGAGAGGAGCAGGAAATGGAGGAACTGGGGAATTTTTTACTTTATCTTCAAATTAGCAGCACATTAAGAACTTAATGTTTGAAATGTATTGTAGAATAGGACACATTTGAGTATTTGGTTCAGGAAAACCTTCAGACCTTTTTGCCAAGCACAACCCTCCTGCAACTTAGTGAAAAGACCTTTGCACAACACAACCTCTAGTCATTCTTGTGTTAGAGCTGCTTTCTGTACCATTGGAAAGAAATTAATTCATAAATAACTCAAAGGAGGAAATAAATTAGAAAATGAAAAGAGAATAGTTTTCCTCAACCCATGTGAATGTTCAATTTTCAGGACTCCCTAAAGATCAATGAAACATCATTATAAATAGAACATTTTGTATATATGTATATATAATATACATTATTATATTAATATATATAATTTATGGTTATAGTAATTTTAATACTCAATACTGAGTATTGAAAAGTAAGAATAAATATATTTTCTTCCCTTTACAATATAACCTATTTATAGACAAGGATCATGTTTCAAATAAATTTTTTGTCACTAGTTTTCTTTCTCTGCACTGAAATATTTTCCTTTAAATACAGAAGAAAGCTATCTATATAATACCCAAATGGCATTAATTCATTTTTTAAAAATTAAGTTATTTAGCTAATTTTATGTAATGTATCAGGAGACAGTTGTGTGAATTTATCGTTTTTCAACTTATTGTTCATGTATGTTTTGTTGTTCACATATGGAGGTGTTTTTTTTTAAAGAAGTTTTTATTGCTATCAAGAAGTTCAGGGGAAGCAGTTTCCTTTTTAGTTTCATATTGGAAGCTACTGATGCTCTTCCTTTACCAGTGATTTATTACTTGAAATGCTTTTTTTTTAAATGACATAATTGTCAGATCCTGATAGCATCTGAACTTAAATAACTACAGGTCCACTACTAATAACTATCTTAGTTGGGAAAATATTCTCTTCCATTTTATTTCTCCCACAATTCTCTCAAGATGGTTAGGGAAGGAAGGTGAAACCATATTCATCCTGTTGTGAAAGAGGTTAAAAACAAATAAACAAACTTGACAGGCTGCAGCTGTTGCCTACACTGATCAAATGGCACTAAGTAATCACAATGTAATGTTTAGATAAACTGCCTAGGCCAAAAAAAAAAAAGAGAAAAGGCCAAGTCAGCAACTGAGAACTGCTGAGAATCTGATGAATGCAAAGGGAAAAGCATACAACAATTGAGTTTGAGTCTTTATAGCATTTGTATGTTGTATGTGAAGTTTTTGTGAAGTTTTCTAAATATGGGTGGCAAAGTTCTGAAAACTGGTGGTCTTCAAAATCTCAAGTTGCCATGGATTTTCTAATTGATTTGATAGGCCCTGAAAATGACATACAAAACACTACGTATACTTTGCTCTTTGGAGGTAGACAGAAAATTTAGACAGTTTTTAGACCTGTGGGATAACTAGTTGAGATTAGAACAATTTTTCTCTGTCATTGAAAAGCCTATATCTGCTGGTGTTTGAACGAGGTCAGCTTACCCTGAGGGAAGTCATTTGTCTGTTTCCACCCAAACCCAGCCAGTGAGCTTGGTTCTTTGAAATAAAGTACAATTTCAATGGATTGACCCAAGCTGGAATCAATAAATGAACATGACCAATCAGCAGCTCAGGCCTAGGGGATAAGTTGGATCTATTCAGGAACCAGGTCATACAAGTGAAGAATAGAGAGGAAAGTACTATTCTGGGTTCTGAATTAGGCTGAGAGTTTGATTAAGTACTAAGATTCTGCTTTATTAAACAACTCCACAACATTGAAAGGGTTTTGGCTAATAGTTGTGTGTTTTTGTTTGGTTGTTGTTGATTTTTTTTTTGGTGGGGGGGAAGGGAGGCGAAAATATAACTACTTCTTTCCCATGACACACTTGTGCCAGCTTAGATGCCCAAGTGGCCAGATGTGACTGGAAGTGGCTCCATGTGCATGTCAGCACTTGCAGGCACAAGTCAATAATCGGCCTAATGGCTTTTGGCTAGATTCATGTAATCCAATTGAATGGCTGCTCTTACCCCGCTGTGAGAGGAAGTAAGGCCTTTCTTGTTATTTCTCTTTCTGGGGAGCCTTTCAATAAATCCCACACCAGTGCTGGCTGTTCTCATCACCCTTGAAAGTTAAGTGCCTACATTCAGTTTATTTTCTTGAGAACAGGATCTACAGTCCCACACAGTACAATTATAAAAACACATTACCAAAATACTTAAGGGTCACATTCCTTTATCCTTATTTATCTATTATAGTGTGCTTCAAATTGCTACTGTCAAAACTTTCCTAAAAATAAATACTATATAATATATTCTCTCCTAACAAGAAAAATAAGACAGCTTACTTCCTTGTTTATGAAACAACTAAATTCAAAAACAGAAAAAGCAATTAGAATTTGTAAACCATAACTTTTCACATAGAAACATATTGTCTGTAGAAGGCATATTCTGCATCTCATTATTGAATTTTTAAGTTCTATTTGATTTTGAATATCTACTTAAAAATCCTAAAATGCTCTACAATGGGATTGATCTCAAGATAAACAAGCTTTGGTCTTAGGTTTGTTTTTTAAACTAATTCCACCTAATTATTCCATTTTTCCAACTATACAGTTTATACTTTGGAGATTATAGATGTTTCCAGTTATTATGATATTTCTCCAAAATTAGGTTAGCAATAGGATATTACTTTTCTTCTATAAAAACAGCTGGACACTTTTGACATTGCTTTTGAAGTCTACTTGTCTGCTCTCAGTTTTTAGTGGATTTTTCTCCCTTTCTTGAAAATGATTAAGTGCTTGATTGTGCACAGCACCCTCACTATGAAATGTACCCTTAGCATTTAGCATGATTGCAAATGCATTTAGAAATAAGTGTATACTAACAATTATTGTCTATAGGCCTCACTGATGAACATTTAAAGTTCCAATTTCATACCTCCTCTCTGTATCAGCTTAAAAAAAAGAAATACAATGTCCAATTAATATTAGATAGTTTTAAAGCTAATTCACAAAGAGCAAAATCTAGTGGCTGCCCATTCAAAAAAAAAAAGGAAAAGTCTCCATTTTGCTCACCCTGCCTATGAAGGAAATGTCATTATGAAAACTTCATTAATATGTAAATTGCAACATTTTGATTATCACTTGCAGACCCCTTTTGTTAAGAAAAAAGATGAAAGGAGCTAACCAGATTGCAATAATTTACATAATAAAAACTCAGTGGTGGCAATGCCACCAAGTAGAGAGCCCAAGTAAGGCTAGCATGTCTTTTTTTTTTTAACAGCTTAACAAAATATTAGAAACACAAAGTACAAAAGGGCAGAAAATATTTTTCTATTACTGACAAAATCTATTTTAGGAAGAAATTACAGATATTCCTAGACTATGATAGGATGGAATACATATCTACAATGTTAATATATGCTTTTTAAATTCTCAGTATGTATATTTCAGATTGTTCTTGTTCAGTGATTTAAACACATATTGAAGAAAGCATTGCAACTTCCAACTTATGATGGAGAAAAGATCACCCAAACACAAAATACGCTACTTTCATAGATACACATGAACCTTGTAGTCTACTGGGAATGTGATACATTATGATATGATTTAATTGTTAGCAATCAGATTTAGATTCTAATTGAGATACTGAATATAATTAAAGTGAATAAAATCAGAATAGGTATGTGGCAATTAAATTTTCAGTTTGAAATCTTAAGTTCAGTAAAATCCATGATTTTAAGAGTTTTAGAATAAAATGAAGAATTAGGATTATTAATTCGGATAATTTAGATAAAAAACTCCTTTACTTCAAACATCTAAAAAATCAAGACAAAAAGTAGTCTTTTCTATTTGAGTTATCAATCAATTTTATATTACACTTATATTAAGGCACACAATATATACATATTTAAAATTTTAATATTTAATCATATCTATATTGAGATTTAATATAAAATTAATAACAGTTAAGGAGGCTTTGAGTAAGTATTGGGCCTAATAAAAGGCCATAGACTTGGAGCAGCAAGGGAGCTTATTGCTCATTTAGATCAATCCCCTTATTTTACAGATGAGAAAACTTCACTTTGGAGGGGTTAAATGACTTGCCCCAAATCATACCAGTTTTAAGTAGAAATGTCTCTAAAAATTCCTTCTAATTCTAAGGCTAACTCTCAGTGCTATGTGGAACTAAAACATTCAAAGTGTATGTATGGGGGGAAGGGAGGATGGTGGTGAGAAATGACCATAAAGATGCCCTATCGCTTCCTTCAAAATAAGATATAAAAAAGATTAAATAGATTAAATTTTTAAAAACCTGCTTAAAAAAAACCTAATAAGGTATGACCAGAGTGCTATGCAGGAGATTATATAGATGGATGTTTCCTTCTTGCATCAAGCCAGAATATTGAGAACTTTCTTAATGATGACTTCTATTTTGAATTAAGGTAATGCCACATTCCCAGTTTTATCTTTTGTAGTGCCCATCTTTGGTGTCAAAGCAATTACGTTAGCTCAGAGTAGACTTATTAATCATATCTGTAGTAATGGCTAAATTATGTAAGTGTGTGGATTTGGAATCTTCGGTGGGGGTAAGTAGATTAATGAGTTGACTTCAATTTGGTGTGGTAATTTAAGAACTCAAAGATCTGGCACCCATCTGGTTCGCTACATAAATTCATCCTCCTTTGATTCTATAGTGAGATTGGCATTTCTGTATTTTTTCTGCCTTCTGATCCCCTCTGCAAATATACATCTGTTAGTGTGTGTGTGTGTGTGTGTGTGTGTGTGTGTGTGTGTGTGTGTGTGTGTTGGTACATATGGTTCTCAGGACAATGCCAGAAGCAAGGCCAGATTGAATAAACAAGTCATAAGTATCTAGCTAGTCATGAAAGCAATAAAACTTGGGGAGCAGTTGAATGGAAAGAAAAACTTCCAGGGTTTCTTCTTAGGGAGAAGCATGAAGGAGAGACTACCTCCTTAAGGGACCAATGATGAGAAAATGTCAGTTTTTTGCTACTTGAGTGCCTCCATGTGGTGTATGTGTGTGCCATTTGCAATGTGAATCAGTATTGGTCTCAGGTGAATGTGACCTGCACAGTCTAATTCAGTCTTAGACTTTGAGTTAACTGGCCTGTAAAACTCTGACTTTTGACTTAAAACTCTTCTTGCTCTCAATGGATTTTATCTTTATGGTTGTTATATTTTCATTTTTAAATTATCCAACATTGAAAACCTTGGGAAATATTCTAAGTCCTCATTTAAGCAAATTTTCAAAGCTGTTATAAAGGAAGAGAAAGAAAAAGAATTTTAATAGCTGAGAGCTCAGCTTGATATAACATTTAGGATCATGTTCAGTTAATTTTATGAAGATCATATTAAAGTTATTCATCAAAATTAATTGTTCTTTAAAATAAACATAGTTGGTTGTATAGATTTGTTGCCATAGTTTTAAAAGTTTTAAAAGGATTTCCACTCTTTCCCAAGTTGGTTTCTATGTAAGAGGTTCTAGTATAATTTATGAAATCTCCACCCCCCCCAAAAAAAATTAAGAAAAGAAAAAAGGAAAAAAAGTGTTATGAAATAAAAAGGTATCAAATTGAAATAAAACTTAAAATAATATTAAAATAAATCAAGAAGCTGTTTAATTTCATTGTAAGACAATTCATATTAATCCATGCACCCATACTGAACTTGCTAATACATGTATAAATATGTGTTTTGCAGAAATATGCCTATATAAATAAAAACATAGAGAATGGTTTGTAGTTTGCTAAAATATCTATCTGTCCTTTTGATCAACATATCAGAAATTTTAGAAATTTGAGGAAAGCTTTTATTTCAGTGAAAATTACTAATACCATAAGGAAAAATTTCCTTCTCCTTTTTTCTATTATATTAATAATTCAATGATTTAAGCATTCCTTTAACTAATTAAAATCAAGTCTCATCTTATAGCTAAACTTTTTTTGAAGATTATGAATTCTTTAAGAAATAGATAAGGAAAGAAATCCATTCACAAAGTTGAAATGTTGAATAATTTCTGTATCTGGAATATCATTTTGAAAAGCTAAAATTCCAAGTAATTGGTTTTCGTAATATTCCACAAAAAATTGGGGTGGGCAATTACTTTTTTAAATTAAAAAATTTTATTTTAGTATTTTTAAGATTTTATTTTAGAGTCAAACACCAGAATACAAATATAGAATAGAGAAAAGGAAAAAAATAGCATAAACTTAAATACTGGAACCTAAATACAAAATAAGAAAAGGAAAAAAGCAAAGCATGTCATGTGCATAGCAGAACATAAGAGAGAATTCAGAATATGTAATGATAAATTTTTATTTCAAGAAAGCCTGTATAATAAATCCACACATTTTTGTATTGAGAACTATTCCTCTTTTCTTTGCTTCCTCATGAGCCTTCTTTTATTCTCTGTATATGTATATTATTAAGTATATTACTTATACTTTTTACTTTGTTCTTTTTTCCACTCTTCCTCCCCACCCTGCCCAGGCTACAATTAAATGCAGATATATTACTATATACACCCCCCCCACACACATACAATATACATATATACATTATATACATACATACACACATGTGGGTGTGTATATATACACACACATACACATGTATAGACATATACTTTCTCTAACAACTTCTATTCCTGATCTTTGTTTTTATGTGCATATGTCTTGTTTCCTATCCCTCCTAACTTCTCTATTTCTACCTGCTGTCTTGCCCTCCTATTGCTTAGCTTACACCCCCCCCCCCAGGTTCTCTGCCCTATCCTCTCATTCCCATTGATCTAAGCACCCTTCTATGCTCATGTTTAACCTTTTCCCTCACCTTCCCCTCTACAGATCCTTCCCTTGTCCTCCTCATTCATATTCCCTTACCATTTTATTTCTTTTGAGTTTAGAAGACTCCTATATGGTTCTAGATATAAATGTATTGTTCCCTCTTCAAAGCATTCCTGATAAAAGCAGGTTACCAAAACTACCAGCCCTCCTCCCCCAGTTAATTCCTTTGTATTATTTCTTCCTCTTGCAACTCATTTATATAAAATAATTACTCTTTTCAGCTGTTGATAAGTGGTTTTACTTTATAAAGTCATATGATACTAAGGTCTACCCCAATCTTTCTTAGGAACTACTCAATAACTAATGACCATATTAGACATATATACATTTTACATATATAAAAAGTAAACTGTCTTTCCTTATTGAATCCCTTGTAATCAATCTTTCGTTTGTACTTGATCTTTCTCTTGGCTCTTGTATGTTAATCTATTAAGTTCAAGGTTGTTGGTTTTTTTTAAACAAAGTTTTGAAAGTCTGACAGTTGATCAAATGTCCATTTTTTTTTTCATTCAAGATGGTGCTTTGCTGGGTATGATATTTTCAGGTGGAGCCCCAGTTCTTTTACTCTTTGATATATAGTGTTCTAAGACCTCCAGTCCTTTAGTGTCTCTGCTGCTAGGTCTTGTGTGATTCTAATTGTGGCGCTATCATATTTAAATTGATTTTTTCTTGTTGCTTTTAATATTTTATCCTTGAGCTAGGGCTTTTGGAATTTGACTATAACATTCCTATGAGTTTTCCTCGTAGTATCTCTTTTGAGTGGTGTGGAATGGATTTTTTCTATTTCTATTTTCACCCCTTGTTCTAATGCTTCAAGACAATTGTCTTTATTTCTTGTATTATTATATCGAGATCCTTTTTTTGATCATAATGTTCAAGTAGTCCAAATATACTTGTTTTCTCTTCTTGATTTGTTTTCCAGAGCAGTTGTCTTATAAGATACTTCACTTTCTCTTCTGTTTTTTCATTCTTCATATTTTGTTCAATTATTTCTTGATCTCTTCTAACTTTGCTGACTTTGCCTTTCTTAATTCTAATTTTCAAGCTTTTATTTTCTTTTTTAATATTCTGGAACTTCTTTTCTAATTGTTTGACTTTCTTTTCATAATATTCTTCTTTTTCTTGTATCCTCCTCCTCCTCCTCTTCCTCCTCCTCCCCTTCCTCCTCCTCCTCCTTCTTCTTCTTCTTCTTCTTCTTCTTCTTCTTCTTCTTCTTCTGTTTTTCCACCATCTCTTTCATTTAATATTTTGTCTTAAGTTCTTCTATAAATTATTTTTGGGCATGTGACCATTTGATGTTACTCCTTGGGGTAGAAAAGGATTTCTTTATCCTTCTCTGAAGATGAACCCCAGTCTTCTCTATTCCCATAATAACTTTATATGGTTGAATACTTTCTCCTTTGCATGTGATTTTTTTGTAGTAATAGCTTAATTTTTTAATCACCTCTACACCTGAGGTATGGGGGATGATGCCTCTTGCATCATCTTAGTTCTTATATTTTAGTTCTCCCCTCTAACCTGGAATCAAAACCAAGCCTCCCACCTCGCGTAAGTGCCCACAGTCAGGGACAGTCTGCCCCACTGCTTCTTCACTCACTGGGCATATGCTGGTTCCTTCTCACCCCTGCTCCTCTCTGGAGCACAGCTGTGTCTAGTATACCTTATCAGCAGAGGTTCCCTTCATTTTTTCCAGCTCAGACACCCAACTCCCCTCACTATTCCAGGACTGAAGTTCTGGAGCTTGGGCTGAGGGTCCTCCTCCCTATCTATGGCCAGGACTTGTCACTTATTGTTAACTTGGATGCTAGAACGGAGATATTTACTCTTCATAGGGACAAAACTTCATCTTGGGATTTTTCTTCTGATCTCAAATTGTCCCAGGAAGAGTCTTATTTTGCACTTAACCTAACTTATTTTTACCAACAGTTTGCTCACTCTAAGGTACTATTTATTTTTTTGTGGGGAAAAATCTTGAGAGCTTGGAATTTTCTGACCTACTCCACTGTCTTTCCAGAATCCTGCCTGATTTCTTTATATTTTAAAATAACATAGAGGAATCTGTGAAAATGGTTGACTAGGTCAGAAAGTACCAGGCTCTCCAAATTTACCCCCATAATAAGATGGAACATTGCCTCAAAGTGAACATAGGTCCTTCTAAGACAACTTGAAAGGAACTCAGGAAAGACTAGACCCTGATAGACCCAGGGCATACCTGGCCCTAGTGCATTGTAACACCTCTGGGAAGATTCTGTTGAATCAACAACAATTCCCAGGTGCAGTTGGGTCAGGTGGTAGCTCCTGGAGCAGCAATTTTAACCTTATGGACAGTGTGTGGTCAGATAGCTAAGGAGGGGAAAACCTGACCCTCTGCTATGGATTCCAGAGCCAGCTGGGCTGACCAGATGAGGTCTTGGTTTGGGGCCTTGTGTAAGGAGGAATTAGCTCACACCTGGTGAGTATGGTAGCCAAGGGACATGAACTCTCCTGACTGTTAACTTGCAGGAGAGGGGAGACCTTATTTTAGGTCTAAAGCAGAGAAGTGAATTGAGATTTGCAGCATTGGGAGGAACCACAGGGAGCAAAATAATTTGCAGGATAGTGTGACTAGTAGCTCTACCTGTGGCTTAGGACTTTAAGGTAGAGAGGAAGGCCTGAGGTCAACTCTGGACAGGTCTCAGAAAATAATAGTGAGGAGGATTTGAGACCTGGGGCACCACTCCCCACACCTTATTCAAATAATAAATAAGTAGACAGATTAGATAGATAAATGAATAAATAATTGAATGAATTAATGAATAAATAAATAAAATGAAATAAAATAAAAATAAAAATTAGTAAGCAAAGGAGAAAGAATCTGACCGTAGACAGCTTTATGGGGATAGAGAAGATAGGGGTTCATTTACTGATGAGGAAAGTGAAGCCCAAAAGACCATTCCTACTTTAAAGAAAAATGTCAAACGATCGAGAGCCTCAAAAGAGTTCTTGGAAGAACTTAAAAAGGACTTCAAAAATAAAATAAGAGAAACAGAAGAAAAATTAGGGCAATTCTAGAAAATTATGATAAGATGACCAATTGGAAAGAGAGATCTAAAAATTTAAGAAAATAACACCTGAGAAAAAATTCTGGAAAGATGGTGGAATGGGTCAGAAAATTCCAAGCTCTCACGATTTTCACCTGCCAAAGAGATGAAATAGCACCTCAGGATGAATACTGAGTAGTAAAAATAGGTAAGAGTAGGGGCAGAACAGGGGTCCTCTTAGGACAATCAGAGAAGATCTGAAGAAAAATCACAGGATGAGATTTGATCCATGTGAAGAGTAAACACCTCCAGGCTAGGTCCTGGGTCCACTTAAAGAAAACTAGGCATAATCCTAAATGAACAAAAGGACATTTAATGAACTCTAAGACTTTCAGGACTTTCTTTAAAAAAAAAACAAAACAACACAAACAACCTGAACTCAATGTAAGATTTGACATATAAGAGCCAAGAGAAATTTAAGGCACATACCAAACACTAATTACAAGGGACTCAAAACGGACAGACTCTTTACCTTTTATATATTAAAAAAGTAGAATGTATGTCTAAGCTTGTTATTAGCAATTGCGTAGTTTGTAAGAAAGATAGGAGTAGAACTGAGCATGACATGATTTTAAAAAGTAAAACCCTGAGGGAAGCTAGGTGGCACAGTGAATAGAGCACCAGCCCTGGAGTCAGGAGGACCTAAGTTCAACTCTGGCCTCAGATGCTTAACATGCACTACCCACGTGACCTTGGGCAAGTCACTTAAAACCAATTGCCTCCTCCAAAAGGCAAAAAAAAAAACCCAAAACAAACAAAAGTAAAACCATTTAGGAACAGCTAAAAAGAGTAATTATTTTATACAGTTGAGGTGTGAGAGGAAGAAATGGCACAAAGGAATTAGTGGGGTCAGAAGGCTGTTAGTTCTGGAAACCTATTTTCTTGGGAATGAATTCAAGAGAGAACAAATACATATCTATCTAGAAGAGTTTAAAAGTCTTCTAAATTTGGAAAGAAATAAAATAATAAACAGATAGGGAGGAGAGAGAGGATAAGGGAGAAGCTTCAGAGGGGAAGGTGAGGGATTAGGTTATGGGAGTGGGGGGTATAGAAGGGTGTTCAGATTAATGTGAATGGGAGGACAAGGGAGGGATCCTTGGGAGGATAAGGGAGGGTTCTTTAGAGGTGAGGGTGAGGGAACAGGTCAAAGAGGGGTATAAAAGGGTGTTTAGATTTTTGAGAATGAGAGGCTAGGGGAGAGATCCTTGGTGGGGGTGGGGTTAGGTTAAATAATAGGAGGGAAAGGTAGAGGGAGAAATAAAGAAGAGGAGGTAGGAGGGATATGAAATGAGAGATATGCACAAACATAAAAACAGAGATTGGAAGTAGAATTTTTAGGGAAAGTGTATGTTAATGTATGTATTATGTGTGCATATGTATATGTGTATCTATATATCTCTGTGTAAATATGTTTGTGCTTAATTGGGGAGGAAGAAGGGGAAAAAAGAAAAAAGGAAAAAGAGCACAGCAGAGAACAAAAGAAAACTATCAATAAAGCAAAGAAAAGATACACAGCTCTCAACACAATGCATAATACTCATTTTATAGACTTTCATGATATGGAAACTTGCTACTTATATTCTGAATCCTTTTTTACATTCTGCTGTGCACATGACTTGCTTTTTTTCTTTTATTTTATATCTGTTTCAATATTTAAGTTTATAATATGTTTCTTTTTCTTTTCTTATTGTGTATTTAAATTTCAGTAATTAAAAAAAGCAAAAAATAACTCCTTGAAGACTAGAATTAGCCCAGGGGAAGACAATGACATTATATAACACCATGAAATTATAAAAATAAAATCAAAAGAATAAAAAAGAAGAGAATGTGAAACATTTCATTAGAAAAACAACTCATCTGTAGAAGAATTGAGGAAAGACAGTATAAGAGTTGTTAGACAACCTGAAAGTTATGACAAAAAAAACGATTCTTGATATAATAGTACAAAAATCATTAAGTAAAACTGCTCTGAAGTTCTAGAATGAGAGGGTAAAGTAGAAATGGAAAAAAGCACCAATTAGCACATGAAAGAGATCCCAGGATGAAATCTTACAGGAATATCATAGTCAAGTTTCAAAGCTCCCAGGTTAAGGAAAAAAATACAAAAAACAAGGGAAAAACACCACAATTTAAATATTGCAGATATATAATCAATAAACCTAGCAGCTTTCACAGGAAAAATTTGTAGGACTTGGAAAAGTATATTTTGAAAACCAAAAGAATTAGGATTGCAACAAAAAATAACTTATCCAAGAAAACTAAGTATAATTCTGAATAAAAAAAGAGAACATCTAATGAACTAAAAGACTTTAAGGTATTTGTGACAAAAGACCAGAACTTCAACTGGAAAATCCAACATATAAAATCCAAGAGAGACATAATGCAAATATTAAAGACCAATTATAAATGGCTAATTATAGACCAATATAATAATAGACCAATATAAAGACCAATTGTAATCAGTAAGTTCAAACTGTTTATTCCTTATATGTGAAAATGTTATATGTGCTTTTAGGACTGTCATCTTTATGTGGGTAGTTTGTAATAAAGACTTGAAATGAGCTAAAAAATAAAACTGGGTAGAGGTAGAAAGAGTAGTAACATCATAAAAATGAAGCCTAAAATCAAGAACTAATACAGAGGAAGCAAGTAGGGGTGGAGGGTTGGTAGTGTTGGAACCTTATTCTCATCAGAACTATGTTAAAGAGGGAACAACATACGTATTTAGAAGACTTAGATGACTAAAACAAGGTATTAAGTATTCCTTTACTTGCTATTACAAATGTTTAAAGACACAATATGGTGAGGGGACAGAGGATAAGGGATGAAATATGGAGAGGGGTGGCTAAGTCTTCTAAATGTTGTAAAGCCAAGCATGATCAGCTTTTCAGAGAACTTCAGCTGTGAATACCTTTAAGGTTCTTATCACATAGTATAGTGAGCTCCCTATTCAGCAGTAAACTGAAGCAAAACCTTCACAGGAACATAACATAACATAACAACTTATCACTAAAGTGGCCATATGGTTTTAAACAAAAGATATCATTCACTAAATTTGTAACTCAATCATCTTTAAGGAGGAATCCTCAAGGGATAACAAAGTACAAAGATCTTCCACCCCTAGGTCACAGTAAATCTTGTCGGTTATCACTAAGTAGCATGGAAAGGCCCTTTCATCTTGGTTTGAAACTGGCTCTCAAATTTCATGGATCCTCTTCCATTGTCCCAGCTCTTGCCTTAATTCACCCAAACATCACCTAGATTCACAGGTAGGCAGCTCTCAGCTCCTCATCCAGCTCCTTGTCCAGATCCTATTCCATACTGAAGCTTACAATGACCAGTCCACCTCAAGACCTTTGTAGCTTCTTTTTCAGGTAAGACAAAGATTAACAGAGCCACAATAACATTCATACACATTTCTGGCACCATCATCAATTTACATTCTGCCTATGAAATCAACACAGACCCACAAGGTCTGAGAAATCAACACAGATCATCAGTATAGACGCAGGACCTCTGAAAACATCAGTAAAACCCTCCTTCAGGACTTCGGTAAACAGACAACAAGAAAATCCTCTTTCAGGGCTTCTGAACCAGCAGTCTCAAGGCTTCTGTAACAACAACAACACCCTCTATCAGCAAACAGAACTGATGAAGTGGTGCAAACAACACACAGAAGAATTCTGTCTGACAAAGTAACAAACACAAATCAACACAGACAGAATAGAAAAACAAAGTGCCAACCACCACAAGTGTTCTTCTGATTGCTGCTCTGTCCCAGCTTGTGCTCCTCCTTTTTATATGGTGGTTCTCCTCCCCATTCTAACCTTCCTGTTCTGTCGGCAAGTTCCTCCCACCTTCATATCACAAGGTGGGGCTCAAATAAGGTGCTAAATACTTAAATGATTGCAACACGGCACTAAGTATTCCTTTGCTTGCCATTACAAATGTTTAAAGACACAAGATGGCCAGTGGACAGAGGATAAGGGGTGAGATATGTAGAGGTGTGGCTAAATGAAGGAATAAGAGGGCAAGTTAGTGGTTAAATGTGTATTATTCACCTCAAGGGGAAAAGGATACATAGGATAAGAAGGATAAACAGTGAAGAAAAATGGGATGAAAAATATTCAACTAGTAATTATAACTTTGAATGTGAAAGACCCACCCCCAAAATAGAAATGGAGAGCAGAATGGACTTAAAATCAAAATTCAATAATATGTTGTTTGTAAGAAACAAAATTAAAATTGAGATATATACAGTTAAAATAAAGGGATAGAGTAGAATTTATAATGCTTTTGCTGATGTAAAAAAAGCAGGGATAGTAATCTCAGACAAATTTAAAGCTAAAATAGATTTAATTGAAAGAGATAAACAGGGAAAGTACACTATGTGTTACTAATATTTTTCAACATCGTTTTAAAAGTGCTAGTAATAGCAATAAGAAAAGAAAAAGAAATAGAAGAAATCAGAATTGGAAATGAGTCTACAAACTTTCTCTTTTACAGATGATATGATCCTTTGGAAAATCCTAAAGATTCAACTAAAAAGTTGAAACAGTAATTTTAACAAAGTAGTATTTTATTACCAACAAAATCCTATAAGAAGAGATACCCAATTTAAAATAACTGTAGATAGTATAAAATAACTGAGAGCACAACTGCTAAAGTAGACCAGGAACTAAATGAACATAACAATTACAAAATACTATAATAAAAATAAAGTCAGATATAAATAATTGTAGAAATATTAAATGATTATGGGTAGGTCAGGACAATATAATAAAAATGACAGTTTTACTAGCTGATCTATTTATTCATTTCTGTCCCAACTAAATTACCAAAAAATTACTTTACTGAGTTAGAAAAAATAATAACATTCATTTTGAACTATAAAAGATCAAGAACTTCAAAGAAACTAATTTAAAAAATGTAAAGGAAGGAGGTTTTTAGTACCAGATCTTAAACTATATTTTAAGACAATAATCATCAAAACTATCTGGTATTGGCTAAGAAATAAAAAGACATATCAGTGAAAACAGAATAGACATATAATACACGGTAGTAATTGACTATAATAACTTTACATTTGACAAATGTAAAGATTTAAGTTTTGGGGATACAAATTCATTATTGGCAAAACTTTTGGGAAAGCTGAAAAGTAGTCTGGCAGAAATTGGGCATAGATCAACATTGTAAACCATTTACTGAGACAGGGTAAAAATGGATACATGAGCTAGATATAAGAGAGAGATCACAAGAAAATTAGACCATGGAACATATCACCTATTAGATTTATGCATAGGAGAAATACTTATGTGTAAATAATAGATACAGAGCATTGTGAGGTGTGAAATGAATGATTCTGACTACATTAAATTAAAAAGGTTTTGTAAAAAATTAAACTAAGATAGCCAAGATTCAAAGGAAAGTATAAAATTCAAGAAAAAATTATAGACAGCCTCTCAGATAAAAGTCTCATATCTCAAATGTATAAAGAACTTTTTTCTTATAAGAATACAAGTCATCCCCAATTGATAGATGGTCAAAGTATATGAATCAGATGTTTCAATGAAGAAATAAAAACTATATATGGTCATATAAAAAAATGCTCTAACTCATTCTTAATTAGAGCAATGAAAATTAAAACAATTTTGAGATATAATCTTATATCTATCAAATTGGCTAAAATGGTAGATTCCCTTCAACAAGGGAATGACTAATGATTGTGATGGAATACTACTACACTATAAGAAATGATAAGCTGGTTGAATTTGGAAAAATGTAAAAAAAAAAACTTGAATGTAGTAATGAAAACTAAGTACCAAGTGAACATTGTGCATCGGAATAGAAATTTTGTCCTAAGAACAACTTAAATAACTAATTAATCTTGAGTGTCACAAAATACTCAAACAAACTATATAAGGAATCTATGAAGAAAAATGTTATCCATCTCCAGAGAAAGAACTAATATAAGTATGTATAGGATGGTTATACATACATACATGTGAGTGTACATTTAATTGTAGTCTTCTCTGTAGAGTGGTGTGGAGGGGGAGAGAAAAAATAAAAAAGTGCAGAGTAGAGTATAAAAGAAAGCTGACAAGGAAGAACAAAAAAAGCAGGGTAGCTTTGGTATAGTTTTTTTTAAGTGAACAGTATGAATTGGAAATTCATGATAATATATTGAAACCTCTCTGTGTTACACTGTGTACAATGCAACATTTTTTTTGGTCTTTTTGTATCTAAGTTTAAAATGATTAAAAAATAGCATGTTAATCTTAATCAGTTTTATATTAGAAATTATTATGAACATTTTAGTGATTGCATACAGAATTAATATGTAGTATATAACTAACAACCAATTTTGTAAGAAATATTTTAAAAGAATCATTAGAGTAATCTCAGCTAAAATCCTAATTATATTGTAGCCACGACATTATATGTTGGTAGTCTTGGATTTTTGAAGGCTGTTTCAGTTATGGACAACCTTTTGACAAGTTCTACCAACCTGAAAAGGTAGTGTATATGGGCCTGCAAAAGTTTATGTAAAAATTGTCTGAGGACAATACAATTATAGAGGGGCTGCAATCAGTGCACATGGAAGACATACCTATACTGATGAATAACAGATACTTGAAATACTGGAGTGTCATAAATAGTTGCTTTTCTCACCAATGGAAATAGTGCGGCACAATGTAGTACCACTGCAATATTTACAGCACCCACAATCAGGACAAAGACTGTGGCTATAGATGTCACATGATGTTCCACTGCAAAATATAACAAACTCTCCATATAGAGGACAGAACTGAAGCATTTATTTAGACACCAGAAAACTGCATCCCAAAGCCAGTAAGCTGATTCCA
Source organism: Pseudocheirus occidentalis (assembly GCA_028646575.1). Classification (NCBI taxonomy): domain Eukaryota; kingdom Metazoa; phylum Chordata; class Mammalia; order Diprotodontia; family Pseudocheiridae; genus Pseudocheirus; species Pseudocheirus occidentalis. The sequence continues at coordinate 63,452,558 of CM053600.1, forward strand.
TCATAATAGTAAAGAAATTGACAAGCCATAACACAGAGAGCCATGCCATCTTTCAGCCTTACAAGATCAGTATTTACTCACAAACCTCTCTGTCTCCTTGCCTGAGTTCCTCTCTCTCCCACCACCTTCATAGTTCTGGCTCCCAGCTTCCTGTGTCTCTGCTCCACCCTTTGTTAATCTCCTCCCATCACAGCTTCCATGTGACTACATTCAGCCTATTAGGGGACAGAGTTTACTTTCAAAGCAGGGAAGGTCTTCAAATTCTGCCCTACATTTATTAAGGGGCAGAGAAGATATTCAAATGCCTATCCCCATTATGCCTAGTTAAGGAATACTGACTTCAGAATTAGAAAGTGTTGTTGTTGAATTGTTTCAGTCATGTCTGACTCTCTGTGACCCCATCTCGGAATTTTTTGGCAAAGATGGTTTTTTGTTTCCTTCTCCAGCTCATTTTACAGATGGAAAACTGAGATAAACAGGATTAAGTAACTTGCCCAGGGACATATGGGTAGTAAATGTCTGAGATCAGATTTGAACTCGGGGTCTCCTGACTCCAGGGCCTTGTAATGGTAATATAATTTGAATTTGAAGATCCCTTTGTGTTGGTAATGGTAGCAGGCACTTAGAACTTAGTAACTGATTAACCCTCTGTTGGGGAAACAGAAGGTGTGAGCTCCTGTCTTCTGTTGCTGATGTAACAGGAAGGGGTTGCCTGGAACAAGGAAGCCAATGCTGTGTTTATATACAAAAAGCCCTAGAGAGAGAGATTCCTTTTGGATCAGGCTCAGTGGAGGCTGAAGAGGAAAGACCCTCCCAGGTTTGAAAGAATGATTTTGATTTTGAAAACCTGGATGGGTTAATTTTGTTTTGGAGAACCAGCTGAAACTTCTGATGAGTCCAAGGGCCAGCCGGAGCTACTGAGGATTTCTGCGAGCCAGTCAGAGCTGAGGGCCAGCAGGAGCTGTTGAGACTTCAGGATTTGTGAGGGCCAGCCGGAGCTGCCAAAGACTGAGGAAGCATGATCCTTTTTATGGTGTCTAAACTTGTTTGCAGCTTGGTTAAGCCTTGAGTTCCTGGGAATGGAGACTGGGAAGGATTTGAGATGGACTGGGCACTGTGAACTATACTGTGGAGCAGGAATTACACAGAGAGCTGGACAAGGACCTGGGAGATGTTTGCCTTTGAACCCGGGTGACAGTTTGGTGAATCCAGATAGGATCTTGGACCATGGAATTGGATCCAGGGAATCTGAGAAACCACCCTGAGTCAAGCTGAAAGAAGACTTTACTTGGATACTGTGTACTGACTGAGAAATTGTAAATTTACTAGTGACCTAGGGGTGGAGGATTGGTGTAGATTCTAATGATTGAATAGTGAAAAATGAAGGATGATTGATTGGCTAAATGATCATATTTGGTGATTAATGACTGAATATGTAATTGATTTGTAACCTAGTATGCCCCATGAGTGGAAAAACTTTGATGATTGTACTTTGTGATTGAATTAAGTATTTTGTGTGAGTTACTAAATGATTGTTCTTTGTTCAAAACTTTGTGACCACTGTGGTGGAAACTATGTGACCATTTTCTATGATAGGTTGTTGTGAATGTTGTATTTTGATTATCTGTGATAAGTTGTAATATTGTGAATGCTGTACCTTGATTTCTGTAAATGTTTTTCTTTGATTCATTATGGAACAAATAGAGTGTTCACTATACTGTGTAATCAGAACCTTAAAAGTTGCTCACAGTAGCATTCTTCTGAAAAGCTCCTAGTGCTTGGCTTTACAGGCATATATGTGATTCCACTGTACCTAGAACTGGAAGAGTGAAGTTCAAATCACATCTTTGATAATTTCCTAGATTAATTTATATATTCAATGCCATCCCAGTTAAATTACCAAAGAATTATTCTACTGAATTTGAAAAATAATAACAAAATCCATTTGGAAGCACAAAAAGTCAAGAATTTCAAAGGAAAAAATATAAAGGAAGGAGGTTTGGCAATATCAGATCTTAAACTATATTGTAAGACAATTATTAAAGGTATCTGGTACTGACTGAGAAATAGAAAGGGAGATCAATAGAAGAGAGTAGACATACAATTTTCAGTAGCAAATAAACATAGTAACCTTGCATTTGACAAGTGGAAAGACTTAAGTTTTTGGAATAAAAATTCATTATTTGGTAAAAATTGTTGGGAAAACTGGAAAGCAGTGTGGAAGAAATTGGGCATGCACCAATATCTTACAGATTTTACCAAGATAAGGTCAAAATAAATACATGATCTAGGTAAACAGAAACATAAGAATATTTGAAGAACATGGAACATATTACTTTTTAGACTTATGGATAGGTGAATAATTTATAAATAAATATGACATAGAAGAATGAGGTGTAAAATGAATTTTAATTTGCTAAATTAAAAAAGGTTTTTAAAAACTGTAGTCAAGATCATAAGGAAAATAGAAAATTAAGGGAGAAATTTTATAGACAATTTCTCAGATAAAGTTCTCAAATTTCAAATATATATAAAGAACTTTGTCAAATCTATAAGAATGCAAGTTTTCAAAGCATATGAACAGGCCATTTTTGATGAAGAAATGAAAGCAATTCATAGTCATATAAAAATGCTCTAAATCATTATTGATTAGAGAAATGAAAATTAAAACAACTTTGATATATCATTTTACACTTATCAGATGGTCTAAAATGATTGAAGAAGAAAGCAATAAATGTTAATACTTATTAACTGTGTGACCTAAGGCAAATTATTTAACTTCTCTGGGTCCCAGGTTCCTCCCTGTCTCTAAAATAAGGGAGTTGGTGTGTCCAAAGGGCTATAAAACTGTATACCCTTTCATCCAACAGTATCACTACTAGGTCTGTATGCTAAAGAGATCATAAAAAAAGGAAACGGACCCACATGTATAAAAGTATTTATAGCATTTTTTGGGGGGAAAGGCGGGAGGCAGGGCAATTGGAGTTAAGTGACTTGCCCAAGATCACAGGGCTAGTAAGTGTTAAGTATCTGAGGCCAGATTTAAGCTCAGGTCCTCCTGACTCCAAGGCCAGCGCTCTGTTGATGGTGCTATCTAGCAGCTGCCTACAGAAGCTCTTTTTCTGGTGTCAAAGAATTGGAAATTGAGAGGATGCTCATCAATTGGGGAACTACTGAACAAGTTATGGTATATGAATGTAATGAAATACTTCTGTTACATAAGAAATGGTGAGCAGGCAGACTTCAGAAAAAACCTGGAAAGAAGTGATGCTGAGTTAAGTGAACAGAACCAGGAGAATGTTGTTTACAATTATAGCAACATTGTGCAATCACCAACTTTTTTAGATTTCATTCTACTGAGCAATGCAGTTATCTAGGACAATTCCAAAAGACTTATCATGGAAAATACTACTCACATTAAGACTGTGGAGTCTCAGTGTAGATCAAAGCACAACATTTTCTCTTTTTTTTTTT
>CM053600.1:63456531-63479651 GCA_028646575.1 Pseudocheirus occidentalis
CCACAGCCTGTATTGAATTGCTTGTCCTTCTAGTGGGAGTGGGTGACAAGGGAGGAATCAAAAGAATCTAGAATTTAAAGCTCTGCAAGAACTACAACTAGGAATTAAAATATACAGGGACTGGGATAGGGAGACCCTCCCTGCCCTACCAGAAAGTAAGAGAGCAGAACAAGGGGGTGCTTTACAGTGGTATCGCTCTTTTGGGGTTGGGGTAGGGGAAAGAGGGGGAGAAAATTGTAATTCAAAAATCTCATGAATATGAATGATGTAAACAAGAAAACAAATATAAAAATTAATTTAAAAAAGAAGCAGAAAAAAGAAGGTAATTGATTACCAAATCTTTATAGTTCATTGTATGTCCCCTCATGTAAAGTGGTGACAATGAGCTACAGCAACACCAGGAATATCAGAGACATAGGGCAGTTAATGATACCGTCAGTAGCCCCAGAGATTTCTCTTCTTGATGTAAGATGGTTGTAATGATGAGTGTGAGGCACTCCTGTACACTATATAAATAATCCTGTTGCAGACAATTTTCTTTCATCATGAATTATCTGTAGTGAATGGCTAAGAGGTTACAAGCTTATTGAATACAACCTATCCTTGGAGTTAGGACAATATCAAGGTTCTCTCTTTACTACCATCCTTCAGTATTCCCTGGTCCAATCACCAAAATCTCTCCTTCCTTAAGAGCCTCATCAGAGCAATAATGTGACATCTTTCTCACCTAGAGGCCTGTGTATAGAGATTTCTACCTTCTTTTACATGGGCTAAAGACCGTTCTTTATCTCCATTTAGGAACTCATAAAAAGCATGATCCTATTACCCTTTCTTCCAACACACCAACCATAGTAATATAGCAAGAGTTTCCAACTTTCCCATTCTATTAGAAAACAAGGATCCAACTAACAATTCCAGATGTTAGGTTCCCTTAATCCTTTCTGGTAAGTAGTTATTAAAGCTATCTCAGAGGAAAGGAAGCCTGGCAATTGAAGGAGACCTGAGCTACTTTCTCAGAGTGTATGGATCACTTCGAAGGGACAAAGGCATTGGCATATATAAGGCAACTCTGCTCTGAGATAGAAATAAGGAATGAGTAGATGTGTCCTTCACAGGCACCACATCTGCTTCCTTGCCTGGAGCATAATAAACACCTTTCTCTGAAAAAATAAAAAATAAATAAGGAATGTTCAGAGTGAATCAAGAACTATGATGAAGTCTCTGTAGTGCACTTTAAGCTTCCAAATGAAACCTCTCATCCTAATAGGCAATACAGGACTGTTTTAAGGGTAATTGTCATGATTAATTACTCTTGATTTCTTTGATCTCCACCACTACAAAAGAAAACTCTCTCTAGCCCAGAACCTGACATTGTATGGCATTAACTTCATGAGATCGTTAAGAGTAATTCTAAGAGTTTCCATTTGGGTGTCCCATAGTAACATGCATAGGCATTGCTGAAATAGACCTCCTAGATATGCCTTCTCTCCATGGTCTGCCCTGTGTAGGCTCATCTAAATGAGCCAAATTGAACAAGGTCTTTAGACAGGGGCAATAGGGCACTCAGTGCTCTGGTGCTGAATTTCTCTGTACAGTTTTAATAACATCCCCGCTAGTCATGAATTTCTTATAAATCCAAAATTTTAGGAACCACATTCAATGCTCCTTGCAAAGCAAGGTGTCATTGCTCTCTCCTACCTAGCAAAACATTGACTCTGACATTCCTTCCTGTTCCCAGGGTGTCTATTCCCTCTAATATAAAAGTAAACAAGCCCAGTAAAGATACAAAATGTGAGTTGCTTGCATTGGAATATACCAAAGGGAGCTGACCAATGAATCTAGATTCCTTCGAAGGATATATTCAAAAGATAAAAGCAAGAGTTCTATGGGTGAAAAGTTTTAGGGATTTTAATGAGCTACACACTCAATATGATGTGATCAACATGATGTGGAAGTTAAATGTCATCTTTGACTGCATTAAAAGGGAAGGAAATTAAATAAGCATTAATTAAAAACCTGCTATGGGTCAGGTGGCATACTAAATGCTTTATAAATATGATCTCATTTAATCCCCACAACCATGTGAGGTAGGTGTTATTATTTTCCCCATCTTACTGTTGAGGAAATTGAAGCAGGAGGAAGTTAAGTGACTTGCCCAAGGTCACACAGCTAGTGCCTTAGACTACTGAGTCTTCTAGATTCCTTGTCAAGAACTTTGTCCACTGTACCACCTAGTTGCTTCATGGCTTCCAGAAATAAAGATTTGAAGATCCTTATCTCCTTAACTCTGGTCAGACAAGAGATGGAGCATGTGGCTCAGTGCTGGGTTTTACATATTTGAGGTGCCAAGTTGATAAGATAGAGAATATCTAGAGGAGGGCCATCAGATTAGTAAAGGACTTTAAGTTCTTTTTATATGAGCATTAGTAGAAGGAAAGGAAGATGTTTAGCCTGAAAAGATTCCAGGAGGGAATGATAGTTCAAGTATTTGAAGCTATTATAGAAGACTTTTGTCTTGTTTTATGGTTCGGTCACAGAGGGCAGAACCCAGAGCAGTGAACTGAAGTTGCAAAGAGGCAAATTTAGGATGGATGTCAAGTGTGGACACGAGGTCTGTAATGACTCCACTATCTCCTAGAATTTCCCTTCTTCACAGGGGAGCAGGACAATGTAGCCGTACAACAACCAGCTGATTAGAGGGATTTCTGAGGCTCAGAGCTGCTTGACACACGAGTGATCCTTTTAGAAGCAAACTCTAGATGAGCTTGGAGCTGCCTCTGAAGAAGGCAGACTAGCCTGGATTGTCTCAAAGTGGCCTTGGGCAACAACTTGAGACTCAGAACTTTCCAAATATCTTACTTCCTGGCCTATCATATCTACAGATGTTTTTTCCATTAAACCCCACCTGTCTCCCTCTGAAAGCCTCTAGAACAATGGTTCTCAACCTTTGGGTTGTGACCCCTTGGGGGTCAAACGACCTTTCCACAGGGGTCACCTAAGACCATGGGAAAACACGTATTTCTGATGGTGTTAGGAACAGAGACACTGTTCCTTTATTTGTCTCCTGGCAGGCCCACCCACACGCAGATACACCCACATACAAGTATTAAAGGGTAGCAACATTCTGAAGGTTAAGAACCACTGCTCCAGAAACTATATTATCTTAACTTTTCTGTCCCCTTTGAGCAAGAGAATTCTCTCTACCTCTCTGTTCCCTTGTTGAATCTTCTCTCCCCTATATGACTTTTTATCAAATAATAAATGCATTTAATAAGTATATTGGATGATGTTTCATTTCAGGTCCCTTTATGGGTATGGGGATCACTTGTTAAACAGGAAAAAAAAACAACTTCCTAATGACAAGAACTGTAAAAATGAGCCTTGAAAGGTGGTGGGTGTCTTGGAACAGAGAGATCTCAAAGCAGAGGCAGGGTAGATACTTATTTGATATGTTATAATGGAAATTTCTTTTGGATATAGTTTGGACTAGGTGACTGGTGAGCCCTTTCAAATCTAATTTTTAATTTATGTGTCTGTGGTCCAGATTCTGAATCTTCACATACTTCTTCCATCTATCGTACCTTCCCTGAGTCTATTCTCTCAACTACCATTCCCACTAACTGCATTCATAAGGGAAGACTGATTACTTTTCAAATCACAATAATAGGGGCCACCCTGAGGATCAGAGATTTCTAATATGCTCACTAAAAACCCCCTGCCTGATGTGCTCCCCAATATAAATCAGCCAACCAATGTCAAATGTCTTTCACTAAATGGTATTTCATGAGAAGGTAAAGCAAGAACAATATTACACGTATACACATACATACAGGCCCAAAACCAGAAGACAATCTCCCCTCTTACATATATACAAGGACCGAAGGGTGAGTTCAAACTTAAAATCCAAATGTAGTTGGCGCATGGTTAAAGAGCACAAGGGACTGAGGGATTCCTCTAAACTTCTTATCCAGTGAGTCCTTTGTTACCTTTGTGAAGGTAACTCATGAAATTAAGCTTCAGGATAGATCTGTCCTGGGCTCTGAGGACCTGTGCCTTTCTAGAATGCATAGCCAACACTTTTCTCCATCAGATCTCTCAAGTAACCACCTTTCTTAGGTGACTGTCTTTCCAATTTTGGCTGAAGGAGCTTCCTTTGCTGTAGGCCATTATGACCAAAATCACAATTCTTCCAGTGGACTCAGTTACTGTCTTCAGTGGATTCTGCTACTATCCCTAGTAGAAGATTCTGAGGAATAACTTCTAACGGTCCTTCTAACCTTTCAGAGTTCAAAAAGTCAGAACTTGTTCAATTTCATCCCTGAATACAAATGCAATTAAGATCGGAAAGGAATAAATACAAAAGAAACAGAACAGTCATGTGTTCACAGACATATGGTGGCTGGGTCAGAGACAGAGCAACTGCCACCCCTTCTTTTGTGTCAGCAGGCTGGTACAGTGGACAGAGTGTTGGACTTAGAGACAGAAAGACTCATCTTCCTCAGTTTAAATCTGCTTCAGGAACTAACTAGCTATGTGACCCTGGACAAAGTCATTTAACCCTGTTTGCCTAAGTTTCCTCATCTGTAAAGTGAAATGGAGAAATGAACTGGCAAACCACTCTTTACTTTGCCAAGTAAACCCTGGATGGAGTCATGAAGAGTCAGACATGACTGAAAACTAACTGAACAACAATTGAAGTTCCCCACCTGGAAGATCACAGTAGTTCTTGCCCCGCAAGGAAAAGGTGAAAGAAAAGAGGGACAAGAAAAGGGTAGTATTATTTTTTGGTATGCAAACTTAGTTCTAGTTCAATGCCTCTGAAGGCAACCAGATTTTCTATCACCACACAGCACCAGTCTCCCAGTCATTCATAATTAGAAGTAGGTTCACCAAGGTTCACACAAGGTTGGATCGGAAATATTCTGGGAAATATCTGCATATGTGACATATAACACACATACACAACCCACATTTCTAACCTTCATGAAAATAAATCCAAATGCACTAAAAAAAATGAAACTGCTAATTACAATCTTTCATGCAAACATCTGTACTTCAGCTTTGACCTTCTACTCTACCACTCACATGGCACCTCTTCTCTCCTCACCTTGTCTTACTAATTTCCTTGTAATCTGCCCTAAGAATTCAAGTAAATCATTTAGAAACCAAATGCAGACAGAAAGGAAAACAATTTTAACCCTACCACTTTCTTTTTCTTCTAGGCAGCAGCTGCATGAAAAGCAAAATAGAGATAATCATCTATATAATTCATTAATTCATGCCCCCCACTCCCTAAAAGACATTTGCTTCAATTATCTGGATTCAATTCAAGAAACATTTAATTATAGATATTTTATGGATAAGTATTGTTGGCCTCAACAGTCAACATAATTACTTCAGGTCTTCATTTCATTTTGCATATATGAGTTCAGTCTTAATGATATAGATTTTCCAATGTTTGTTTATGTCATCATTTTATGTGTCCATTGCATTTAAATTGTCAGAATTCCCAATTGTCTTATTGAATGGGACCTTTGTTTAGCTGATTTCAAATTTTGTATAGCATCTGGCACTGTATTATATTCACAATGCTGTCTAATAAATACTATTCTAATTGGAAACTTAGAGGGAAAGATTAGCTCCATTGGGGAGGTACCAGGTGATGCAAGAGTTAAAATTGTATTTGGAACAGAGGAGGAAAAATTAGGATCATTATACTAGGCTATGAGTAAACAAAGAAAGAGAGACAGCTATACTCACTTATTGTAATTGCAAATGTATTTTTTTTAGTTTCTACAGCTTCTGTTTTCCTAAAACTGCCTTAATCTGTCTTCCTGCTGTGACCTATTTCCAGTAGTGCATATTCAGTATAAAGAGTAGATCAAATCATATCAGAACTGAAGTTATCCCTCCTTGTACAGAAACATATACTTTTATGTAACATTGAAATCAGTTCCTTTGTGGTAATTGTTTGATTTTCATAATGTACTGGCAATATTTTCCCTTATAATTCCTTGTGAAACCGGTTTAAGAAGATTTTTAATATTTTGTCTTTAAAACAAAACTAAAAAATAAAAAAAATTAATGGCTCATTTAATGAAACTTACAATTTCGGTTGTGCTCACATTTATTTACAAGGTTGATTACTGTGATTTAACTGCCAATTTAGTTGAACAAATCAAAAGAAAACCATCCAAACTACTTAAAAATAAATTGATTATTTATTGTTTTGTAATTATATGGGTAGTGCTAGTACAAATTTAACTAAGTACAATTAAGGGTATTTCTTGAGCTTCATACTTTGGAGAATGTGTTGAAGACTGGTGATCGAGAAAAGTGGTCTGCCAAGTTTTTTATTTTACACTCCATAATTTTTTAAAATTGGGTGCGCCTTCCACAATGTGTGTATTTACTTCTTTAAAAAATTATATACATGCACTCATTGTAATACTAATTATATATAAAGAACTCCTCTAAAGATATAAAATGGAAAAGTATGAAATAAAGACAAAATATAGTAACATTAGAGAAACACTGGTGTTTTATTGAGTAGGTAAATGACAAGCTTCAGGAAGCTCCCTTTGACAGTCAGGTAGAGGATGGATGAAAGAAGGGAAAGATTTGAGTCATAGAGGCCAATTAGGAGTCTATTGGCATTTTCCTGGTGAGAGGTAATGAATCCTTGATCTAAAGTGATGGCTGTGTGAATGTAAAGAAAAGGAGGTTTGAAAGAGAGATATGTGAAGTTAAAAATGACAAGACTTGAAAACAAATTTCAAACATGGTATGAGGGAGAAGGAAGAGTCAAAGATGAAACCAAGATTGTTAGGATTTCCCTTGACAAAAACAGGGAATTTTAGAAAAGTGGTGATTTTGAGGAAATATAATGGGTTTGTGATACAATCATAACCCATCTATCTATACACTCTTACCATCTAGAAATATTAATCCTATTAGATTTACTATGTTTCTTACAAAATAAAAAAGGCAAAGGGAGGGAACTACTCACTAGTCACTGTCTCAGAGAATAGATGCTTCCCTTTGAAGAATACCTCCCACAGATACACTGAGTAGGTATGTTAGGAAATTTTCCCAGAGGTACTTGCTAAACTGCTACTCTGAAAGGACAACTTATAACCCAGAAATGGGAAGACAGAAGCTTATGCAGTATAGGGAGGAGCTGAAAGAGAATATTGAGGTATAAGGATAGGATAGAGACAAGCTCCACAACTGACTTTTGCTGAAAGGGTGAGATGCACACTGTCTTGTCACCTTCTGATTGCACTTGCAAGGGTCAAGCTATGATTCCCTTGGAGTCAAGCTACTACATTTCACAGGAAACCCATTCCCCAGCCTGTATACTACCAGTCTAGAATTCCTAGAGGATGCTCTTCTTCCCCACCCCACAAATAAGTGCCTTAAAGATAATATCAAAAATCACAGAATTTCAGATTTGCATGGCACTTAAGGGATATGGCTAGTCCAACCTATACCCAAAAGAAATCCTTATTATAACATACTTCCTAGGCATATTTAAAGGGATCATAATAACGTTTACTGAAGAAAAGTAAAAATAAAGCTTATTTAGTTCTTCCCATGCATTTTCATCATGAATCATCTCTCTTTTTGTTTTCAGTGTTGTTGTTCTGCAAAAAAAAGTATACTTTTTTTTCTTTTTGCTTTTTGGAGGGCAGTTGGGGTTAAGTGACTTGCCCAAGGTCACAGGGCTAGTTTTTCATGTTAAGTGTCCGAGGCCGGATTTGAACTCAGGTACTCCTGACTCCAGGGCTGGTGCTCTATTCACTGCGCCACCTAGCCACCCTGAAAAAATTATACTTTTTTTTAACCTTGGATCTCAAAATTCCAGGAGTAGTTCTTAAATGGAACAACTCCAGCAAGAATGTGCTGCTTTCTGCACTCATCTAAAACCTACCCCATTCTTAAAAAAATTCATATCCTCTGCTTTTCTAAGTTTTTCTACTTATCCAGGCTCTCAGAGATATCTTTCCTGTGAACTTTTATCAAGCGCCTACCATATCTAGAAAAGTGTGATAAGTGCTAGAGGAAATAATACAAAGAACTTAGACTGAAGTATTGTCCTAAAAATGTGTGTGTGTGTGTGTGTGTGTGTGTGTGTGTGGTTTATGATATGAATTCATGTTTTGATAAAGCTCTTCTGCGAGGACTTGTGTTGATTTGTTCTTTAAATTTACTTTTTACAACTTACAATTCTACCTAATGAAATAACAAGATGAATTTAGCTTTGCTTTATGAGTTAGTTAATGAAGCAATATCGTATAGCAGTTTTTAAATGAACTCCAGGTCAAAAGTATGCAGATTAACATAACATTCATATTAAAACACTGCAAAATCAGATAGAGAAGATGCTGATGCTCTGAAATATATGTAATTGAAGATACTTAATTTTCAAAGAGGTTTAGGGTGTATATTAAAATGATGGACTGGCAAGTCACTTATCTGTGCCTTAGTTTCCTCATCTATAAAATGAAGGGTTTGGATTGGACATTATGCTAATTCAGCAGGAAGGGAACATTTAAGAGAAAGGAAGTGGAGATTTAGCATTTCAACCTCCATTCTTTGGAAGAGGAAAGAAAGGAAAAAAAACCACTGGTTTATGCAAAAAAAATAAATAGGCCAGAATTTATGGCCAAAGCAATATAAAATTGTGTATACCCTTTGATCCAGCAAAACTGCTACTAGTCTATATCCCAAAGAGATTTTTTTTGAAAAGGGGAAAGGACCTATTTATTAAAAATATTTAGAGGAGGTGTTTTTGTGGTGGAAAAGAATTGTAACTTGAGGGGAGGACCATCATTTGGTAATGTTTGAGCAAATTGTGGTATGTAATTGTAATAGAATACCATTGTACTATAAAAAATGATAAGCAGGATGATTTCAGAAAAACCTTGAAAGACTTACATAAACTGTTGAAAAGTGAAGCAAATAGAACCAGGAGAATCAATACACAGTAACAGCAATATTGTACAGTGATTAACTGTTGATGTCTAAGCTATTCTCAGAAATACGATGCTTCAAGACAATCACAAAGGATGGAGCTTGATGGATGGATGGATGGAGTTTGAATACAGATTGAAGCATACTATTTCTTGCTTTTTTAATTTTTGTGGGGCTTATTTTGTCTTCTTTCACAACATGATTAATATGGAAATATGTTTTACATTATTTTACATTCATACACACACACACACATAACTTATTTAACTGATGAAATCCTAATAAAGCTGGCCCTAGCCCCAATATTTTCACTTCATTACAGACCTGGCCCCACTGAAGAGCAAGCCCTTATATACTTACTATATATACTTATATATTTACTATACTTACCTAACCCCACCCCAGTCCCCCACCTTACCCCCATCAATATCCTAACTTTTTCATATATGCCTCACTGCTCACTGGAACAGCAGGTGTTTCCCTGAACTCTTAGCTCCCACAGAAACAGTAGGTGTGTCCTTGTGATGGTGTAAAGGCATGCATGAGCAGCTTTCTGGGAACTGAACTATTGCCTCTACCTGATCACTCCCCCCAGACCCATTCCCACAGACACAGGTGTGTGCTTGTATTCAATCAAAATCACATTATCCATCTTGACCAGACAGGACCACAATAGCTAGCCAGTTAGAAGGAAGAATGACCAGAATGTTTAACCACTGAACCATAGATGGGACCCCTCCTCCATTACCTAAGCACTTATCAAACTCTTCCTGTCTTTTTAATATTAATGACATTCCTCTATTCTATGTAAATTTCTGTTGTGTAATTGCATCTTTACCTTATAAGAATTCATTTTGCTTTCTCTACAGCTGCTGGTTCCTCTGGGAATTTAGTCAGCTTCATGAGAGGTGTCAATCTCAGTAAATGCCTCTGCTTGGATTAGAGGTGGTCTGACTCAGAATGCTTTGAGACGGTTCCACCACAACACACCATGAAACTGCAACAGTTTTTGGGTGGGCAAAGCCCCCACCTCACCAGTTTTTGGTGTCCCTGAGTTTAAACCACAACAAAATTGCTTACTATCTCAAAGGAGAAAGTGGAGGAGAGGTGAAATACAACTTGGAACTCAAACTTTTTTAAAAATGACTATTAAAAATTATTTTACATGCAATTGGTAAAAAATGAAATATTTAATATAAAATAAATATAACTAGGAAATAAGAAATAAGAAATAGATGAATAAATAAATAAAGCAAAATGGTCAGTCTCATCTCCCTTAGCATGATTTGGTTGTGTAAATGGCTATATGAGGAAAAGATTCCAATAACTGGTCACTTGGAGGTAGCCCACATGCTAATGTGTCATCCTTTTCTAATGCTTTAGCCACTTGATTTCTCCTGGACTTCCAGTACTTCCTTCTCCATACTAGTTCTGATTCTTTGCAGGATGGGAATTATAAGTACTAGTAGCCCACCAAGTTCTGAGACTAACATTGGGTATAATGTTTAGGGAATTTGAAGATCTTCCCTGCCCCTTAATAGGCTCATGTGACCTGCTTTGAGCTTTGGTCCAGCCCATAGCTTGAGTCACATGGAGCTCAGTACGGAAAGAGTTTACCCAACAGAGCATGAGCAGAGAGTAGGAAAGGTGGAGCAGAAAGTGGGAGAGTGAGGTAGAGATGAGAGAGAAAGGAGGTAGAGAGAGGCAGAGCAGCTGGAGTGGGTGAGAGAGAGGTATTTGGGGTATTTTGCTTAAGGGAGTAGATTTATGGGGAAGCCTGACAGAGAGAAGGCTTGGGGATGGCAGTGCTCCCTGTATTGGTAATGTGAACCAACTTCTTTATTTCCATGGTGGATTTGGCTTTCTGGTATATGAATACATATCTTGGTTTTGTCTTTGAAGAAGAGAGTCTGTTATATCTTGTGATCCAAACCTAGAAATTCACCTGTATTTTCATAGCAGCTGCTGTAAGTATTGTATTGGAAATGTATAGGGCTACATTCATTTGATCCTGTTCTGAAAACATTCATTGACATCCCTGTCCCCATTTTGTGGTTTCTATAATACCATTCTCACCTAGTTCTCCTTCTACCTTCTCTATAATTCCTTTTCAATATCTTTGTCTGATAGCTAAATGTGGGCATTATGTACTAGGCCCCTGTCTCTCCCTATTCACTCTCTTTTGATTTCCTCATCAGTTCAATTAACATCTATGAAGATAGTTCAAAATCCAGACTTAGTATTCCAGGTCTTAAACAAACCATCTTCAAAACAGAATTGATCTCATCATTCCTTAAACCTAATTGAGAAATCACTATCACTCTTCCAATTACTCAAGTTCATAAACTTAAAGTCACCCTTTACATTCAGGAGAGCCCAAAATCTTTTCTTCGCATAACCACCAAAGTGACCTTACTTATACAAAAATCAATCTTTGTCTCTTCTTTTTTGCCCTGCAAGCGGGTGCCTCAAAATCATGTAATTATGGATTTAGATGACATTTTTAAAAATCTAACCTACACCCAAAAGGAATCTCCATTATAACATGAGAATTGGCAACTACCAATTCTCACCTAGTTTCATTGGTCCCCTGGCTTCTAGGTGAAGACTCGAGGGAGAAAGAACCCATGATCTCACAAGACTACCCAGATACTAAACGCAATGGAAATCTTTTTGGCCCCATTTGGAGTTTTCCTGGCAAAGTTACTAGAGTGGTTTGACAATTTCTTCTCTAGTTCATTTTACAGATGAAAATCTGAAGAAAAGAGAACTAAGTGACTTGTCCAGAAACTCACAACTAGTAAGCATCTGAAGCCTGATGTGAACTGAGGAAGATGTGTCTTTGTGATTCTAAACCTAATATTCTATCCACTGAATCAACTAACTGCTCCCACAGCTTTAATTACTAGAAACATTTCCCTGTTACCATACCTCAACTTCCCTGTTTGCAACTTCTTCCCATTTCTTTCTAAGCCAAACAGTTCAGGTTCATCTCCTCACATGACAACCCTTCTAAAACTGAACAAAGCTGTCATGTTTTTTCTTCTCTTAAGCTAGTCCCCAGTTTTTTCATACTAATTCTCATATATCGTGGGGTTATGTGAGGTGTTAAGGGAGGACTAGCACCTCTGTGTGAGGGTTTGTCAAGACTGTTTCAGGACTGCTCATCTACTTTTGCTATCTACCTGTTACTCGACTCTTACCTGTGATTCCAAGAAGCTGTAGCAAGCACATTGTTAAATCATTTTTAGTCACATCCAACTTTGTGACTCAATTTTGGGTTTTCTGGACAAGGATATGATAATGGTTTACTGTTTCCTTCTCCAGCTCATTTTGCAAGTGAGGAAGCAAGACAAACAGGTCTAAGTGACCTTCTCAGGGTCACACAGCTAGTATCTAAAGTCAAATTTGTACTCAGGTCCTCCAGATTACAGGGCCTGTGCCACTTAGTAACCACACGCTGTGCTGAGTCACACCTCAACAGATGGGCGAAGCCAAGTTGAAGATAACTGATGGGACACAAGCCCATCAGTGAGTTAGGGGAATTTTTAACCCAAGCATATGAAGAACTCCCCCCAGAAGAAATGGGCAGATGATAACTATGTTCCAATGGCCATGAAGGCTGCTGAAGCAGGTGCTGTGAGCTTAGAGCTTGGTCAGACATCAAAAATGCCAAGGTCATCCACTGCAGTCATCCTGGGCCATTGCCAGTCCTGATTATTGCCTTGCCACTGGACTTTGTTGACCCTGGAAGAGAGAGTGAGGCTAATGACTTTGTACAACTCTGCTTTACTTAAATCCAATTCATGAATAAATCAAGACATCATCATGTAACACCATTGGTCTTTTTTTGAAAACAAAAATAAAACAAACAACATCATATGACAGGTCTTAAGGCCCTTCAATATCCTGATTGCCCTCCTCTGGACTCTAATTTTTCAGAGTCCTTAAACTCTAATATCCAGAACTGAGCATACTGTCAGATATAGTCTGCAAATTAGTATTAGGCAGAGAATTCAGCAAGGATAAGCACCAACTCCACAATAGTATTAATTATACTTTTACTACATCAGTAAATTTATTTTCCAGTCATTTCTGACTCTTCATAAATCCCTCTGGGGTTTTCTTTGCAAAAATACTGGAGTGATTTACCTTCTGTAGCTCATTTTACAGATCACGAAATTAAGGCAAATGAAGTAAAGTGACTTGGCCAGGGTCACACAGCTAGTAAGTGTCTGCGGTCAAATTTGAATGCAGGTAGATGTATTTACTGACCCAGGCCTGACACTCTATCCACTGAGCCACATAGTTTCCCCAAAGACAAGTAAGTATGAGAACGTTTATGGTCAAGGATACATGATGAAAGGCTCATGAAATGGCAATTAGACTTGGTTTCCAATGTCCCATGTTTCCAAATCTGTCCCTCAAAGAGGTAAGCCCTTAGTCCTATGACAGCAGCTTGTGTCAATGGCAAGGTTCTCATTATGTCAAAAAAAAGTATGTAATGACTCCTCTTCTCACAGACTGTTCTCATTCCTCAAATGCTGAATACCAAATCAATCCAGGGACCACTTGAACAGTTGTCTATTTTAGATCCCTCATGTTTTTCATCATTAAATTTCCTCTGTGATGCCACCTTGGAGGTACTTCTCTGTCCTGAAACTGTGTAAACAAATGGGATGTTGATACACTTTTAGCAGGTCCTATTCAGACCCCACTACACCAAAATAGAGGGCAAACACACTGCCACAATCCTTATTCTTGGAAACTATGACTTTCTTAATTGAGGCAGCACCAAGTCACATTAATTTCTTGCTGAAAATCCACTAAAACTCAAAAGATTTTGGTTTTTTTTTATGCAAAAACTACATACCACTCTTATCTTGTACCTGTGAAGGTGACTTTTTTTTAATCCAATTGCACTGATTTATATTTAGCCCTACTAAATTTTATGTTATTTGATTAAACCCAATGCTCTAACTTGACAAGATATTTTCTTGGAGGAGGTGGCGTATGGGATGTTGGCCTTGTTCATCCAATGTGTTAACTGTTTCAGATTCAACCTTTCCATCTTTTCCGTGAAAATAGTCTAAGATACTTTAGCAAAATCTTTGCTCAAATCTAAACTATCTGTAGCATTTTTCACTAGTTTAATAATCTTTCTTTATCAAAAAAAGAAAATGAGGTTGTTTGGCAAGACCAGTTCTTGATGAAGTCATGCTGGTTCTGTTTGTTGTTTTGTTTGTTTTACCACCACTTAATTTTCTTGACTCCACCACCAGCATTATCATCATCATCATCATCATCATCATCATCATCATCATTCATCATTACCATGGGAAACTCATCACTGATTGTTTGAGATTTATTACTCGTACTCCATCAGTACCCTCAATTGATTGGAGGGCTGGAGAGCAGAGCAACAAACTCATTTTGCTTTATAGAAAGCATAAAAAATAAAAACCATTAAGTCCCCACATCAGGTAACCTCAGGCACCTCCCTCCAACCCTTTTCAACTTCTTTTTGTATATTACCTTCTAGCATTAGATTGTAAGCATCTTGAGAGCAGTGGCCCAGGGTTTAGTATAGTGCCTGGTATGCAGTTGGTATTTCACACATTATTCTATATTCGCAATGTTTGCTTAATGGCCTAGACTGAAACATTCACCTTTCTCAGTCCTGTAGTACCTCTTCTATTTTTCCTGTTCTTTCCAATATCACTGACACTGGCTCAGCAATCATATCTACCACTTTTTTCATTATCTGAAAACATAACCTGGACTAAATGGCTTAAATATATCAAGAAAAGGTAGGTACTGTCTTCTTCCTTCTGATTTATGATAGAATCAGTTCTCTTATTCTCCTCTTTGTTCTGTCATTTACAGAACATAAGCCATTCTCCTTGGTAGAGAAAATAGAAGCCAAGAAAAATTGATCACAACTTCTTGACTTCATTGTCAGTTACTATAATCCCATTTACCCCACACAGTGGTCCTATGGCTTCTTTGACCTTTTGTTTTTTCCCCAATTTAACTATAAAACAATTATTAATTTTTATCTCTAGTTGCCTTTGTCAGTCCTGGTTCATTCTAAGCTTTAGCACTCCAGACTTTTAATAGAACCATGCAGTGCTCTAATTATCATCCTGTTACTTACTTTTGCTTCTATTTTCTGTTCATAGCTTTTCTCACCCCCTTTTATGTATCCTATTTCTTTTAAATAAGACATAGTCAACTAGAGCTGCCTTATAGTCAATAGATTTCATTTCCCCCATGAGTTCCAATTTGCTTGTTAAGCTATTTGAGTTTCTTTTATTTACTGCCTAGATTTGGACCTTTTTGAGGCCAAGAGAATTTATCTCATGTAAAATTCTTATTATTGTGAGTGGTATTCTTTCATTGTAACCACTCTTTGCACTATCTAGCTTGTTAGATACACACACACACACACACAAACACACACATATATATAAAAGCAATTTTCTCCCTTCCCTATCATTTTTGGTTAAAAGCCGTTTTAACTAGATTTTAAAAAACACTGAGAAAATATATCTACATTAATGTTTTAGGTGCACTCTATCCTTCACTGGTAATCTACTTCTCTATGTTGTGGTCCAGAAATGCAAATCAAATTCTAAGACAGCCTATCCAGCTGTTCATTTTCCAAATTAATCCTCTCTCTCCCTACATCCCTTTTCTTTCATCTTTTATTTTTTTTTAAATGAGAAAAACACAACCCTATTTCTATGGTCTTCAGTTTTTTCCCCCAGCCTTCATAATCTTTCGCAATATTTTTTGTGGGTTTTTTTTGTTAGTATATTTGCCTGTAGGAATGGACAGAAATTCTAATTGTAATTTGTTTTATAAGCCATAAGAAATGCTCTGCCATATCTTAGAAATTTACCCTGGAAATACAACAGATCTCTCTATTGTTCCCAGGCTGACAACTATAACCCTAAACATGAGCAGGAATTACCAATCACTACTATTTTTCTCTCCTTTTCCTGACTCTTCCCCAGTGATCCCTTCAATTATTCACAGTTCTGTATAAATCACAGCATTAGAACTTCGTATTTGCAATAGACTTTCTAGCTCGAGCATTTCATTTCACAATTGAGGAAACAGGGGTCCAGAGAGTGGAAACGACGGGATCATGACTACTCAGGAATTTAATGCCAGGAATAGAACCATTCTCTCCAGCAGATAGACCATTATTATTTACACTATATAAGTGATTCAGTTGACTGAGATCGTTTCTTCTTAATGTTTGGTTCAAATGAGGACACAAGCAATAAGAGTTTTGAATGTTGGAAAAGACATAATTTGAAGACACAGGACATGCTCATGAAAAATAAATCATGAGAAGCTTGGGGTTTAAAACTAGGTTTTTGAACTTGAGGTTTAGTTATCCTGAACCTTGCTGTCTACAGAGTAATGAAACCAACCTAAACTGAACTAGTTGATTTCTTCTTCAAATGATGACAGTTTTTAACTGACATCGAAAGGGGTAGTAAATTTTGAAGTCAAATTGAATTCAATTCCTGAATTTAGTTGTTCTTAATTGTTGAGGAAAAAATCACTCTATCCAAACTGATCTCAAGAATTAATCAATAAATGGTAACAAGACTTTCATCTAGACTGACAGGATATGAATGAAAACAATCATATTTTAGTAAGAAATTAATGCATAGATACCTTAATTTTTATGTTCTCATGCATGCCATTACTATGGCTTATTAGAGAAAGTAAGCAGTCAAAAAAGGAAACCACAGAAATAGTTTTGTATTAGAACCCAAAGAAAAACAGGTGGGGGGGGGGGAAGAGAGAAAACTTTTATTTATTCATTCATCTCTGGATTCTAGGGAGGAATAAGGAAAATGTAGGACTGATTTATTGATCATTGTTACTCCATTAAGGAAAAAAATGATGTAATTAATAATCAGTTCTGAGTACTCCTGTTCCCTTATATAGGGACCAGAATAAGGCATTTCTGTATTGGCTTCAGAAACTGATTCTGGTATAATATTGTTACATGTGCATAGTCTCATCACAAAATAAATATTTCAGTGCCACTGAGGCCTGAATTTTCTGGCATTAAAATATGCACGTGAAATGTGGCCCAATACTCTATATTATGCATTTATATAGAGGATATCCAACTCTGGAAACTATAGAAAATAATTTGACTATTAGACCCATACCTAGAGTTTATTCTGGTACCATATACAAATAAGGCTCATATTTGGATCTTCCCAGACCTAGAAAAAAGGGTCCACTAAATCCTATAAAAGCACTCAAGGTGTTTAAATGTGAATATTGAGTGCAGTGCAAGCTTTATTATACTACACAGAAAAATTTTTTAACACCATAAACAATACTACAAAACATATATAGGATGGACAGTAGAAATTAAACTATTAATATATTTCTTTTCTGATAAATCCCATCTTTGCATAAGGTCCTAAATACCTCCACATTCATAGTACCATCCTGGAATTAGGACTTCCCCTCAGACACTTACTAGTTTTGTGACCCTGGGCAAGTTACTTAACCTTTGCCTCCATTTCTTCAACTGTAAACTCAATTAAATTAATTAGAGAATTGCCTTGATCAAACCCATACATAACTGTCATTGCACCCACTATGTGATGCATCCTAGGCAGTTCTAGTTTTTTGCCACTAAGGTTTCTAAAGCATTTAGTTCAAACTTCAGCCATCCTAGATGTTATTCCTATAGATCAAGGTCTTTCTTCTGTGTGTGTGTGTGTGTATGTGTGTGTGCACGTGCGTGCAAGAGAGAAAGAGACAGAGACAGAGAAACAAAGACAGAGAGACAGAGAGTGTTGAGGGAGGAGAAATCATAAGCTTTAACAATACAATAAGGCATGCTTAGTAGATAGAGGGAGACAAGAACTTTTTATAAATGAAAAATAGGGTAAGGAGTATAAAGTATTGAAAACAAATTCAGTCTCTTTTTTATCTTTTTGCCTATATTTGCCCTTTCCAAATTATTTTTATTTACCATTTCTCATATTTGATTATACAAATGTAGCCAACATGATCTCACATAAGCATTTTTATTGATTGCTCTTTTATTATTTGTGCTAAGTATGTACAGGCATAGTATTCCAGAGAGGAATATTCCTGCTAGCTCCACATAAATGGATTGTGCCAAGTTAAGAAAAATATCTCGTGTACTGCATTTTGGGAATCTGTCTTCCAGTGTGAGAAGAAATTAGCAAACAATGGCAATGTAAACTGAACTTGAATGACTAAAGATCCTAGTCACCTTTTGATTTCTGACAATTTGATCTTTTCAGAGCATTTCCAGTTGCATTGTGGCTATTAGTAATTCCTTACTGTATCTTGTTTAATATGTTATTTCTGGGTTTATCAGACACATTCCCCGTTTGATTTCTAATCTAGAGAAGGCCCATAAAGAATGTCTTCAGGAAGAAGCATCTCCTCAGAGACATTATATTCAAAGAAAAACCTCATTTTCCAGGCAACCACTCCTCAGGTAAAATCATTCAGGAAGAGCAGTTCATTTTTTTTCTGAATGTTAGTAGATCTTCTTCTACATTGTCCCTCTTAGGACTAATGAAATAAACATTTCCAGAGGTTAGGTCATTTAGAAAATTTAGCACCTAGTTTATCAGTGAAAAGTTGGCTCTGAGAAGAGTTGCAAAAGGAAGCTATCATGATTTAAATGGCGCCAAAATGTGGGAGACAGCCTGTCCATCATCAGCCTCATGATTGTTTTTCATTATTTTTCCATTGTTTCTATGGTCTTATCTTCCTTCCCAATATATTCTAAATCTTTCTAGCTCTCTCCTGAATTGTTCTCTCAACTAAAATAATGAACTCTTTCCTTTACCAAAAACACTCTTTTCTTCACTTCACTACTATTTCTGCTGTTTCTTATTCTTTAATTTTTTTCTCTTGTTATCATTAATGCTCCTGTATTTTTCTCTACATCTATCTTCAGTCCAAAGTACAAAGCAAAGGAAGAGCAATGAAACAGAAATCAGTCAGCAACCATACAAAAGTCATCCACAAGCATTTATTAAGCACTTACTATGGGCCAGACACTGGTAAATATGGGGGATGTAAAGGCAAAAGAAAGCTGTCCAAGAGATAGAAAGGATAAATTGTAGGTAGTGCCACAGAGAAGACTCTAAGATTAACAAGGGCCAGAGAAGGTTTCATATGGAACATGGAATTTTAGCTCAGATTTGAAGGAAGACATGGAAACCAGAAGGCAGAGATGAGGAGGGAGAGAATTCCAGATATTGGGGGCTGCCAATGAAATGTTCAGAATAAGAAGGTACAGTGTATCCTGTTGGAGGGAAAAAAGTAGATATCTGTGTCACTGAATCAGAGTATGGAGAAAAGAGTGAGGTATAAGCAGATTGAAGAGGTAGGAAAGTGTCTGGTTATAAATGACTGTAAAAGCCAGACAGGCAGTTTTATATTTTATCATACAGGTAAGAGAGAGTTACTAGAATTTTACTAGGGTAGCATGGTCTAAGTTGTATTTTAGGAACATCAATATGTCAGCTGAGCGGAGGATGGATTGGAGTGGGGACAGATTTAAGGCAGGGAGACCAAGCAGTAGGTTATTACAATAGCCTAGCATTGAGATGATTAGGGCCTGGCCTAGAGTCATGGCAATGTCAGAGGAGAAAATGAAGGAGGAGGAATAAGAAAGATATTCTGAGGGTACAATCAAAGATTTGAAAACTGATTAGATAAGAGGTGTGAGAGTAAGGAGCTGAAGTTAACTCCTAGTTTGCTACCTGGTTGACTGGTATGATGGTGGTACTGTTCACAGTAATTGGAAAGTTAAGGGGGCAGAGCCAAGATGGAGGTGTAGAAGCAGTAAGGTTTCACAGCTCCCACATCACATACCTACACAAAATACAGAAAGACACATCTCCCACTGGAGAGAGCTCAGCAGGAAGGGCTCATCACAGCACGCTGGGACCCAAAACCAGTCCAGCCTGAAACTGCGGCTTGGCCCCAGGGGAATGGAAGGAGCGGGGGGGGGGGGAAGCCAGGACAAGCCTCAGGTGGAGCCTTCAGGAGAGTGGATCAGCAGCAACTGTGGCAGTTTCTAGAATTATCAAGCCATAAGAAACAAAGACAAAGTAAAAGATCAGTGGAATTCAGCTAAATTTGAGGGAGAAAACAGGTCCTGCCAAACTGCCCCCAGGGCAAGGAAGTGGCAGAAGCAGCGGCCCTTCAGCCACCTCCACATGGCTGCTTCAGAAGCTCCTGGCCTGCAGATGGTTGCGGGTCCAAGTCATAGTTCAGAGGCTAAGTGCTCTTGTGTTGAACGGCCTGGATCCAGATTGTGGACTTCGGTGGTGGTCCTCGGGTGTGTTTTTGGTGAGCCAGAGCTTTTGGGGGCTGCAAATAAATGGCAGCCTCCTAATAGCTCCAGCAGCTGTGAAAACCCCAGCAAATTGGGACAGAGCTTTCCCTCTGGAAGAAGAGTTCCACAGAACTAAAAATTCAAGTAATTGACTGACAACATGAGCAGGCAAAGGAAGCAAAGTAAGAACAGCAATCTAACTCTAGATTCCTTCTTGGGGGGCAAAAAGGATCAAAACGTGGAATGGGAGGAAGACAACACAGTCAGAACTCCCACACCAAAAGCTTCCAAGAAACAAAGACTTCCTACAAGCCATAGAGCAGCTTAAGAAGGATTGTGAAAACCAAATAAGAGAAGTAGAGGAAAAACTGGGAAGAATGAGAATGATGCAAGAAAATCATGAAAAGAGAGCCAACAACCTGACAGAAGAAAATAACACCTTAAAAATATATTAATTCAAATGGCAAAAGAGGCCCAAAAAGCCAATGAAGAGAAGAATGCCTTAAAAAGTCAAATATGCCAGATGGAAAAAGAATCTCAAAAGCTTTCTGAAGAGAATAATTCCTTCAGAATTAGAGTGGAGCAAATGGAACCAAATGACTTGATGAGAAATCAAGATACTGTTAAACAGATACAAACAAATGAAAAAATAGAAGACAAGGTAAAATATCCCCATGAAAAAAAAACACTGACCTGGAAAATAGATCCAGGAGAGACAATTTAAAAATTACTGGACTAACTGAAAGCCATGATTAAAAAAAGAACTTAGAAATCATCCTTCAAGAAATTCTCAAGGAAAGTTGCCCTGATATTTTAGAACCAGAGGGCAAAAACAGAACTTGAAAGAATTCACCAATCACCTCTTGAAAAAGATCCCAAAAAGAAAACTGGGAATCTTATAGCCAGGTTCTGGAGTCCCCAGATCAAGGATAAAATATTACAAGTTGCCAAGGAGAAAAAATTTGAATACTGTAGAAACACAATTTGGATAACCCAAGATCTAGCAGTTTCTACATTAAGGGATCAAAGGGCCTGGAATATGATATTCTGGAGATCAAGGGAGTTGGAATTAAAACCAAGAATCACCTACCCAGCAAAATTGAGTACAATGTTCCAGGGGAAAATATGGTCAATCAGTGAGGTAGAGGACTTTCAAACATTCTTGAAAAAAAAACAGAACAGAAAAGAAAATTCAACACTCAAATACAAGAAGCATGAGAAGGTAAACATGGAAGAGAAATCATAAGGAATTTATCAAAGTTAAACTATTTACATGCCAACATGGAAAAATGATAATTATGATTTATGAAACTTTTCTCAGTATGAGGGTAGGTGAAGGGAATAAAAATGTATATATACATTTGTCTATATAGGAGGGTTTATATATGAGTATGAACACACATCTGAGTATGTGTATATATGAATACATAGAAGGCATAGGATCAATTTAATAGGAAGGGATACTATTCTAAAAGGTGAAATTCTGAGGTGGAAGAGGATTAGAATGAGAGGAGACAGAGAGAGACAGAATGGGGATAATCATATCATATAGAAGAGGCAAGGGATAATTGTTACACTGGAAGGGAAGAACAGGGAGGCAAAAGGGAAAGGGTTAACCTTGCTCTCATTTAATTTATCTTTGGGAAGGAATAACATAAACTCTAAACTGGGTATCTAGGGAGCCAAGATGGTGGCATAGAAGCAGCTAGGTTCCACAGCTCCCACACAGCCACCCTAAATACCCATAAAATATGACCCCAGACAAATTCTAGGACTCTCAAACTCACAAAAATACAGAAAACACATTTCTCGCTGAAGACAGCTCAGCAACAGGGGCTCATCTTGGCAGGCTGGGAGCCAAGGCCAGCCCAGCCCAAAACCAAAACCGTGGCCAGGCTCCAGGGCAGTCAGGAGGACCCAAGCCTCCCAAGCCACAGCATCACTCTACTTCAGAGAAAATCTACTACACCTGAAGGGATCTTCACATCTAGCAAGCCAGGATTAGAGGTCAGTGAAAGTGGAACTTTGAACCTTAAATTGGGGGAGGAAAAGCAGTTTGGCCAATCTGCTCCCAGGGCAAGGAAGCAGTGGGGGAAGGATAGGAACTGCTGTAACCGGCGGCTGCCCCCACTGGGCTGCTTCAGAGCCCCTGGCTTGCAGACCCCACAGGGGGGCTGAGTCCATTGATCAGGGCCAAGTGCTCTTGTGTTGAGTGGCCCGGATCTGGATTGTGGTCTTGGGTGGTGGTCCTGGGGTGTGCTTTCAATAAGCCAAAGCTGGTGGGGGCTGCAACACCCCCCTAACAGCTCTGACAGCTGTGAAAATCCCAGCGATTTGGGACAGAGCTTTGCCCCCTGGAAGCAGAGTAACACAAAGCTAAAAAAAACCCAACCAATTAATTGACTGGCCAACATGCGGAAAAGGAAGCAAAATAATAACAACAATAAAACTCTAGAATCCTTTTTTGTGGACAAAAAGGATCAAAGCGTGGAATGGGAGGAAGACAACCCAGTCAGAACTCCCACACAAAATGCTTCCAAGACACTTGAAGAATGCCTAGCAGCTATAGGTCGACTGAAAAAGGACTGAAAAACAAATAAGAGATATGGAGGAAAAATTGGGAAGAGAAATGAGAATGATGCGAGAAAATCATGAAAAGGGAGTCAACAACCTGATTGAAAAAAGGAAGACTTTAAAAAATAGATTACCTCAAATGGCAAAAGAAGCCCAGAAAGCCAAGGAGGAGAAGAATGCCTTAAAAAGTCAA
>CM053600.1:63480151-63499913 GCA_028646575.1 Pseudocheirus occidentalis
CCAGTCCAGTCCAGTCCAGTCCAGCCCCACTAAGATAGAGGATGAACTCTCAATAAAAGCTAGAAGCAAGTCCTGTGTCCTGAGTTTCTCTGTGCAGCTGTTTCTCCCGGAGTGGACTGGGAGCCGGGGACGCCCGAGGCCTGTTGAAGTGAGTATAGGTAAGCCCTATACATCCTGACCCAAAAAGATAACCCTAACCTGAATAAGAAACCACTAACACTCTTCCCACTGTAGAGGCTAGTACTAGAACTTCAATTCCATTTAATCACTTAATACTAAATAGCTTTTAACAAAGGGACATTTACTTTAAAAACACTGACACAAACATTTCCTTCATTACCTCCAGGGAATACACTCATCAAGTAGAGGAGATTGCTCATCCTGGTAGAAAGAGGGGGAAGGGGGAAACAGAAAGGAGGAAGTAACTAGAAGAAATTGACCAATAGTGTCAAATACTGTAGAGAGGTCAAAATATAAGGCTAAAAAAAGACAATCAGTTGATCCAATTAACTGTTCCAATTAAAGTTGGTAACTCTGAAGATGGAAGTTTTATTAGGGCAGAGGTTCCCAAACCTACTTGGCCTACCGTCCCCTTTTCCAAAAAAAATTACTCAGCACACGCCTAGAAATCTGATTTCTTTAATCCATTAATGTTTTTCTTAATTTGTGTCATTTCAAAAAACGTTTTTTTAAATGACGCATCTTAAATTTAATAATTTATTGTAAATTTGTTGGTTTTTTCCTCCACTGAAATTTTGATGGTGCAATGTTGTGTCATGTAACCATATAGAATCATATCATAAGCAAGTCATTACATATACATATTCATGCCAATGCATGCTGGACTTCTGACAATGTGCAATATGCTCACCTGCCAACACTTGGTTATTAAGACTTGACCTGTCAGCGGACTTGGTCTCTGATCAGTTATAGCTTGCATTTTGTGCTTTTATTTGGAAAATAATGTAATCTCTACAACTTTAATTCTGTTACATAACATGAAACATGTATGAACATTTTTTTCAAAATTTTCTTCTTCTCTTCTTTCCTTATGCTTCCCCTATCCCCTTATTTTATTCAATGCCCCCTATTTGCACCTGAAACCACTACCTGTATCCTTACTGAGCCTCCCCATGGGGTGCTATCACCCACTTTGGGAACCTCTGCAATGATTAGAGTAATGAATTCAGAAACCAGATTACAAATGATTCTGGAGTGGGGAGAGGATATATAAGTAAATAGTGTAGACAACTTTTCCTAGAAGTTTTAATTAGAAAAATATAGGACATTTATTTAAAGAGATGGTAGGGTGTAGTGACATTTTTATTTAAAACATAGGGGAGATGAGCAATTTTGTAGGTTGTAGGCAAAGAATTTGGACAGAAACATATAGAGAGAAACTGAAGATTTAAAAAAGATACAGGGGAGACTAATGAGACAATCTACTGGATAAAACAGGAAGGATTGAGATCAAAGGCATGAGTAAGAAGGATTGACCTGGTGAAGGGAAAACTCATTTTCAGAGACTACAAGGAATAATGAGAGAATGGAGAATGATGGCAAGGAATTTTGAGAAGAAAAGAGAAGAGACAGCTCATGATTAATGGCTTAATAGTTTTTTATTTTGTTGGTTTATCTTTTCTTTTAATAAGAGGCAAAGTCCTCAGAAAATAAAGGAAAAGACTTGAAGGCATGCAAAGAAAAGGCAAGATTTAGAAGAGCTTCTATGGGGAATGGGATTGGGAGTCAATTATGGAGGAATAAAAGAATTATCTTCCTAAGGCAAGGATCTAGTTGATATTAGTTGGCATAAATTTGTAATTTGCCCATTAACTTAGCTGTCCAACTCCCTCTAGCTCCATTCAGCAGTACATGAATGGAAGCAAATGAGAACTAGAATTTCGGCAAGAGATGAATAACAAAAACACAAAGGATGCAGGATAAGAGAAAAATGTGGAATTTAACTGATTAGCTCCTGAGTCACAATTGGTAAGTAATGTCAAATCAGGTAAAACTGCTCAAGAAAACATCAAGAGGTAAAGAGAGAAATTGGAAGCCACGATAAAGACAAAGAAGAGTTTTAGAAAGAGTGAGGCATAGAGATAGGTGATGATAGTTGGAGCCATGTTAGACTTTTTATCACAAAAGTGAAACAGTTCTGAGTAATACTAGGATATAAGATATTACCATTCCTAAATGTGACTGAGAAGGGGAAGTCATGAGACTTGGTAAGGTGAGGAACCACCAGATGGTTGAAGTGTATAAGAGCAATGAAATGAATATTAATTATATCTTGAATAAGTGCAAGGGTTGGGAAGAAGAGGAAGACACTGATCCAGCTAATGAATTCCTTGAAAATAGGGGGAGAATTTTGAAGGGCCAGGAAATAATAGTCACCACAAGGAAGCTAGATGGCTCATTAGATAGATCACTGGGCATAGATAGAGTCAAGAATACCTGAGTGTAAAGACACTTACTAGCTGTGTAACCCTGGGTAGGTCCCTTAAGCTTTGCCTTAATCAATTGGAAAAGGAAATGGCAAACCACTCCAGTATCTTGGCAAGAAAACTCCTTGGACAGTATTGGTGTGCAGTGGTCCATTAGGTCACATGAAGTCAAACAAGGCTAAATGACAACAATGAGCTGTTTAGGGTAAAAAATGTTAACAGAATGAATTTCAAAGGAGAATAACTTACTAAGCATGGGCAGCAAATAGACTCTGGAAGCAGAAGGAGGAAGCAAAGAGTATACTGACTTCTGCTTCAGTAGCAGTGTAATATTGGAGAGAGAGTATGAGAAAAAGTACAGTACTGGAGAGGATGGCCAGATAGGCAATGTTGTGAGGGGGAACTCAGGTAAGTACAAATATATGGAAAGAATAGGATACAAAGCAGCCCAGAATTTAACAAAGTTTGTTCCTTATGGAAGGGATATATGGAAGGCATTGTCAAAAGGGTAGATGGAGTTCAAATGGAGTATGGAATTAAGAAGGATGGGGATGAATGAATAGAAGGAGATAGTTGGAGCTATTCTAATTCTAGATAGGTTGCAATTAAGTAGTACAAGAATAGAGAGAATTACAGGTGGGAGAAGTTTGCTATGCATAGGCATAGTATTTATTGGGTGGCAGATGAATTGTAATATCTCTCAGTAAGACAAAGTCTCTCTGATTCATTTTCTCCCACATCTAGATTAACAGCCTTTGGGAAGCTCCTCCAATTAGTCCACTTTTAGTGTATTCAGTGATTCATCTTTAAGCAAAATAAAGGCTAACAATTAACTTTTATTCAGCATAGAAACAAACAGTAAAGTCACGGATAATAATCACAACTTGCATAATTGGGGGGTATTATTTCTTTCCCTTCTCACCTAAGTAATTTGTTTCCCAATTCCATGAAAAACTCATAATCCCAAGAAGAAAACCTGAACAAATTCTTGTATTTGAAGAATGATTGGCGACATCAGTACCCTGGTATCCCAACTTAAAATACACATCTTTACCACATACAGAATGCATCATCTCCTTATTTTATTCCAAGAAGGAATTTTTGTATAAAGTTCAACAACAAAAGAAACACACTTCTAGTAATCTTATATGTTGAAGCATCCATTTTGTTCTCCCATAGACTCTTCATATCCTCCTTCCTATTTTCTCTGCATTCTAATTAGCCTACCTATGTGTCTTAGACACCTGAAAAATCGAGTTCTTGCTCTCATACAATCCACAACCCTGAGCCATTATATCCATAATACTGTCTTCCCTAACTCCATACAAAAATAAGAAAAAAGGAAATTCTATGCTATATTCTCATTCAAATTATTTTCAAGCCCTGCACATTCCACTGGATATACATACAAAGGGTCTAGGTGTAAATCATAAAACATCCATTAACTTATACACATTGGAAGGAAAAATAACAAGTATTAAGTATTTAAAATGTAACAGGCCCTGTATTAAGTACTTTTTACAAAATTATCAAATATGATATTCACACCAACCCTATGAGACAGGGACTATTTTAATTTCCAATTTGCAATTGAGGAAATTGAATCAAATAGAGGTTACATAACTTACCCAGGTTACACAGCTAATAAGTATCTGAACATGGATTTGAACTCAGGGCTGCCAGACTTAAAGTCTAGTGTTCTATGCACTGGGCATCTAGGTGGCGACATCTCCCACCTGTAATTCTCATGTATCCCTGTACTACTTACTGGTGGATAGAACACCAGATTTAGATTCAGAAGATTCATCTTCCCAAGTTCAAATTTTGCCCCAGATGCTAATAAATGTGACGTTGGGCAAGTCACTTATATCTGTTTGCCTCCATTTCCTCATCTCTAAAAAGATGTACTGAAGGAAATGGCAAACCACTCCAGTATCTTTGCAAAAAACAATAAACAAGTGGGGTCACAAAAATTTGAACTTAACTGAAAAATGATTGAATATATCACATTCTAAAAAAATCAGTTGGTAAAAAAGCATTATTGTGAATTATAACATATTTCTTTGAAATTCATATTACTTGAAGTAATAATGTGTTTTCTTATTTGGGTAGTAAATATGTTAGATCAAGTATTCTTATTGTTTCACAAATGAAAATTTGTGAATTTGGGTATTCAGAAACTCCATCAGGATTCATATTCCTCTAGCAGAATGCTCTCCACTAGTTGTAATAAAGCAGAAATGTTTAAATTTGCATTTCAAACAAAAAATAGAATTTATTCATCATTAGCATGTTATGCTTATGTTATGCCTCAATTCATTAAAAATTCTAAGACAGAAAAAGTCACCCTGTGATCAGTGAGTCATAAAATAACAACTTCACCAAACCTGAATTGTTTGAATATTCCTTTGTCCTGTTGTGCATGAGGGATCAAAGATGAATGTAAGAAATGGTAGCAATTGTAAGAATTTACTATAGAAAGGAAAGAAGGAAGGGAAGAGGAGGGAGAAGAGGACAGGGGAGAAGAGGGATTTGTTTCTTCTCCCACTTTCCTACCTTACTCACTTCTGTCACAGTGGCAGGGTAAAGTAAACAGAAGGGGAAAAAAAGAATAAAGAATGCCATGAAATGCAGTGAATTTCAATAGATCAACCTCACAAATATGACATGCAAAAGAGATTGTTATTTGATGGACCAAAAATAACTTTCTGCACACACTTTTTTCTGTAATTTTCAACATGATTTTAATCACTCTCAGGCTTTCCTAAAGAAATGTAATGTACATTTTTGTCCAACATATTCTCCTTGAGCAGGAACACATTTGCTTGAGAACATATTAGTGCAGATTGGTATACCTGGTCACAAAAAGCATTTTAGTTGGATGCATTATTATTTTCAAGTGACTAATACTTATATTTCTTTTTGTTTGCTTTTTACTTGATGTAGAAGCAGTGTAAAAGTCCTGTCATTAACAAATATTGGTTATAAGCAAGTGATTAAAACTTTCAGCATCCTTGGCAACTCTTGAACCTGTTTGGTGCAAAGCAAGCGCCAACATGGCATTAGTAGAGGCAGTTTTCTTAGCTCAGAATTTTCTATAAGGGTCTAGCCCTTCTCTTTGTGATTTCTTTGTTGCATGCAGCTCCTGGTAAGAAAATCTCCTTCTGTCAATGCAGATCCACATTAGTACATCGGTTTATAGTCTGCAGGTTAAATGACTTGAAACCAGATATTTCTGGAGGCAACTAAAAGGCTGTCTCTATCAAAATTGAAATTCTACTTAATGCTTTACATTTTAATTTTACTACTTTTGAGTGAATAAAAACAAGAACTGGAAGTATACACAAATGCGTATAATGATGAAGTTTGAAATCAGTCATCTCTTCTTTTGGTAACCCCCTACATCCATTCAGGTCCAACTCCCAAAACAAAATGATTTTTTACCTAATCAGAGGCAGCATGATTTTGTGGAACAAAATATTTGAGCTAACTTTCATAATCTGACCTGATTATTAGCAATGTAAATTTAAAATTTAAAATTAACAAAATTGTTAAGACCAATTTTGTAGGAAATCTTTAGCAGAGAAGAGAATTTCTACAAGTGACTTGAACAAGAGAAGAACTGCTTGTAATGGTAATCAATTTGTTTGATACTTAGGGCTAAGTGGATAGGATACTTAGGGTTAAGTAGATCAGATACTTAGGGCTAACTATAGAACTATGTCCATTGGTGAAAAGGTGTGAACGCCCCTGTTGACTTGGGAGAAGGCCAGTGCTTATAAGCAGGAGAATTTTAGAGAGACAGATTTTGGAGTTGGCTCCTCAGTGAAGGAGGATTCGTGGAGATTGAAGTTAGCTGAGAGGGAGAGAGAGAGAGAGTGTTCCTCTCCCAGTATCTGAAAGCTGACTGAAGACATGAACAGGATGGGACTTTGTTTGCTGGTGTCCTGGCTGATCCTTGAGTTCCAGGCAAGAGAAGTCCTGAAGGGTTTGAGGTGTGCTGAACCTGGTGAACTTCAGTGTGTGCCGGGGATTGCCTTGAGGACTGGACAAGGACCCAGGAACTGTTCATCTCTGAGGACTGGAGGAGAGCCTGGTAGCTTTCAGCTCCTGAATCAAGGTGATTGTCTGGCAGATTCAGGAGGGAGCTTAGACCAGGGAAGAGGATCCAGGGAATCAGAGAGACTACCCAGAGTCAAAATGAAGAAAGCCTCCCCTTGGACTAAACTGAGGTTTGTTGGAAATCAAGGGGTGGAAGGTTTATGTGGTTGTCTAAGAACTTTATTTGGAGACTAAAGTTAATGGTTGCCCCATGAGTGGAAGATCAGTATATTGTTAACTGTGGATTGAATCAACTCCCTCTTAGGGAAACTAGGTCATTCCTTTTGTTGATTGATTGAATCTAAATGTGAAAGGGGTTTTCCCCTTAGGGAAACCAAGTGATTCTTCTCTTGTTCCTTGTTACTTTCTGTACTTTCCTTGTTCTGAAGATTGTATATAATATTGTGAATTGTTGATACTGTGAATATTGTACTGGTAATCTTGATTTTATAATGGAATAAACAGAGTGTTCATTAATACTGTGTAATCCAAATCTTAAAAGCTGTTCACATTAGCATTCTCTCAGGAGTCTACTGTTGATTGGCTTTACACTGCTCTGAGACCATACCCAAGCCAGAGAGCTAAATCAGATGTTTCCAAAGAACCAGAGGGATGATTCTTTGATTTTACTATTACATTTTTCCTCTTTGTGCCTTTTATATATAAGGTCTAATTATCAAAAGACATTGCCCTCTTTAATTTTTGTCAAAATATTATCAAAGGGTATTACCCTGTCTGATTTTGTCAAAGTGCCTATCCCTCTTTCCCTTTTCCCGTCACATTGTCTTCCCTCATAAGCCCCACAGTCAGAATCTCTTGATAAAGTGTTTATATTAGTTAGTGATTTATTGAGGAGGCCATGCTTCTCAATAGAATCAAATTGGGTAATGAGAGAAATGACTATTGACAACCAACAATTTAGGGAGCTTCATATTTCCCCCTTTACTGAATACTCATTTTAAGACCTTAGTTTCTGAAGTTTGAGCTGACCACCTCTACCTAGACTCCACCTAGGTGGGGAAGCCATTGTGTTCTTTTCAGTCTTGAGTAAGGCATACATTCTTTGAATAGGTTGTTCAAGGATAGGAGGAACTTAGAAGTGTATTGCATGATCAAAATTCAGGTCCAGTGCTTTGTTGTGATATTCATTCTCTCATTAATTGTTAATCAATCAGAGTTGATTACCACCCCTTTGAATACTCCTCTTGCAAAAGAACATATAAGCTGTGAGTCCACCACCATGATTATCTTTGATATAAGAGAGAGATGTCTTTTTATTAAAATGCAGACATTATTAATAAAATATTAAACTACCCAGATATTACGTCTCTCGAACTTTTTTAAACTGCACAGTAGAGACACAATATTCCACTCTACCTAGATTTATACCTGAGTGAAGTGGAGAGACAGTGTTCACGAAGATGTGCTTTCTGCATAATCTTGTGTAGACATTCTTGCTTTTGAAAATCATTGGGAAACTGAGAAAAGAATTTGATAAAATAGGAAATATACATCAACAAGGCCTAGTTTTATTACACTTCCTAACTAAAGTCATTATGGGATACAGTGCAAAAAAAATGTAGCATTATCTAAAAAACATTTTTGATGAAGCAAATTAATCATTTGATCTGAGACCCAATGAGACTTTCACTTAGATAGAAGAAATCGATTTAGATTGCACAGAGAAGCATGGCAAGAAAAAAATGAGATCACAAAGGAGTGCACAACAGTTCAATATTGGCTTACCGAAACTGAGAATTTAAGAAATAATTTATAATTCTAGAGTATCATTCAGATCACTAAACATAGAAGCATCTATGAGCACAAGACTAAAATGTTCTTTTGCTCAATAAATTCTTGCTGTTTTCCCCTTTTGATAGATCCATTTCTTCTTAAATAGCTTATTCATGATTAATGTATATAGGCACTCAGTACTTTTTTGCTTTACTAGCTAAGAAGAACCTTTTGCTTACTAACACCTTGATGTAAAGATCAGAATATCCTTATCTTACCCCCTAGTGGCATTTAATGAAATCCTAGTGGAATCAGTTACAAAAATAAATAAATACACACACACACACACACACACACACACATATGAAATTGTCTTATTTCTTATGTATTT
Organism: Pseudocheirus occidentalis; assembly: GCA_028646575.1. Taxonomy (NCBI): domain Eukaryota; kingdom Metazoa; phylum Chordata; class Mammalia; order Diprotodontia; family Pseudocheiridae; genus Pseudocheirus; species Pseudocheirus occidentalis. Next base: position 63,488,825 of record CM053600.1, read on the forward strand.
TTCCTTTATGACATTTCTTTATTTTAAAATTGTGTTGCTGGACATTTTTGTATTTTTACCCATAGAAAATGAATGTTGTCTAATAGATTTATGAAATACTTATGTAAGTAATGGCATCTCAGTGCAAAACTGGACTCAGTGTAGGTACACAAAAAGAAATACCATATGAATGAAACACACATAAGATGAAAGTTGGCATTTGCAAAATAAAAATCTTGTTAAAAGCAAAACCAAATGAGGAACTGCTGAAATTTGAAGATATCTGTATTACATAGTTTGTTCCTAGATCCCCACTGTAAAAAAGATGCAGATCACTTACAAGAACACAAGTCATTTGTCAGAAAAGGTTACGAGAAATTGCTGAAATCTTCCATAATCTTATTTTTCCAAATCACCCTTTTCAGAACCAAAACTGATTCATCTACTCTGAAGCCTCCTGGAGACATTCCTTGTCTTGCTCTTAAGTCAACAAAGAGAGTATTTATCAAATGAAAATAATACTATTATGGGTTTAGAAAGTAGTATTCAATGTGCTTTTGTAAATAGAGTGAACTCAGTATTTTACTTATACCTTCAATGAATCTAATGTTATAATATGTGTGTTGTACAATACTGATAGGGAACTGAAGTGGTCAGAGAAGCATATTTCAGTTGATGAGAAGAAAAACACTCACTAGCTTTATAAAGACAATTATCAAGTCCATAATAATATTTATTGGGACAATAAAATGGGACATTGACTAATTGAAGCTAGAGTACCCTTACCAAGAGCTAAGGGGCACAGTGGAAAGAGTGCTGGCCCTGGAATAGGAAAAACCTTAATTCAATTTTGGCCTCAATCAAGTCACTTAATTAGCCTCTGTTTGCCTCAGTTTTCTCAATTATAAAATGAGAATAATAACATCACCCACTTTGGGTGGTTGTTATGAGAATCAAATCAGTTAATATTTTTAAAGCATTAAGCACAATGCCTACAATTTCATAGATCTTATGTAAATGCTTATTCCTTTTAATGATTTGTCATTTTGGATTTGTCTATTACAGCAATGTGCAAAAAACTTGGGACAAGCAATAATTCTGGCATAATTTCATTTTGCGAAAGCAATGTGTGTGCGTGCGTGTGTGTGTGTGTGTGTGTCTCTAATGACTCTAGGCTAACACAAGACATTTGACTAAGAATACATGAGACATACTTAAACTGATTTACCCACCTTTAATTATTTCTTTGTTAGTTGTGTGTAGATTTAATGCCACACATGTTAATTGTTTCTTTCTTGTGCTGTTATTTTTGTGGTTTTTAAGGAACACAAATTGCTCCAAGGAAATGTGCAAAAGTTGTCATACTTTAACATTTCCTTTAAAAGACTTTTTGAAATTTTATGTGTCCATTGGGTTTGAACTGTCATTTAAGCACATAATGAGTTAGAATCTGTTGCATCAAAGTGAAAAGGAAAAGATGGGAAAAAACAACTCTAAGAACTGACAAACTAATGCTAAGAAATAGTGTAGTTCACCTTCAGAAAATAAACAAAGACTTTCAGAGGGATCAGGCAATTGAGTTTCCTCTACAGGTTTTTTGAAGAACAGCAAGAATACCAGTAAAGAAAAACTAGCATCTATGTGCCACATAGCTATATGCTATTTAGAAAAGAGAAAATAAAAATGCTTGTCATGGGCAAGAAAGTAAAACACTAGAACACAGAAGACTGGGAAAAGATAGTTTTTTTTTGTTTTTGTTTATTTACTGATGAAATCCACTTTTTTCTAAAAGTCTTTTCTCTATCAAGGAATGATGAACTCTTATAAATGCATTGATGTATAGAGATACAGGATTGTTCTAGAATTAGATAAATTCGGAAATGGAAGTATACTATAATAATATAATACTACAGTATGATCTCACACCTTGCTAGATGTTAGAAGCTTGTTCTTGCAAATTAATCCATACATTCTGGTTGGTAGACACTGCTCAAGGCTTCCATGAACTGGCAGTTTACCTGATGTAACACTATTGTAAATCATTCAGCTATAATCAAGGCTATACTTGGTTAAATGAAGTATCTATCCAAGTTACACCTAGTATTCAATGTGATAAAAGTAAAGATTCATAATGAGTAATAAAATTACTCAAATATGTGGCAAAATCTCAGTACCAAAATGTATAAAAGAAATTATTGAGGAAAAGGAAGCCATAATGCATGCTAAATTTTTAATGTACCTAGTTGTAAGGATTATTATATGTCAAAATTATTTAAGTTCATTCTAGCTAATTTGCCCAACACTTTGTGTCAGATAACAATAGGGAAATGAGACATTTTCGTTTTATTTTTGTGTGTATTGGAAAAACTTCAAGGGTTTTCATTTTGCATACACAATGGAAGAACGGTCAATGTAGACCCAGTTGTTAGAGAATGTGCAATATGCCCTTTCTAATTCCACTTCATGTGGAGGTTTATTGGGAAAGAACCCTTTCCCCATTTCACAACATATCAGACATTCTCTGATTGTTTCCTTTTTTCTCTTGAGTTTATACTTTCCTGATATTATGTAAGTGAATATAAGGAGATGGGACAGACAGAGTTAGGACTTTCTGAGATTTAGAAGGTTGGAAAAGCTAGCAGATGTTCAAAAACTGGAATCAATAGCAGAGTCTGCCTGCCAGTCTTAAAGAGGAACATACTTTACCTAGCCCAGGGATTAAGAGACCCCACAATTGAGATGCTGTATCTTACAAGCAAAAAAGAAACTCAGCCATCAGCTCTGCCCTAACAAAAGTAAACTGATTAGGGAGTTTCCTAAGGGAAAAAAGAATTCCCAGATCCAGGAGGTACCTGTGGCTACATGAATTCCCTACATGTGTGTTTCAATACTTTTGTCAAAGACTTTGATAAAATCTAGGTAAACCACATTCACAGAATTATCTTCCTCTATTAATTTATTAATCTTGTCAAAAAAAGGAAATACAGCTGGTTTGGCTTGATTTGTTCTTGATGAGAGTTCTTTGTAGTTATCCCTCCCATTCTACGTATTTCACAACCATCTCTTTAATTATCTGTTCCAGAATTTCCCCAGAAATCAAAGTCAAGCACATTGCCCTATAGCTTGCTGCTTTTGTTGCCTTCCTGTTTTTGAAAACCAGAATGACATTTGATTTCGTCTGATCTTTTGAAACTTCTCTTGTTTATCATGATTTTTCAGGTATCATTAACAGTGTTTAGGAATCAAATCTGCCAGTTCCTTTTGTACTGAAGAATGAAGGCCAGGTAATCTGACTTCATCAAAGGTAGTTAGGCAGTCTCTTACTATCTCCTTAAATATTTTTGGTATCAATTTCTTGTCAGTCATTTTTGTTTATCATTTCCAGTATAAAGGTCATTCTCATATAGCATGATCTTGAGTCCCTTTACTATCTTGGTCACCTATTCTGGATGTTCATCAGTATCTTTCCTAAATTGAAGTCCCACAAATTAAAAACAATATACTTGTAGTCTTTCCAGGTCAGGGTTTAGAAGCATGATCACTCCCCTTGTACTAAACAGTATGCCTCTTTTAAATGTATTTTTTCTTATTTTTTAGACACTTTATTTCAAAGTAATAACAAATGGAAGAGTTACAAATATGTATAAATATTACATATTGTGTATATATAGTGTATATTGTATTTGTTGTATATATTTTGTATATATGTTGTAATGTATATATTATATATATTATACAATTTGCATTGTATAAATGTATAAATATTATAAACATGTTGACTCACAAAACAACTAATAGGTAGATAAAATTATTTATTAAATTTTACTTTATTTGTAATGTATGGAATAAAATAAGCATTTCCAAAAAAGTATAACAAAAAATGATTGCACATGAAATCTATTATGTACAACTTGCTGCACCTTTTAAATACACAGCTAAGTTATCCCTGAAATTTTCTTTTTTGCTTACCTTCATACCTCCCTAGAAAGGATCACCATTAGACACAAATACGGACATAGGAAAAATTATTCTATGCATATTTCTATTTATCAGTTCTATCTTTGGACACAGATAGTGTCTTTCTTCATGTGTCCTGTATAGTTAATTTGGGTTTTTGTAGGAGTCAAAATAACTTACTCACTCCTTCTTAAAATGATATTGCTATTAACTGTAAACAGTGTTTTCTTGGTTCTGCTCATTTCACTCATTTATTTACATATACTTAGACAAAAAAAACTTCTTAAAATTGCTTTGATTTCACTTTTGTTAGTGGTATATTCATTCTTTTTATCTTTGATTCTAGTCACTTGGTTGTCTTCTCTTTTTTGAATCAAAGTAACCAATGGTTGATCTTTTATACATAAAAATGACTTTTAGTTTTATTTATTAATCAAATGGATTTTTTTCTTAATTTTATTAATCTCATCTTTAATTTTTAGGATTTCCAATTTAGTGTTGAATTAGGAATTAGTAGTTTGTTCTTTTCCTAGGTTATTTTTAATTGCCTATCCAATTCATTAGTCTGCTTTTTCTCTATTTTATTAATGCAAGCATTTAGAGATCTAAGTTTTCCTCTAACCACTGATTTTTCTGTATGTCAGCAATTTTGAAATCTCTAATTATTGTCATTCTCTTCAATGGCATTACTGATTGTTTCTATGATGTGTTCTTTAAGCCAGTCTTTTTTGAGATTAAGTTGTTTAATCTTTAATTAGATTTTAATTTATATTTCTGGGATCCCTTATTAAATGTAATTTTATTTCATTCTGATCTAAAAAGGATACTTTGAATACTTCTGCTTTTTTGCTTTCAACTATAAAAATTTTTATGCACTGATATATGATAAATCATTGTAAAGGTAATATGCATCATTGAGAAAAAAATGCATTCCTTTCCATTTCCATTCAATTCTTTCCAGATATCTAGCTTATCTAAAATTTTATTTACTTCCTTAACTTCTCTTTTATTGGGGGGAGGAGGTGTTACATTTACCTAGTTCTGAGAATGAAAGATTAAAGTTCCCTACTATTATAGTACTACTATCTATCGCTACCTGTAATTCACTTAACTTTTCTTTAAAAAAATTAGAGAAGCTATAGTATTTTGTGCATATCAATTTAGTATTGATAGTACTTAATTTTCTATGATAATTTTTATCAAAATGTAGCTACCCTGCTTGTCTCTTTGAATTAAATCTATTTTAGCCATAATTTTGTCCCAGATCATAATTATTACCCTGCCTTTTTGTATCAGCTAAAGCATAGTAAATTCTACTCCAATCCCCTGTTTTAATTCTATGTTTATTTCTCATTCTTAAATGTGTTTCTTGTAAACAACATACTCTTGATTCTGTTTTAATACAGTCTGCTATCCATCTTCATTTTATGGATTAATTCATCCCATTTACATTCAAAGTTGTAGTTGCTAGTTGTAAATTTCTCTCCTTTTTATTTTTATTCACTATTTTTCTTCTCAGCCTCTATTTTTATCCTATCTCTGTTACCTTATTTCTCCCCTCACCCTCTTAATCTTAATCTATACTCCCTTCTAAAAGTCTATCCTTCACCCTAAGACCCAGTTTTCTCACCTCACTATATGTTCAGAAGACTTATAAACCTCACCAGATGTATGTTTCCTTTTCAACCCAGATAAGAATAACGTCTTAACGTTACCAGTCCTCTGCCTCCACCTGCTTCCTCTATTATTTTTTTTCCTTTTCACTCTATTTTTATGAAGTAATTTCTTCTCTTTACCCTTTTCTTCCCAATTTTGATTTTTAAATCACCCATCATTCACAACTTAGTCCCAACTTTTCTTTCAAACTACCTTAGTAATGATGACAGGTTTAAGAATACAAATAACATTTTTATATTTCATAAGTAAGCAGTTTGACATTAATGAGTGCCTTGTAATTAGTCTTTAATGTTTCCTTATATTTCCTCTAGATCTTTTACATCAAATTTTCCATTGAGTTACAATTTTTTAGCTATAAATATCTGAAAATCTTTCAGTTCATCAAATATCCATTTTCTTTTCATTCATGATTATATTCAGCTTTTCTGGGAAAGTTATTCTTGGACTTTCCTATTCAAAACATAATGTTCCAGAATATAATGTACCAAGATCTATGGTCTTTTAGTTTAAAAGCTGATATTTTTCTTAGCAATATTTCTCCTTAAACTGGGAGTTTTGAAACTTGTTTATAATATTCCTGTAATTTTTCTTCCTGGCATCTCTTTCAGGTGGCGAATGGTAGATCAATTTTTAAAATATTTCTACATTTTACTCTTATTCTAGAACTTCAGGGTAATTTTCATTAACAATTTCTTGTAAGATTATATACAGATTTTTTTAATTAAAATTTCCAGGTAGCACAACAATTCTTATATGATCTTCCTTCAATATGTTCTCTGGATCAGTTGTTTTCCTAATGAGATATTTCACACTTTTCTATTTCTTCTATTTTTATTATTTCCTGATATCTTATAACATCATTTGATTCCTCTGCCCAATTCTAGCTTTCAAGGAGTTATTTTCTACCTTAATATTTTGTATCTCTTTTTTTCCAATTTACTAACTTTCTTTTAATAATTTTCTTGGATTGCTTTTATTCTTTTTCTGAATTTCTCCATGATCTCTCTTATTTGATTTTTAAGTTCTTTTTTAAGTTTTTTCAAAAGTTCTCTTAGTGATTGCGACCATCTCTCATTACTCTTTGGGATAGGAGTAACTTTTTTTTAACCTCCCTATTTTCCTCTGAATATGAACCCAGACCTTCATAATTATCTACAGTTGGGTTCTTTTTCCTTTGTCTATTCATTTTTCTTTTTGCTTTATTTTATTTTTAGCAGCTTATTATTATTGTCAAGTTTTAAACCCAACTTGTGGATAATCTTGCTCTAGATAACAGGTCCTCCTTGCTGTTATTTTCTGAATTCTGTCTGGATGCTCAACCTTAGGGTCTCATCTCTTCCTCCCCTAAGACCTAGCCACACTGTCCCAAAAATGTACTTGCTCCTTGCAGCACCACACTCATTAGGCTTGTGCTTACTCTTCCTCACCCACAACCGCAGCTCAGGATCATGTCTGTTCGACACAAATAGTCCAGGCTTCCACAAACAGTTTGGAGGAGGGAGTGAATTGTGCTTCAATCTCCCCTCACTCAGTCATCTGCAGTTCCTTAGATTAAAGTTCATGAAGTAAAATTTCAAGAAGTGAAAGTTCTTGAGCCTATGAGGTAAAAGATGCTGAGGTAGAATTTCTTGACACTGTGTCTGAGGTGAAAGTTGAGGTGACATTTCCTGAGGTGTAGTCTGCTTCCTAACAGAACTGCTCCAGGTTCTGTCTAAAATTTGAACTTCGAAAGTTCATTTGGTGTGGTGTAGGTTTGGGGGGGGGGGGAGGAAGGAGAACACTAACATATCACAATGTTGATTCATATTGAGTTCACCAAACAACAAATATTTTTTAGAACAACTTCCATCAAATCACACCTCAGTCATACTGTACTTAAAAAGTTAAATATTTTAACCCACATACAAGTCTTCCTATCTCTCTTTATTAAATTTTATCTAATTGGATTCAGGTGAATTTTGGGGCTTGCCAAATCTTTAGAAATTTGATATTACCATCACATGTTTTAGTTATCCCTTCAGGTTTACATTATCTGCAAATGTAATATATACCTATTACCTCTTCCAAGTCATTAATAAGAAAATTTTTAAATGCAGCTCAAGCAGAGCTACTGAGAGCATGCCACTGAAGACCTCTACTCAAGTTAATGTTGAAAATGTAATTACTACTCTTTGGATGCAATGTTTCCAACAGATTCATTTTCACCTAACTTGCTTTCTTGCATGATTCTTATTCCTCCAACTTTTCTAGAAGAATAACATGAAAGACTTTTTCAACTGTTTTGCTGAAATATAGTTAAACCTGTTGATTGACTGATTAATTTATTGGAGAGTTGGATGGTTTACTAATTCCCTTGGTCTATCTGTCTAATAAGGAATAAATGTAGTCTTTATTAAGTACATCACAAAATGCCATACTTCATTGAGGCATTTCTTTCTCAGCCTTTATATTCCTCATTAGTAAATTGAATAACTGTACTCCTCCAGCTCTCACATTTTGTGAAAATGAAACAAAACTCTGTTTTTTATTTTCATAACCTAATTACTTTATTTCTTAGTCATATAACATATATTAAATGCCAAATGATTATAAAACATTGTTCCCTTTTTAAAAAAACAGAATTCAAAAGAAGAGGTGTAAACCATGTACCTAAATCAGTTACATTTAGCATAATCTCAAGTGTATAGACATACTTTTAGAATAAACACATAAAAAGAAAAACATAAATCTGAATCTTAAGTGTCTAATTACACATAGGCATACATGTGTCATACATATTATACATGCAAATGTGTATTTTGTATGTGTGTGTATATATATATATACAAAGTATATATACACACACATACTATATATATATATATATATATACAATATATATATATGCACGCATATACATATATCATGACTGAAGGTAGAAAGCCAAATAAAATGACCTTTTAAATACTGGTTCTAAATGTTTAATATTCTAAGTGTGAATAAAATTTTAGTTATAAACTAGGTAAAAAAACTATTTGTAAGAAGGTGGACTTGATATACATTAACTTGCAATTTTTAGGAAATATATAGTATGTCTAAAGAATTGGCTGCAATTAGTTGTTAAATTTTCTAGGAATCAATCAGAAAGGCTAAAATCCTAACAGAAAGATGCTTATATCCTAAGGGAACAATTTAATTGGTGACAATTAATAACTCTAATTAATTGTGAAATTCATCTTAATCCACTGGTCAAGACAATCACAAGCCATTAAAATATTGAAAGAGCATTAAAACTCACTCTAAAAAAATAAATGTAGGTTAACAGTCTTTAACAAGGGAAGCATGTTATATAACTTCATGGAAATCATATAAACAAATTTAATTATTATAGAAAATATGAATTGTATTCATGTTTTAACTATTTAGGTGTGATGCAATATTGAAACCCTTTTGTTTGTCTTTGCCCTCTCCCCACTAGCGTCTTTCCTGTCTGTTACATCTTAATAAGGTTTTTTCTTTAACATTCCCTTTACAATTTGTTCATTTCCTTCACTGTACATACTAGATGTGTAATGTTGGATAAAACATTTTATATTTGAGTCATTGCTTTCTCATCTATAAAACAGAAATACTAATAACTGCCCTATCAATATCCCTTCTAGGCCTATTGCAATCAAAGCACTTAATAAACTTTAAAATGCTGTATAAATGGGAACTGTTGCAATTATTCCCTATTGAGGTTATCATTTTCATTAACTTAAGATGCATGTCATCCAGCATTACTCCATTTCCAATGTTCTACTATCTAATCCAACCTGTACACCAATAATAGATAACAATCTTCCTTTTTTAGGAGTCCAAAACCTCTCAATGAATCTCAATTGTCCAGACTATTTGGACCCAGTAAAAGTATTTTAAAATCCTGAAAGCTTTTCTCATACTACATATCCCAAGTATTCTACATTAAACCAGAATGCCCTTCTTTCTCCAAAAGCATTCCTTTTTTCTAGTTTTAATCTCCTTTCTCACATCCTTTACATATAGAATATCAGATCTCATATGTAGATTATCCCAACAACTTTTCATTTTCTACCTATTAAAATTCTACCCATTTATAAAGTCTAGTAAAATGAAGCCTCTTCCATGAAACCTTCCTAAATCCTCCCAAATAAAAGTGACCTCTCCTATTCTGAAATTCTCATAACTTCATATTTTTCTGGGGGACATGCTGTTTATGTGGTTTGTTTTTTTCTGTTTCAGTTACTTGTATGCTCTCCTACTAGATTGTAACTGGTAGTGTAGAGAACAGTCTCAATTACATTTTTACTGTTCAAAGCACCCAATGCAATGGTTTGCAAATAACTAGACCTTCATGAATATTTTTTGCAGTAACTTGATCCAAGCATGATCATTCCCTTGTTCACCATTGGCCATTTTTATATAATTGGAAATAGTTACAATAAAAAATAATAGAATATAAGTTTGAATTCATGATTACAACAGAAAAGGGAGCTCCATCCAGTGTGAGGAAACTTCCTTTCAAAATGCAGGTTCTTACCTTCTATTATTTATGGTCTTTGAAAATTTCCCAGGGGGCGGAGCCAAGATGGCAGTGTAGAAGCTGCAAAGTTTGGCAACTCCCACACAGCCATCCTAAACACTCATAGAATATGACTCTAAACAGATGTTAGAGCTCCAAGACTCTCTAAAATACAGAAAACACATCTGTTACTGTGGACAGCTCAGCAAGTGGGGCTCATCACAGCAGTCTGAGAGCTGTGGCCAGCCCAGCCCAAAACGCAGGCCCGGCCATGGCCACACAGCAGTCAGGTGAGCCGAATCTATAGGAGAGCAGATTGGCGGTACTGGAGGCACAGTTCCCACATTTATCAGCCCAGAGGAAAGAAGGATAAGAGAAAGGTCAGTGGATTTTGCAAAATTTAGGGGAGAAGAGCTGTCTGGCCAAACTGCTCCCAGGGTTGGAAGCAGTGGGAGACTAGCTGTGGCAGCAGGAATGGCTGAAAGCAGCAGTGGCCTCCACGGGGCTACTGCTGAGCCCCTGGCCTGCAGATAGCAGGGGGGCTGAGGTCAGGGCCAAGAGCTCTTGCGTTGAGTGGACTGGATCTGGATCGTGGTCTTGAGTGGTGGTCCTGGGGTGTGCTTTCAGTGAGCCAAAGTTGGGGGGAGAGCTGCAGCACCCCACTAATAGCTCTGGCAGCTGTGAAGGTCCCAGAAATTTGGGACAGAGCTTTCCCTCTCCCCCCCCCACCATGAAGCAGAGTTCCACAGAGCTAAAAAATCAAGCAATTGATAGACTGGCCAACATGAGGAAAAGGAAGCAGAGTAAGAACAACAATAAAACTCTAGAATCCTTTCCTGTGGACAAAAAGGATCAAAGCATAGAGTGGGAGGAAGACAACAGAGTCAGAACTCCCACACCAAATGCTTCCAAAACACTGGAGGAATGCCTACAAGCTATGGATCGACTTAGAAAGGG
>CM053600.1:63500413-63570743 GCA_028646575.1 Pseudocheirus occidentalis
CAAATACCAGAAGACTGAGTCCCAGAACCAGAAAGTCAATGCCAACACAGTAGTTAGGAAGCTGGCACATGTAGTTAAAGTAGTAAATACCCACATTCTCAAGCCTTCAAAACAGGACAGGCCACCTCAGACAAAGATCCTCCTCTTCTCACTCACAGCAACTGCTCAGCGTCCAGGCAGCTTGCTCCCAGCAGCTCCGGCCCCTCCACAGTTCTCATCCCTCGTAGTCCTCAGCAGGAGTCCTTAACAGAGATTCTGGCTGGCTCAAAGAAAAAGGAGTTCGCTTCGCTGTCACCACCACCACTGCTGCTGCTGCTGCTTCCAGTCACCAGCACAGAGGGTAGCTTGGTTTCGGTGCTCTCTTGCTCCACTCTTTCCTGCTATGTCAGCAAGTTCAAGAGGTATGGAAGATCTTCAGTTCTCAGTATCATTACACTGACTTGTCAAGTATGTTGCATATGGTTTTAGGTTTTGCTTAATTAGAATGACTTCAGAAATTTCTTCCAACTCAGTCTCAGTAGTTTAGTGAGAGGGTAACAATGGTCCAATAGCCCCAGGATTGTGGCTAACAATCCTGCCATTGTGGGAGTTTTTCTAGCTTGTTTATATTTTTAATTTTTTTGGATATTTCTCACCCAATACTTACAACCTGCAACCATACTCACCTGCCTATGTAAGTCTCTGCAGAAGAGAGAAAGGGAGTCATCCTGATGCCATCATGATGTGGATGAATGTCATACATAGTTTAACACTCTGCCTACTGTAAAGATTTCATTTTCTTCTTTTCTTGGGGGGGTGAGGCAGTTGGGTTTAAGCGACTTGCTTAAGGTCACACAGCTAATAAGTGTTAAGTGTCTGAGGTCAGTTTTGAAGTCAGATGCTCTTGACTCCAGGGCCAGTGCTCTATTCACTGTGCCACCTACTTTCCCCCCTTCTCAATTTCATTTTCTAATGCCAAAAAGCCTGACCCATGTTTATCTAGATTAAAAAAATAAAGGGAACTGAAGACTTTAGAAAGTTCACAGTTTCAGAGAATTTCAGTGTGAAACACATACAAGATTTCTTTCTTGATTAGATACGTGACTATATGGCAACTGAGAAAGGGTCCCATGTTAATGCCTCACACCAGCCACAAACACCTGACAGTGAGAAAATGATTCCAACAATTATTCCATTTTGAAACTTCTCTTTCTTTTTTCTTTTTAAAGAGACATTTATTCAGCATCATGATCAGATTATTACATTTAATAATCAACAGCATGGGTGCAAAAAAAACTACATTAAAACTCTTTGTTGGAATGCTTTACACTTTCCACAAAACAGAAACTAAAATAACCTGTTATACAATTAGTCACAAATACAGTCCTGGTGGCTTTTTTGCCTATACACAAAAAGCATTGTTTAAAACATGCCTTCTTGTAAGAGGCAGGCCCTGCCACCCCTGTGTTTGACTGAGTTCACAAATCTGTTGTAACTTGTAGCTTCCCTGTCATTTCTCTCACTCTCCTCTCCTGTTAAGCTTTTTTCCCTAATAGTAATTAAAGTCTTCTGCAACTGCTACTACTGCAACCACTATAGCCATTTTGGTTATGTGGTTTGTCAAGATGTTGTTTGACAACATGGGGGCCTAAGCTCCTACCTTCAAAGTTTCCTTCCTTTATGGGACCAAAGTCTGAAGACTGGTTGTTGTAGTTGTCAGAATTTTTGTAGCTTCTACTGCCTCCAAAATTGCTTCCATCATTTCCAAATATGTTGTAATCATCTTCACTTCTACCATATTTTCTACCACTTCTACCACTGCTACCAAAAACACCATGACACTGAAATTCCCACCATAGCCAGTCTTATCATTTCCAACAAAGCTACCTCCATGGCCACTACTACCAAAGTTTCCAGAACCATTTTTACCTCTGACTAGATGAAGCACTGGCTATTTCTTGCTTAGAAAAATCTTTCCTTACTTCACAGTTGTGGCCATTCACTGTATAATATTTTTGAAAGACAGTCTTGTCCAGAGAAGCAAGTCATCAAAAGTAACAAAAGCAAAGTCCTTCTTTTTGCCACTGTCTCTGTCAGTCATAATTTCAATTACTTCAATTTTCCACATTTTTCCAAATAGTCTCTTAAGTGATATTCCTCAGTGTCTTCCTTAATGAAACCCACAAAAATCTTTTTCACAGTTAAGTGGGCATCTGGCCTTTGAAAATCCTCTCTGGAAACAGCTTTATTTGAGCCAACAGCCCTGTCATCAACTTTGTGAGTTCTTCATTCAGGGCTGCATCTATTTCTTCCTATGCCACTGTGGCATAGGTAACAAAACCAAAGCTCCATGAGCATTTAGTACACAGTCTGTAAGTGTGCCCTATTGCTCACAATAGCTCCTTAGCCTCTCTTTGATTGTCTTGAAGCTCAGGTCCAATAAAGAGTTTCCAAAGTTGTTCCGGCTCTTTGGGGGCTTGGGCTTTGACATGGTAAGTATGATAGCAGATGCTTCAGCAAGCCTTCCACATTGTTATTGAGGACAGAAAGCAAAATTTTTCTTTTTTGTTTAAATGAATCATTCAAGTAGAACTCCAGTGGTGAGGAGCACTGTAGTAATCACTGAGGAGAATAATAAATTAAATTGACAATGGGTTCCTGACTTTTGGAATTATTCTTTGTTGAATAAAGATAGGGTGAATGAATAAAGCCATGTAATATTATAATGATATAAAAATAGGAGCCTTCTGCACTAGAATTGGTAAGCAGTCTTACCTGCATAAAACACATTTGCTCTTGGTGATTGACTGAGTTTAGGTAAATGGGAGTCTTGAAATAGTCACTGTGGAAACATTTTTAAGACTAGACTGGCTTGAATAGAGTCATGACTAGGAATATTTTTCCTGGGACAGAAAATATCAAGGTCTGGAATAATACAAAGGCAGAGAATATTTTGACAATGAATGCAATTACAGTGGGTGAGAAGTTAATAAGACCCTTGCCTGACCAATGATATCATAAGAGGAGAATGACATTGGGTTGGTCCACAGACTGTGAAATGAGGCATAAGAATGGAAGTCAAAATAGGAAGAAAGCCTAGGGAAGAAGGACACCCACATTCAGATGTCAGTGGCATATAGCAAAATTTCCTTTCCCTTATGATGTTTATGGCTCTGAGTAGGAAACTTCTGGAGAAAGATCCTTCTTGATATAATAGATAGAAGAGATGAAATGCAGAAAAGTAAAAAAAAATAACTACTAAAAACAATATTGGTGGTGATTGTAAACAAATTAGGTCTGACTCTTACTATTAGCAATGAAGAGAAAGCAGAGAATCTAAGAAATATTTGTTCTTACTTTGTTATTTACTTAATGTAAAGGAGTGAAGGGGAGAATGAGAGGGAGAGAAACTGAGAAAATAACACAAAAAGACTCTCAAATCAGTTCATGAGATGGTAATGATACTAGAAATAATTAAGACAAATTCAGTTGACTGGTAGGGAGAATTCATTGCTATAGTGGATTTTATGTGACTGAAGGAGTGCCTTTTTTTGAACTCTATAAATTTCACTATCTTGGAGCAAAATTTCAGCAGAAGTCTGGAGAATGGTGTCACAAATTCTTGCAGAAAAACAGAATGTGTTTTGACTTAGTAAACTGTAGATTTCTTTGACAATGAAAGTGTTAAAGAACTTTAAAGTGAATGTAGTTTATTTTAAATTCAATAGAAACAACCTTACTCTATTTCCAATTGTTTTGTTACTGAACTTGATGATATATAATTTTGATTTTTTAAAAGGGAGAAATAATCAGGTTACTTTATATGCCAAATTTGTTCTTATGTGGTTGCTATGACAATCTGTCTTCCACGGTTATTTTTTCCCTTTTGTGAGTTTATCTCTTTTTGATGTTATAGAAACAGTTTTCCTAGGTAAAGAGCTTGATTTCCTTATATTTAACAAAAATTTTAAGTAATAAAATAAGCCTCAGCATTCCAAGCTATCTGCTATTTTTTAATAAAGATTTTAAATGTAAAAGTTGGGGGTTTATGTGAAAAAGAATAAGAAAGGGAAACTTGTGGAAACTAAATTTATTCATTTCCATATTATAATACTAACCATATGCTCAGGAAATGTTCTGTGCACAGACAGAATATTTACTTTTGTTTTTCCTCTACATTTTTGGTCTGTTGATTTGTTGTACACTGGACAGTTGCAACATAGTTCATTTTTTATAGGTGCTTCATTGGAGACAGTTTTGTAGTGAGAATACTCAATGAAGTGGAGAACTGGATTTCTTCCTGCTTCTATAAATTCACCTTGTTACTTAGGTATCTCAAACTTCTCTGTTTTCTCATATAAAAAAATAATTAATCTCTCTGTTTCTCTCTCTCTGTATGTCTCTGTCTCTCTCCTCATCCCCACCACAATCTCTTTTACCTGTTTCTATCCCCAAGTCCTTTTCTGTCTGTCTCCATTTCTATATTTATCTTTTCCTCTTTTTGTTCCTTCCCTCACTTGTTCTTTCCTTCCTTTGGTATAGGGAACTTTTGGTAAGGAAGAAAATTATCTTTACATGGAGAACTAATCTTACTCTTTTCCTGCAATTTAAAAGTTGAGGGAGTGGATGACACAAATTAAATGACTTTCCCAGGGGCAAATAAGACACTTTTGAATCTAGGTGTTTTCTTTAATTTTTACATCATCTAGATTTTCCCCTGTATACTTCCCTTTTTCTTTTCTCATAGTGGGAATTCACAGAAATATTTGATATAAAGTGTTTCTTTTAGTTGACCTTTTTCTTTCCTTAGATTAATTAAATTTATTTCTATAGAAGTTTTAAAATTTTATTTAATCAAATGCTCCAAGTTTTTTGGTAATTGCTGGTGTCTGCTGTTTAAGAATTAATTTTCTACCTATAATTGTAAAATGCATATGATATACTTCTCTTTCTGTTATTTATTTCTTTGATATAATAGTTATATAGTGCCAAAGCAATATTCATAACATCAATGGTGATGGTGTATATGCTGTCATAGTTCTCAATATCAAAATATTACAAATTCTCTATATAGAAGACAAAAGCAAAACATTGATTCAGACACCAGAAAACTGAATCACTAAACCAGAAAACTGAATTCATCCTAGCAACAAAGAAGTTATTATACCATAACACAGCAGAGAACTACACCAATCTTTATCCTTCCCACAAACAAATACTCACAAGCCTAGCTGTCACAGGAGGGGGTTAACAAACGCTCCCAAACCTAGCTATCTCTTTGGGTGTGTCCTCTCCTCCCTCCATCTCTAACTACTTTGACTCCCAGCTTCCTGGCTCTGCTCTACTCTTCAGCAAACTTCTCCTACCACAGGCTCTATGTGATTACATTTAGTCTATTAAGGAACACAGTATATCTTCAAAGTAGGGAAGGTCTTCAAATTCCCATTCCCATTACAAGTTAATGTACATGTCACATTTCCATTCTGAATTTATTGTGGAATATGGTGTAATAAGTGGTTTTATGCCTAATTTCTGCCAGACTGATTTCATATTCTTCCAGCAGCACTTATCAAAGTTCTATTCCAGATAATTTAAGTTTTAGGGTTCATTAAACATTGAGCCATTGAGTTCTATCATTTTCTACTCCATTATTTAGTTTCTTCTATTGATCATCATTTCTATTTTTGAATAGTAAGTAAATTGTATTGATGATTACTACATTGTATTATAATTTGACATCTGCATATACCATTCCCTCTCAATTATTCCCTTTCCCCCTTGTTTTTTATTCCTTTAAATGTATAGTTATTATTTCATTTAGCTTCATGTATGACATAACACAAAATGTTACTTCAGCTACTTAAAATTTAAACAATTTCTTTAAGAGGCACTGATCCATTATAAGAATGAACATTCTTTGGTAGGTTGATCTCCACACATTTTAAAGCTTTTTTTGTTCCAATAGGAATTTCATCTTCTGTTATTATTTTTAGTTTGTTATTGTTATGTAGAAATGCTGTTAATTTTGTGTGTTTATATTTTTAGTATATAACTTTGCTGATGCCATTAATTTTGTTAAATAGTTTCTTTGCTGATTCCCTTAGATTTTCTAAGTAAACCCTCATTTCATCAGAAAATAGGGATGATTTTTTGTCCTTCATTATATGCTTTCATTTCCCTCTTCTTTTATGGGTATTGCTATCATTTCTGGAACTGTAATAGTTGGAAAATAATTTATATTTATCTTTATAGGAAAAATTTTGTCTAGTCCTATTGTAAATCATGTTTGCTTTTCAGTTAGTCAATAAACATTCATTAAGTGCCTAGTTTTCACCCTGAACTATGCTGTGCCTTTTGTCCTTACTTCTTGCAGAGGATCATGGCATCAGGGAGATGATGCCATGGCAAGCAAAGTGAATTGCATTTAAGTTAGTGAGGGCTGTGCAAAGTCATCAGCCTTACTTTCTAGTCTGGAGTCATATGGTTCCAGTGGTGAGATATAGATCAGGACAACTGGAGATGGTCCTGGATGCAGTGGAGACCTTGGTCTTTTTTATCTAAAGTCTTTAACAGGTTTCATTTTGACTAAGGCAGAACCCATTCAGTGATTAAGACTAAGTAAGAAATGAGGCCCTGGGGATACAAAGAAAGGCAAAAGACATTCTCTGTCCTCAAGGAACTCACAATCAAAGGGGGAATACAATACATAAAACAAAACAGAAAATGGGTGAGGAAGAAGAGAGGACAAAGAGAAGAGAAAAGGTACACAACATGAGGGAATAATGAAGTCCTTCAAATAGGAAATTATGCTGTAGCTGCCCAGTACCCCCACTTTAAATAGACAATCTAAAAGGAGTTCCCTGAGGTCCATCCTTTTCGTTTTAGATAGATAGATACTTTAAAAATCATATTTTTTAGATTTGTTAAAAGTCTATTTTATTTGTGAATTTATTTGTCTGCAGCTATTAAAATAATCATGTGCATTTTGATGTTTTTATTTTGATTAATTACATTGATTCTTATGTTAAAACTGGAACATACTTGTATGAAAGGTATACATTTAGCATTATTATGATCATTAATGCCTTGGGTAATTTTTTTGTAGTATGTTTCAAAGGATTTTACTTTAAAATTTTGAAACTTTATCATTATGTTGGTCTGTAGCTCTCCTTTGCTTTTTCTGTGCCCAGTGTAGATAATTATAAAAGAAATGCTTTCTTTCTCCTTTTTTGAGAATAATTGTGTGGTGTATGTGTTAGTTCTTTAAAAGCTTGCAATCATGGGGCGGCTAGGTGGAGCAGTGAATAGAGCACCGGCCCTGGAGTCAGGAGTACCTGAGTTCAAATCCGGCCTCAGACACTTAACACACACAAAAAAAAAAACTAGCCATGTGACCTTGGGCAAGTCACTTAACCCCAACTGCACTCCAAAAAGCAAAAAGAAAAAGAAAAGAAAAGTTTGCAATCACTCTCTAGTATCTATTAGGACTTCATCTCATTTATAATTCATTTTTACCTAGTTCTGATTCCTTTTCGGAGATTGTATTCCTTAAGGTTTCTGTATGGTGTTATGTTACTTTGAATATTTTATATTTTTGAAAGTGATATAATTTTTGTGTTCTAAGTTGAACTGACATACAACTATATATTACAGATTCTAATAGTTCTGTTTCTCCTGGGTTTCTTCATTCCTTTCTTTTCTTAATTTGCTTTCCTTTAAATATGCCTGGTTAAAAGGTTATCTGTAGTGTTTATTTTTCAAAGAAGCAGTTTATACTTTTGTCATTTCTCTACTTTTTGGTTTTTTATTTAGCCACACCCCTTTAATTTTCAACAAACCTCTTTTGTGCTCATTTTATTGTTTATTATTTTTAGTTTACTAGAATTCTAATCTTACAAATAGTCAATTAATCATTTCTTTTAGTCTTCCAAAGTTTTTAAGGATAAAATTTTCTAATGGCATCTAATAAAGAAATTCTGTCTTGGTGTTTCATCTTGGATTTTCCCCCATGCAATTATTGTTTCTATTATATTTTCTTTTATTCACTAAATATAAAAATTTCCTAATTGTGTTTCAATTTAATTGTGTTTATTTTGATTTTACTCTTTTAGTTGAATGCTTTTTTATTGTTTTATGACCAGTGGTATATTTGTATGTGTGTGTGTATTTCTGACTTTTCATGTTTGAAATTTCTTTGAGTCCCATTGCACTGTCAATTTCTATACAAGTAATTTGGCAGGTTGGGAAATAAAACATATATTTTAGGATTCTCATTTGTAAGGCACTCTATATCTTCCAGGCCTAAATGTTCCTGAAGTGTTAGAACAAGAAGGGAAAGTAGAAATAGAAAAAATGCACCAATCATTACCTTAAAGAGGTTCTACAAGGAAATCCTACAGGAAGATAATAGTCATATTCCTAACCCCTAGCTCAAGGATGAAATATCATGAATAACAATGAAAAAACAATCTAAACAATTAGAATTCCACAAGATTTAGCAGCAACTACACTAAAAGACCATAGGTCTTGGAACACTACATATAAAAGAGCAAAAGGACTGGGCTTGTGGCTGAAAATATCATACCCTGCAAAGTTAACATAATTCTGAAAGGGAAAATATGAATATTTAATGAATTGTCAGACTTTCAGGTTTTTGGCTAAAAAACAAAACAAAAATCTGAATGTACTAGAAGATTTGACATATAAGACCCATAAGAAATATAAAGTATATATCAAAGACTAACTACAAAGAACTCAATAAGGATAGACTGCTTACTTTAATGTAATAATGTAAATCATATGTCTATGATTTTTATTAGTAATTGGGTAGTTTGTAAGAAAGATCTGGGTAGACCTGATTATGATAAGATTTAAAAAATAAAAATCACTTAGGAACAGGTAAAAAGAGTAATTATTTTACACAAATAAGGTCCAAGAAGAAGAATTGACGCAAAGGAAGTAGATGGGGGAGGAGGACTGGTAGTTCTAGAATCCTACTTTTATTGGGAATGGGTTTAAAAAGGTAGAAGAGGATAAAAGTCTTCTAAATTCAGAAAGAAATAAAAGACTAAGGAGATCGGGAGTGGGGAAAGGATAAAGGAGGGAATTCTAGAGGGGAGGGTGAGGGATTAGGATAAGGATCGGTAATAGAAGAGCATTTAAATTGACCAGAATGGGAGGATAAGGGAAGGATCATTGGAGGGGGAAGGTAGGTTAAGTAATAAGAAGGCAACATTACAGGTAGAAGTAAAGTAGAGGAGTCACCAAGGGGTAGGAAATAAGAGATACCCACAAACATAAAATAAAGATCACGAGCAGAATTTATTAAGGAAAAAAAGCATGGAAAGCAATCATGATTGCAGACAAAGTTAAAGCTAAAATAGATTTACTCAAAAGAGAAAAAATAGGGAAACTATACTACATGGCAGTCATATTAATTAATATTGTTTTAGACCAGTGGATCTCAACCAGTGGGTCGCAACCCCTTTGGGGGCTGAATGACTCTTTCACAGGGGTCACAGGGGTAGCCTAAGACCATCAGAAAACATTTTTGATGATCTTAGGAACTGAGACACTGCACCTCTATCTGTCTCCACATGGATCTACCCACATGCAGATTCACCCACATACTGAATATTAAAGGATTGCGGCATTAGGAAGGTTAAGAACCACTGTTTTAGACTATTTAAAGTAAGGATGGAATATTGCTGTGCTGCAGGAAATGATGAGTTGGTGGACTTAGAAAAATATGGAAAGACTCAGACTTATGAAGGAAGAAGTTATCCACCTGCAGAGAAACAGAAGACAAATAAGTATAGTATGGTCTTGCATAGATGCATATGAATGTATATGTGTATATATGAATACAACTATGGATATCTAAGTATAAGCATGTGTATGTAAGCATGTATGCATGTATGTGTGTATGCATTTATTTATCTTTGTTTATACATGTACGTATGTTTATATCTACATGTATATATGCATGTGTGTATACTGTAATATATGTATATGTGTGTATACACACACACACACACACACACACACACACACATATATATGTACTTAATTTTACCTTCTTGGGAGAGGGGAAAAGGAAGAAAAAGAATGGAGTAAAATGTGCACAGCAGAGAACAAAATAAAACTTACAAGGAAACAAAGAAAAGGTGGACGGCTCTGAAAACAATGTGGCTACATACCAGTCACGTACATATTCATTATAAATGGTTTTCTTGAAATGGAAATTTATTGCTGCACATTTTCTTGAGTATATATTTCCAAAATTGGAGCACATTTGTATGTATAATTTTTGATGTTATTCGATTTGGAACATATAAACATCGTCCACTTTTCCTTTATGTATAATGCATTATCTCTGTTTACATTGTGATTTAAAAATTTAGCCCATTTTGCTTTAACCTCTCATTTTTTACTCTATGCATACCTTTGTTTTTTATGTGTACTTATTAGAGGAATAAATTGTAGGGTTTTTTTTACTTTTCTAATATGTCACTCATTTTATGAGATTGAATAGCTCATTCAAATGTGACTTATGATCTTTAAATTTATGTTATCTATTTTTGTCACTATTTTTTTTCTGTTTTAGAATCTTCTCTTTTTCATTTCAGCACTTTATTCCTACAACTAGTTTTTTAAAATCTATGTTAGTGGAATACAATTACCAAAGACTCTCTTAGCCCCATCTTCAATATTTCCCTCCCATTTGTCTACCTGTTGCCCCAGTTTTGGTTTATTGATTTCTTTTTCTTGTTTATCTTATTTACTTATCTAATTCTTTCATTCTTATTCCCCACTCCTTGTCACCTCTTAGTTAATTGGTTATTTCAAAATCTCCTCAGCTGTCCTTTCCAAATCTTGTTTGTTAAGTTTATGTATACTTTTTACTAAGAAAGGATTTTTTAAAAAATATATAACTCCATTTCACTGATTTCCTTCCATTACTATCCTAAATTTTTATACTTTATCCATGGTCTATTTATTCTTTCTCTGTTCTCTTTGTGACTCTCATGAAACTAAAACTTCTAAAATACCAACTTTGAGTACCCTCCTATAGGCAATTGCCTTGAAATTGAAATATGCCTTTTAAAAATTTCCCCCTTGTCATTTTTTTTCCTGTTGTGCCCCATTCTTAGGATTATCATTTCCCGAAGGAAGTAATGGAGAAATATTACCCATGTTAGAAATTTCCCTTTGTACCCAGTCACCCATTCCATAGCTATAGCTCTATCTGATAACCATTATCTTGACCATATGCCTTGCAGTTTCTCCTCTAGTTCTTTTCCTCCAAAGCCTTCTGGATGTTAGGTATACCAGGCTCTCCAATTTCTCTCATCCTTAGGCAGGATGTTGAACATGGAAGGACAATAATCTCTTGGAAGAAATGATCATCCTTTGTACCATCTCATTACAGATTAAACTTAGGTGTAAAAACCCCATTTGCTGTTACAGAAGACGTCTCTTCCTTCTTGGGAATTTTCTTCCCTTGTTGTGTGGGAGTGAAAACTTCTCAGGATGTATTTTAGGACTGGATGTCAGTTTTGATGGTTAACTTCCCCCTTCCCACTTCATTGCTACTGTCAATCAGCAGCAAGACCTTTTGACCTGCACCTAGTTTCAGTCCTTTGTCTACGTTTCCCCCTCTGTGGGCCTCTCCTCCCGGCCAGTGGGAGTCAGGGAAAGCCTGAGGTCACCCCCCCTCCCAACCAATGGGAGTGAGGGACAATGGGGGAAATATGACACTGCTGTTTTAAGGTTTAGAAATTCTGTTTGCCCCACATTTTGTTTCTCCTCTTCACGATCAGTCAGGGGGACTGCCCTCTCCTCCCTGGGGAAGAGAATAAAATTTCCTGTTTTTATCTTATGAAATCTCTGTGTTCTTGATTAAATTTTAAATGGGGTTTTCATCCCACAATCCCACACACTGGGTTTCTTCCATTTCCTGGTTTTAGATCTTTGTCTTTCCATTCTATTTTAATGACTTCTTTTGTTATTGCTCTGATTCAACTGTTTTTTTTTGAAACTCTGTACTTGTATTATGTACAATATCCTTTTTAAAAGCATGTTTTAAAAAAGCAAGATGGGAACAAAATTGCTGTTTGTGCTCCCCTCTGAACTTTTTGTTTGTTCGTTTTTCCTTTCTTAATTAATTTAATTTTAGTTTTCATCATTTGTTTCTACAAGATTTTGATTTTCAAATTTTCACTCCATCTCTCTCCTCCTCCTTCTTAAAGATGGTGTGCATTTTGATTACACCTTCCATCAATCTGCCTTCCCATCTATAATCCCCCATACCTTCTCTTATCCCCTTCCTTTCTACTTTCCTGTAGGGCAAGATAGTTTTCTGTACTCCAGTGCCTGTATATCTTATTTCCCAGATGCATATAAAAACAATTTTTAACATTAAAAAAATACAAACTTTGAGTTTCTCATTCTCTCCCTGTCTCTCTCCTCACCTGCCCTCATTGAGAAGGCAAGCAATTCAGTATAGGTTATACATGTGAGGTCATGCAAAACACTTCCATAAAAGTTATGTTGTGAAAGACTAACTATATTTCCCTCCATCCTATTCTGCCCCTCCATTTATTCTTTCTCACCTTTAACCCTGTCCCTCCTTGAAAGTCTTTACTTCTGATTACATCCTCCTCCCATTTGCCTTCCTTTTCTATTGCCTCTCCTTTTCTCCTTCCCCCCTACTTTCCTGTAGGATAAGAGAGATTTTCATATCCAATTGAGTGTGTATTTTATTCTCCGTTTAAGTCAAATCTGATGAAAGTAAGATTTATTCATTGCCTTTCACCTCCCATCTTTTCACCTCTTTGTAAAAGCATTTACTTATCTTTTATGTGAGAAAATTTATCCCATTTATCTCTCTTTCTTTTTCTCTGCATACATCCCTCCTTCACCCCTTAATTTTTTAGATATCATCCCTTCATATTCAACTCACCCTGTGCCCTCTGTCCTGTATGTGTATATGTATACACACATGTATATAAATATATGCACACACACATGTATACATTTACATACAAGTATACATCTAGATTCCTTCCAACTATCCTAATACTGAGAAAGGTGTCATGAGACCCTTATGATTTCTCTTTCTTGTTTACAATTTTATGCTTCTCTTGATTCTTGTATTTGAAAGTCAAGTTTTCTATTCAGCTCTGGTCTTTTCATGAAGAATGCTTGAAAGTTCTTTATTTTACTGAATATCCATTTTTTTCCCCTGAAGTATTATACACAGTTTTTCTGGGCAGATGATTCTTGATTTTAATCCTAGATCCTTTGATCTCTCAAATATCAGATTCCAGGCCCCCTAATCTCTTAATGTAGAATCTGTTAAATCTTGTGTTATCCTGATTGTCTTTCCATAATCCTTGAATTGTTTCTTTATGGCTTCTTGCAATAGTTTCTCCTTAACCTGGGAACTCTGGAATTTGGCTACAATATTCATAGGAATTTTCCTTCTGGAATCTCTTTTAGGAAGTGTTCAGTGGATTCTTTCACAATCTTCTTTCCCTTCTGATTCTAGAATATGAGGGCATTTTTGTTTGAAAATTTCTTGAAAGATGATGTCTAAGTTCTTTTTTAATCATGACTTTCAGGTAGTCCAATAATTGTTAAATTATCTCGCCTGGATCTATTTTCCAGGTCAGGAGTTTTTTCAATCAGGCATTTCACACTGTCTTCTATTTTTTCATTTTTTTTGGTTTTATTTTACAATTTCTTGATTTCTCATAAACTCAGTAGCTTCCATTTGCTCCATTCTTATTCTTTAAGGAAAAATTTTCTTCAGTGACCTTTTGGACTACCTTTTCCATTTGACCAAGTATGCTTTTTAAGACATGCTCCCCCTCATTAGCTTTTTGGACCTCTTGTTATTTGGGTTAGTCTAGTCTATTTTTTAAGGTATTATTTTATTCAGCATTTTTAAACTTGTTTTTTCATGATTTTCTTATATCACTTTCATTTCTCTTCCAAAATTTTTCCTCTACTTCTCTTGCTTGATTTTCAAAATCCTTTTTGAGCTCTTCCATGGCCTGCAACCAATTCATATTTTTCTTGGAGACTTTGAACATAGAAGCTTTGACTTTGTTATCTTCTTCTGGTTTTATGTTTTGATCTTCTTTGTCACCAAAGTAAGATTCTATAGTTTGATCTTTCTCCACTGTTTGCTCATTTTCCCAGCCAATTACCTGACTTTTTAGTTCTTTTTTAAGGTAGGTCTCTGTTTCCAGTGTGGAGGATATACCATCCTGCGCTTCATGGGATTTGTGCAGTTGATTACAGAGATATTTCTATGGACCTATACATTTTCAATTCTTCCAAAGTTGCATGATCAAAGGAAAGATGTTTACTTATCTCTTGGTCTGTGCTCTTGTCTATGAGTGACCATAAACACACTTTTCTGCCTTGGAACTGTAAGGAGAATTCCCTCTCCACTGCTGCTGCAAGCTCGGTCATGCCAGTGCTTCTCCTTGCCCCAGAACTGCCACCCAGAACTGTGACCCTGATTGAAACAAGGGCAAAGCAAATAATTCTGCCTTAGCACCAGCAAAAGGAGCCCTGCAATCCCCCTCTGATCAGTCACTCAATCTACCATGCTGTCTGTAGATCAAGAGCTCTGGAAATAGTCACTGACACTGTCGCCACTGCCACCCTGGGCCTGGGGCTGGACCTCGCTCCTTTCGCATACAAGTCCAAAATACCTTTCCTACTGATCTTCTAAGTTGTTTTGGCATTTTGGGGTTGAGATTTCTGCAAGTCACCACAGTTCTCAGTGATTCAGTGCCCTCAGGCCTCCTTCAACCTGTCTGTGCCAGTGCAACCCATGCTGGGCTATGCTTTTCTCTCAGACTGGTACAGCACATCTTTTATGTTGATCTTTCAGGTTGTATTGGGCTTGAGATTTGTTTCACTCTGTAATTTTGTGGGTTCTGCTGCTCTAGAATTTGTCCTGTTGTTTTTACAGGTATTTGTTGGGGTTTGGGGCAGAGGTCAAGCAAGTTCCTGCTTTTACTCTGCCATCTTGGCTCTGCCTTTCCCTACAGTACCTTCTTTTTCTGAGACATTATAGGAATCAACTTCCCTTAATTGTTCACTTTGTGCCTTCCTAGTCTGCAATTAAATCACACAAAATGCAGTTATTTACCTTGGGGAGAATCTTGTGAGGCTGATTAGTTCATATTATTTTAGGCATCCTTGTGATTTCTGTTTCTTTCATTTCTGATTTCTTCTTTATCTCTTGGTGTACATTAACAAATAAATCTCTTGATGATCCCTTTGTTGTTCTTGTTGCCATTTTAAGCCAATAAGGGTCTTTCTCTTTCTGTTCTTTCTTTTTTAGTGATTTCAAATAGAAATTTTTAGTTCATTTTTAAAAAGTTTTAGTTAATTTTTTCATTCTTCATTCATCATTTAGTTCATTATTTGTTCTTTGTTAGTTGTATTTATTTACCCAGGGTCACACAGCTAATAAGTCTGTGAGGCTGAATTTGAACTCAATAAGATGAGTGTGCTTATTTCAGACCCAATTCTCTATCTACTCCACCACCTACCTGCAAATTTGTTTTACACAGAATTCTGTGGAATGGTCCACTTACGTAAAGTGAGAACTGTGTGTATTTGAAATTAGATCTCCATGAACAGCTCTTTATCTACTATCCATGCTGCCTCTCCTATATGTATCTATGTATGTATACACACTTGTGTAGAGTATAAATAAAAATGTTCATGTATGTAGTGAAGTATATATCTATGTAGATGTGTGTGTATATATACATACATATATACATGTATGTATACATTATTACCTTTCTATATATCTGTAAAACTAGATGATTTTGTGAGTTTGGATGGTTTTTAGTTAATGGTAAAGAAACTAGCTACTTCTTTTAGTTGGGCTTTTCGTCTTTGGCATGTAGATGTAGCCTTGTCCAGGTATTTATCCTTCTACCATGTGGACTTCTTCTCTACGTAATACTTTAAACCTCAGAAATAATGAAGTGCAAAGCAGACCAAAACCCACTACTTCTAGTTTCTAGGAGAGGAGACCCAGAATTTAGATTTGCCTTATTTGGAAAGTTTTATAAAAATAAGAAATTGATAGTAATAAGATTCTTCTCTCATTTTGCTTTTACTGTCCTATTCAGAGAGGGAAGAATAACTTACCAGCATTTACACAGGTGGAGCTCTATCCTCTGTCTTTTCATCTTTTTCTTATATTTTTCTAGCCACTTCTCTTCTCACTACCTCCCCCTTCACAAATAATGAATCAAACAACTTGGAAGATTTAGGAACAATGTGGAGAATTGGTACTATTTAAAACAAAGTACAGTATAATTCCAAAAGAAAGACCAATTTTGAACAGAAACATGTTTTCCTTGGCAGTAGAGAGGATAAGAGAAAGGACAGTTAAATGAAGAGGGAGAAGGAAAGCATCACCATTGTTAGTCTCAGAAAAAAAAGAAGTCATACTATCTCCTTTTAAACCCAAGCATACCTGAGATTTAACACACTGTTGTGATTGTAATATCAGAGGTGAGCCTGATAACTGCCAGAGATTCCTCTAAGCTCCTCACCAATCTTTAAGAGGTACCACATATGAGCTGCTGTACTGCTTCACCTCTTCAATTAAAAAAATCTTGACCCCTAAGTCTCCATGGTCACACCTTTCTGCAAGGTTTACCCTGCAGCTGCAGGAGGGAAAATCATCATTGTAGCTTTGGAAGTCACTGTTTCACTTCATCTTTGGTCATGCCAAACCTGAGGATTCTGTTTCTGACAGCAGGACTTCATTCCACAGTGTGCATTTCTCTTTGGTAAAGAGAAATACCAATGGTTTTGCACACACATACACACACACACACACACACTCATACACCTTGTCCTGACCAAATAAAACCATTAAATCTTGTGATCTTAAGCCACTGTTAATCACAATAGTGTTGGAAAATCTGACACAATTAACTACTTTTGTTCAGGACATACCCTTTGTTGGAATAACAGAATTGTGCTGGAACATTGTTAGATACTGGAACAGAAGCTTTAACAACACCTGCTGTTGCTGTGAACAAAGCATTATTGCATTTATATAGCAGTTTTCCTCACAGGATATTGGTTAGGTTCAAAGGGGAACTCAGAGCTCCTATTCACAACCTGTGAGAATGCTTCTTTTCAAAGCTCAGCATGCAACTCACCTACACTCAATGTCACATGGACCACCTTCCATTTTCAATCCCAGAAGGGCCATAAAAGGCAAATTTCTATATTACTGCTCAAAAACCTCTTTTCTCACAGCAAATGGGAGAGAGCTAGTCTGAGATAATCGCATCTGGAAAGAAATCATGTGAGCCTACTAGGATGTATGACTGAAAACACATGGAAAAAGACTTTCATTTCTAAAGAGTTTTGATAGTTTTTGTCCAGTTAATAGAAGAACAAATTAGACATGCAATCAAAGCAGAGCTATTTAAAGGGAACATATAAATACTGCTATGGATATGCTATGCATTTTTTAACATGACAACCACCAGAAAGCAAAGTTATTTTCTTCGCTTTATCATCTTATCTTTCTTACAAAGATTTTCATGGAAGACTGACTGAGTTACTGTTTCTTCATATTCCTGGTCTTGCTAAGGGTAGTTCTATATGGTAAGTGTTCCTATTTTTAATTCCCAATCATCACCTCCATTAGGCTCATCTCAGAAATATATATATAATATATAATGTATCATGACAATGTTGTATAAAATGCAACCTGACAAGAATATTTGAAATTGACCAAAGTTGCACTGTAGGAACCAGTGTGATTTGTGTTAGCTATCTGCAGTAGGATTTTCGTATTTTGATTTTACATGTCAGCACTTGGAAATTAAATCAAGGCTTTAAACCAGGGTTGGGGAACCTGCAGTCTGGAGGCAACATATGGCCATCTAGGTCCTCAGATATAGCCTTTTAACTGAATCCAAACTTCACAGAACAAGTCATGCCATGTTCATTGCTTCCATGACATCATCTATCCATTTCATCCTCTGCTTTCACCTTTTCTTTTTATCTTCAATTTTTTCAAACATCAGGGTCTTTTCCAATGAGTCCTATCTTTTCATTATGTAGCCACCATATTCCATATTTAAAACTTATGAAGTATGGATTCAGTTAAAGAGCCACACTTGAGGACCTAGAGAGCCACATGTGGCCTCCAAGCTACAGGTTCCCCACCCCTGGTTTAGACATTGTAGGTGGGCTAATACTGTATTTCTTGTGACCATTTAAAATTAAGTATACAAACAAGTATGAACCTGTACAATGAGGCTGAGAATAATAGAATAGACTAAGCATGGGCCATAGCTGCCTGCTCTTTGTTATACAGCATAGAGTAATACTGGGATAATATACTCAGGACAGAGATAAAAAACTAAACCAATAGGGTCTTACATAAGAGGAATAGACTGAAAGGTGGGCACATAATTTTTTAAAGGAGAGTGAAATGATGATCACTTAAAAAAGTCTGAATTATATCTTGATTTCATGCTGAAAATAAAGAATGATTTAAATAAATAAGGACATTTCAGTAAAGTACAGATGAAGGCGAAATACAAGAGTGCTTGAATAATGAAGGGGAAGATGGTGGTGGGAAAAGATATCAAAATAAGTCCAGTTGTGAAAGATGGTCAATCAATCTTGTACAGTGGAATAGTCCTAAGTGTTAAAAGATCTGGATTCTAGAACCAAATCTTCAATGACTAGTTGTGTGACAGTGGGAATGTCACTTGACCTCTCTCTAGAGCTTATTCGTCTTACGTATGAAATAAGAGGATGGAACAAGATGACTTCAAAGAACTTTTTTATTCCATAATTCTATAATTAGTGTCATACAGTTGTTGTTCATTCATTCAGTCATGTCTTACTCTTTGTGACCCCATCAACTATAAAACACCAGGCCCTTCTAGCCTCCACTATCTCCTAAAGTTTGTCCAAGTGCATGTTCATCTCTTCTATGACACCATCTCTCCATTTCATCCTCTACTATCACCTCCTCCTTTAGTCTTTAATCTTTTCCTACATCAAAGTCTTTTCCAATGGGTCCTGTCTTCTCATTATGTGGCCACTATATTTAAGCGTCAGTATTTGAACTTCCAAACTGTAATGTGAATTAATTTCTTTAACTATTGAATGATTTGATCTCCTTGATGTCCAAAAAGTCTTAAAAGTCTTCTCCAGTACCACAACTCTAAAGTATTGATTCTGCAGCATTTAACTTTCCTTATATTTCAGCTTTTACTGCTGTACTTTGTTACTGGAAAAACCATCATCAAAGTGATATATCTACTTTCTAGTATATTTTTTAGATTTGCCATAGCTTTCCTTCCAAGGAGTAAGCATCATTTAATTTCATGGCCACAGCTGTGTCTGCAGTGATCTTTGAGCCCAAGAATATAAAATCTGACACTGCTTTCATTTCTTCACCCTCCATTTGCCAGAAGTGATGGAACCAGTTGCCATGATTTTAGTTTTTTGTTAATGTTAAGCTTCAAGTCAGCTTTTACACTTTTCTCTTTAATCCTCATCAAAAGGCTTCTTCACTTTCTGCCATGAGAGTAGTATCATCTACATATCTGAGGTTGTTGATATTTCTCTGGGTAACCTTAATTCCTGCTATTGATTGTGCAACCTGGTATTTTGCATGATGTATTCTCCCTAAAAGTTAAATGGATAAGATGACAATATACAGGCTTGTCTTACTTCTTTTCCAAACTTAAACTAGTCAGTTGTACTGTGTTTAGTTCTAACTGATGCTTCTTGGCTCAGGAGAAAAATAAGATGATCTGGTACTCCTATATCTTGGAGGACTTGCCACATTTTTGTTGTGATTCACACAGCCAAAAGTTTTAATGGAGTCAATGAAGCAGAATCAAACTCCCTTGCTTTCTCCATAATTCAATGAATGTTTATGATTTGATTGCTATTCCTTAAAACAATATTTTCCCTCCTGTGATCAACACAGGACACACATGGGTCAGACAAGACACACCTGATCCACTTAAACTTCATATGATGAATTTCACAAGAATAACTTTCTTGCTCAGCCGTTCATGTTTCCAATATTATTTTTCTTCTTCCTAAATATTCTCTGTTTCATAGTACACATTATCTATGTACACATACTTGTGGCTAACCTGCCAGCAATTTGACAAACATAGGTTTGTTAAGAGGATGGAAGGACCAGTATAAGTCCATGCCCAACTCTGTAAAAATAACTCAGAGCACATATATTATTATTAATAAAAGGTTTAATAATAGCAATAATTACAATGATAACAACAGCTCATGGAATTTTATAATTTCCAGCATGATTTTTTGTAGCAGTTGTGTGATGTAGTGCATGTATCACTATCCTTATTTTATAAAGGAGAGAACTAATATCACCTTAACATCCCATCTTCTATGAGAAGTCTTTCCTGATTCACCTTAATAATATTCCCTTTTCCCTGTTGACTGTTTCCTCTCTCTGCATGTATGTTTGTACATTGTTTTACATAGCTATTCTCATGTGTCTACACCCATTACATTGTGAGGTCCTTGAGGGCAGAGACCGACTTATACGTTTCTTTGTTTCGCCAGTACTTAGCACAGTGTTTGGCACAAAGAAAACACAATAAACATTTATTGACTGACTGGTATCATTTTTCCCTTCATAAGCAAATATGTATGATAGATAAGAACAATAAAACTGATTATATCACGACTAGGGGCATTTTTCTCATTCATATTTCTCTTTATATCCTTATATTTTTCTTATGAAATCCCTTTTAAAACTAGGCTCCAGGTAAACAGATAGAAGCTAACAGATTAATGCTTAGATAATTCTGGGATGAGGCATCAACAATGGGAAAAGTGAATTAAAAAGAAAAGTGAACCAAACTTAGCTGGAGAATCTAATAAAACTGTGCTGACTGGATCTACTACAGACATGTAATTTTCACTAGGACCTCATTGTAGCAAGGCAGTCTTTTTATATCTACTTGATTCACCATGTTATTCACCAAAATGACCAACTAATATCAATAACAACTAAAGTCACAATGAACTAATAAAGTGGATTTCAAAAAGACATAGATAATAACACAATAATAGTAGGAAAAATGAGTACATGAAAAATAATGTTTCTTCAATGGTTATTTATTTATTTTACTTACAAAACATTTCAAGTAATGGTTCCACTAGTTTGCCTGTGAGGAGAATGAGTTGGCATCACATGAGACCATTTTTGGAAACTTTATTCTAGATTGATTTTTTGCTATAGTATGACTACTTGTAATGACCAATCCAACAGTTCCAGAATGTCTTTTCCATTAAATTAAAGGATTTATAGGAATGCTTACTTTTGAAAGCATAAAGAATGGTATGAATTTATCATATTATTTTTCTTCTAATGGTTGTTGTTGAAACCATCCTTCTCCTTTTGCTTCTAGAATCTTCCCTGAATAGTATCTTATTTAATCTGAAGTTGCAAATATACATTTAAATCAAAATTCCCTATGTTAAAGGATGAGACTATTTCCAATCACTTTTAATTCTGATCTGCTGGGGGTCAAAGGAATAAAGATAAATGAAAAAGCAAACAAACAACCCAAACTACTATAGTTGAGGTAATGTAGGACTGCAAGAACCTGCAGAGGTTCCTTTGAGTCAGTAACAGTCAAAACAGAATCAAAGAGATTATCCAAAGGAAGGAGAAAACAGAGATATGAGAGGTCAATACAAAGCAGTAAGGTGAAAATCAGCAAGACTATATGAGGAATTGGAAGGCAAAGTTACATAGCAAATCAAACCAGGCAGAACAACAAGAACCAATCAGCCATCAGTAATGGAGAACAAAGCAAGGCAATGGACCAACAGCTGGAGAGACAATCAAGAACAAGATAAGTCATAAAAAAGAAACAAAAGACTGTGAGGGCAGTACTCAGGAAGACAGGATTCAGGAACCCAAACCAGTAGCATGTGCAACAGGACCAACCACCTATTAACCATCTATTGATTTAGCAATAGATTCAAGTTACCACTACTAAGGAGAACTTCATACTAAGATTACATTAAGTCTTAAAATGATGCCTACAAATGTCCTACTGGGCCAGAAACTATGTTGTGGGCATTACAGATCCTGCTAGTTACAATGGGTAGATGCCTGAGGCTGATTAGAAGAAAGAAGAGTAGGAAAAGGAGAATGAATAGATTTTGGTAATATTCATGACCACAATTTCCATCATGCCCATATTGGCATTTACCGGCACCATGGATAAGCAAAAGCCTTGAAGTTGCTATCAGAATTAAGTCGTATGAGAATGGACATTTGGGCTATGGGCTACTTGGTCTGGTCTCAAGGGACAAGACATTGTAGGACTCTGGGTTTTCCCCAGATACTAGGTACAATATTTCTCCTGTTGATGAGCAACCTATGGCTCCATAGTCATGTTTCTAAAAATGTAACTCTGTTCTTTCTCCTCTCATTCAGATATTCATGATGCTTAATGCAGTAATGTATACAGTTACAATATGAAAAAATAAATGTACTTCTTTTCCCTGAAAATGTGCTTCTCATTTTAATGAAAAAATTTTAAAAAGATGTGGGGAAAGGATTTTTTTTTCATATTTGAAGTAACATTTTAAGTTAGCATTGAAAATTCACAAAAATGTATAATTTGTTTATAGTTCATATTCAGGTAAGAGTCAGTATGGGATGCATAGAGTACTGGACTGTTAGTCAGGAAGACTCCAAATTCAAATCCTTCTCTGATTCTTACTCGTTGCATTATTGTGCAGAAAGATTTAACTTCTGTGAGCCTCAGAAAACTCTAAGATAGTTTTCAGGAGAAGAACCATAAGTTATCCATAGTCATGTGAAAAAATGCACCCAATCACTAAAGATTAGATAAATGCCAATGAGAGCTAGTCCATGGTTCATACCCATCAATTTGGCAAAGTTAATGAATAAAGAAAAGAGCAAATGTGATTTGAGTTACATGTGACGTGAAATCACATAAAATTGTTGGAAAGGCCATGGGAAAACAGGTATATTATTGTTCTACTGATGGACCTGTGAATAGGTATAGTCAATCTGGAAAGTAATGAAGAATTAGGAACAACATGCATACACCACTGTCAGATCTATATCCAAAAGAGATCCAAGAAAGAAGAAAAGGTCCTATCTGTACAATTTTACTTACAGCAACTCTTTTTCATGGTGCAGAAAAATCCCCCAACATTGGAAACTAAGGAAATGCCCATTAGTTGGAAAGTGTTCAACAAATTATGTCACATGAATGTGATGTGATGTGATTTCAAAGAGACACATAAAGACTTGTATGAACTGAAACAGAAGAGGTAAGTAGAACCAAAACAGTTTATACCAGAAAATCAATATTATAAAGGTGGTCAACTTTGAAGACTTTTAGAAACCAATGAAACATATGAGCAAGAATTAGAAGAACAATACATACTATGATAACAACACTATTGAGGCAAAATAACTTTGAAAGTTTGTAGCAGTTCTGATCAATACAATAGCCTTCCATGATTCTAGAGGACCTGTGCTATCTACCTTCTGACATTGCCATGATGGATTCAGTGGGCAGAAGGAGAAATATTTTCAGACATGTCCAACCAGGGGTTTGTTTTGAATATACAAACATACAAACATACACACATACACACACATACATGAAGTTGCAAATCTATTATGCACAACTTGCTATTACTTTCAAATATGCAAAAAATTATAATATAAATTTCTTTTTTCCTTCCCTACTCCCCTCCTCAGAGATGGCTACTATTAGACAGAAATAAGTATACATACATGTATGCATGCATATACACATGTATGTAAAATTATTGTATACATCTATTTATCAGGTCTTTTTCTGAATGCATGTCTTCCTTCATATGTCCTTTATAGTTAATTTGGTTATTTCTAAGAGTCTAAATAACTTACTCGAAGTCTTTCTTAAAACAGTATTACTGTTACTGTATACAGTGTTCTCTTGGTTCTGCTCATTTAACTTTATTATTTTGTGCAAGGCTTCAGGTTTTTCTGTCACTGAGCTCATCATTTCTTATAGTACAGTAATATCCCATCACAATCATAAATCACAACCCGATCAGTCATTTCCCAACTGATTGGCATTCCTTCAATTTCCAGTTTTCTACCATCATTAAGAGAGCCGCTACAAACATTTTAGAATATATGAGTTCTTTTTCTTCCCTAGTCACTTTTGGAAATAGACCTAGTAGTGGCATTGCTAGGTCAAAGGGTATAGGCAGTTTTGTGACTCTTTGGGCATAATTCCAGATTGTTCTCCAAAATGATTAGATCAGTTTGTAATTCCACCAACAATGACTGAGTGTTTCAATTTTTCCACATCCCCTCCAACATTTGTCACTTTTCCCTTCAATCATTTCAGCAAATTTGGTAGTTGTAAAATGATATCACAAGGTTGTTTTAATGTTCATTTATCTAATAAATAATAGAGCATTTTTAGAGAATATTTATTTTTTGATGGAGTAAAGAGTACAATTGAGAGAAAAAAGATTCCTGTTAATTAAGAAAAAATTTGAACCTAAAAAAAATATTTACTCAGTTATAGATGGATTGAGAGCTCCATGGGAAGGGAGAGTTAGCCTCACTGTTATTGTAAAGCATAAAAAATGAAACTGTATCAGATTTTAAGCATACAATTGACAATGTATAATCATATCTTTGAATTCAAACAATCTAGAAATTATTATTATGAATCCACATCTCTATACTTTATCTTACATTTTTAAAATCTAAAAATGTTTTACAATTACATCCTTAGAGACAGTATTTCATGCTGTATTACCTCCTGAAAAATATATACATCTGTTCCGTGGCTGAGAATTATACTTTCACAACTTTCCCATGCTATTACCTGATAGACTGTCATATATAAATCACAGCAACAACATTGAAATGTGAACATGTATAGTTAAAGCCACCTATCACATTGCAATGTCCCCATGTCAGACAAGTAATGTGCTGATAGTGTCATTTGTCAGTCCTCAGAAATTCCTCAGAAAGATCTGGTTGCTCAATAAATCATTCAATAGTATCATAGTACATTTTCATAGCAAAATAAGAAAATACAATTTTATTAGTGTCAGTACAAACTTCCATCAGTGTTGAGGTTTGATTTTTAAAACAATGCAGAGATAATTACTTAACTGATTCCTTGTTCTGGCTTGCTAGTAACATGCACTGAATCTAGAAGAAAGCACTCATTAAAAAAATCAGGAGGTTAGTAGGCCACCATAACTTGATAGATATTTGAGAAAATTAGTACAGCTTCATTGTGAAATGTCTTCAGTTAGCTAGCATGAATATAAAAGGCATGATCTATAGATAATATTTTCTTTGCTTTCTTTTTTAGAGACAATATTTGGTAAAATTAAGTACAATATTTGACCAAAAATTTATGTTTTTAAACTATTGAATGAATGACTGTTGTGAAAATCAGATGAGAGAATGTCCAGATTCCTACTGTTGATGCAGAACAGTTCAACATTTGACTGCTCTGCTTCTGTTATGCACTTATTACATAGTAAATGATCAACAAGATATTTATTTATCCTAAGCTTCTTCAATAAACATGAAAAGAAAAGAAAGGAAGAAAGAGGAAAAGAAAGGAGAATAAGAAAGTAAAGGAAAAAAGAAAGGAAGGGAAAGGTAAGTGAAATGGGAAGGGGAAGAGAAGGGGGAAAGGAAGAGCAAAGAGAGGGAAAAGAGAAAGAAAAATAACTGGGAAGACAAGGGAAGGGAAGAGAAGCAAGGGAAGAGAAGGGAAGGGAAGTGGAAGGAATATACTCTATACCGTAATCATGTACTCAGTATCCCAGGTTCCCTGCATAAAACTCTACAATACCCTCTCTCAGAATCTTAGCTTATTCTAAAGATCCATCTCTAGCTTCACATCTACTACAAAGGAGTTGTGAATGTATGTGTATATATGTGCATGCATACATACATACATACATACATACATATATATTTATCATTAGAAACCGTCAAAAAGCATTTTGGCTTAATTTTTTTAACATCTTCAAATTCTGGGCTTATTTTGTAATCCATGACTGTAATCCAATGAACTCCATTATTTAATATGGTTTATTCTTACACATATTTGGATTTACCACAGGGCAAAAATTACAGTTTCAAAAAAGTAATAGCAACCTCCTATAATAAATTCAGACATAGAAGAAGGGACATAGTCTGTAACCTGAGTGTTAGTTCTATCCTCTAACAACAGAATTTGTAAGTCGTTCTGTATTTTAGCACCAACATGAAGTTATTTAGAATTATTCCTATATATTTTTGGTTCATGGTTATAGGCCCTTATGGTACTAACTCTAATTTGCTTTTAGATATAGTTTTCAAATATAATAAAAAAGATAAGTAAGTTTTAATTGTTAATTTTTTTGAAGATTAGTTAACATAAGAGCTTAGCTAAACTGTTCAGTTCTATGTAATATGGATATCATTTTAAAGAAAGATTCATTCCTAATAACTTATTCATGTAAGATCTATTGACACAAAGTTTTCATATTAATGATTTTCTATTGGGTTGCATATAGCTGAATGCATATGTGTGCTTCTACTGGTGCCGTAATAAATTTGAGACAATGATGTAAAAAGGCTGATGGGATATTTGGAATGTCCTTTATGTATAGTTAGTATAATTGCCATGAATTTGGCCAGGTGTAGCTAAATGATATTTCAGGGAAAGAACTAATAGCAAAGCTTTTACACAGTAATTTCCTGGGTAAGGTTCAACAAAATGAAAACTCATCAGAAACCCTGCTGGGATTCCATCAGCAAGCATTTATTTGTAGTCACGGGTACACCTGCTTTCATAGTAATAATACACGAGTGAGTTAAGTCACTATGCCAATGCAAATTAGCTTTATTTTGAATCAACACAGGATTCTAGAAGATAAGCTAACCAGAAAAATGAATTGTCACTAGATAGATAAGCGGGACTTGAAAGATTTAGATGCATGTTGACTATTTCTATGGTTGCTTTTGAATGCTTATAACCTCCTGTAAAAGCCTTGCATTTCTGAGTTCTTACTATTAGCAGCTTATATTTGAAGCAGATTCTTTGCTTTATTAGTGTAATAGGATTCAACAGGAGGAATTTTGATATTTTTTCCCATTTTTCTTCAAATATATTCTATGCTATCTTAAATTAGGAGATTTCTAAATGCTCTTTTGTAAAAGGACCCTTCTAGAACAGTTAGATTGTCTACTGTATGAATTCCCTAACAACCCTCTTTGTAGTTGCAAAAATACTTGGGAAGGTTTAAATTCAATAAAGGACTTGGCTATATGGTCCTTAGGTACAAACAGAATAACCAAATCACAGAGTTAGGTAAGACCTCAGAACTCATCTAGTTTGGTGGTTACATGCACAAGAATTTCCTCTACAACAAATACAAGTAGCTTTCTGACCTCTTCTACAAATCCTTTACAGAGGTTCTGTCTGATATTTACTCTTTCTTCTTATGGGCATGCTAGGTGGAGCAGTGGATAGAGTACCAGACCTGGAATTAGGAAGACTTCTTCCTGAGTTCAAATCTGACCTCAGATAATTACTAGCTGTGTGACCCTCAACAGATAACACTGTTTGCCTCAGTTTCTCCATCTTTAAAATGAGCTAGAAAAGATAATGGCAAAACACTCCACTATCTTTGCCAAGAAAACCTTAGTTGGGATCAGGAAAATCCAGAAATGACTGAAAAATGATTAAATTGAATCTCCTGTGGCAGCATTTTTCTATTTCTATAATTATTAGGACATCATTCCTAACATGAAGACTAAATTTGCCTCTTTGCAGTGCTTTGATGCTAGGTTTGATTTCTGGAGCCAAGTATAATGTGTCTTTGGCTGACAGATTTTTTAAACTTTTGCACAGCTATCCAGTTCATATGACCACCAATTGAGAAGGGGATGGGACCTTAAAGACATAGGATTCAACTCCCACATTTTATAGATGAAGGAAAAGGGGCACAGAGAGATTCAGTGACTCATCTAGAGTTAAGTACTCAGTATGTTTATGGGACTGGACTCAAACCTAGATCTTCCTGGTTTTGACCCTAGCATGCTATCCATTATTTCACTTAGCTAGCTATGATTTCTATCAGTCTTCATTCCTGGGTAAGCATCCCACTTTCTTTTTTTGTTAATTATTATTTTTTGTTAATTTTTAGTTTATAACATTCATTTCCACAATATTTTGAGTTGCAAATTTTCTCCCCATCTTTCCCCTCCTCTCCCCCCCAATCTACCCTCCCATCTATCATCTTATCCCCTTCCCCCTACTTTATGGAGGGTAAAACACTCAATTTAGTGTGTACGTTTTTACCTCCTTAAGCCAATTTCAATGAGAGTAAAGTTGACTTTCCATCTTCCTGTTCTTTTCCTCCATTGTAACAGTTTTCTCTTGCTTCTTTTATATGAGATGATTTACTCTATTCTGTCTCTCTCTACCTCCTCTGATTATATTCTTCTCTCATCTCTGAATTTTATTTTTTGATATCATCCCTTCCTATTCAACTGATCCTGTGCCCTCTGTCTATGTATACATGTACACATATATACACACACTCACATATATATTTATATACACACACACCCTTCTATATAAACATACATGTATGCATACATATATAAATTTATATTCCTTTGAATTATCCTCATATTGAGAAAAGTTTCATAAGTTACAGTTATCATTTTTCCATGCAGGAATGTAAATAATTCAACTTTAATAAGTTTCTTTTGATTTCTTTCCCCTTTTTACCATCTCATGCTTCTCTCACTTCTTGTATTTGAATGTCAAATTTTCTATTCAACTCTGGTTTGTTCATCAAGAATGCTTGAAAGTCTTTTATTTTATTGAATGACCATATTTCCCCCTGATACATTATACTCAGTTTTGCTGGGTAGGTGATTCTTGGTTTTAATCCTAGCTCATTTGACCTCTGGAATTTCATATTCCAAGACCTTCGATCCCTTAACATAGAAGCTGCTAGCCCTTGTGTTATCCTGATTGTGTTCCCACAATATTCAAATTGTTTCTTGTTGACTGCTTGTATTATTTTCTCCTTGAACTCGGAACTATGGAATTTGGCTATAATATTCCTAAGAGTTTTCTTTTTGTCATCTCTTTGAAGAGGTGATTGGTGAATTCTTTCCATTTCTATTTTGCCCTCTGGTTCTAAAATATCAGGGCAATTTTCCTTGAGAATTTCTTGAAGGATGATTTCTAGGTTCTTTTTTTGGTCAGGTCTTTCAGGTAGTCCAATAATTTTTTATTTATGTCTCTTGGATCTATTTTCCAGGTCAGTGGTTTTTCCAGTGAGATATTGCACATTGCCTTCTATTTTTCCATTTGTTTGGATCTGTTTAATAGTATCATGATTTCTCATAGTCATTAGCTTTCATTTGCTCCAATTTAATTCTAAAAGAATTATTCTCTTCAGTGAGCTTTTGAAATTCTTTTTCCATCTGGCAAATTAGGCTTTTTAAGGCATTCTTCTCTTTGTTGGCTTTCTGAACCTTTTTTGCCATTTGAATTAATCTGTTTTTTTTATGGTATTATTTTCTTGAGTCAGGGTGTTGACTGTCTTTTAATGATTTTCTTGCATCATTCTCACTTCTCCTTCCAATTTTTCCTCCACTTCTCTTACTTGATTTTCAAAAATCCTTCTTGAGGTCCTCCATGACCTGTAACCAACTCATATTTTTCTTGGAAGCTTTTAGTATAAGAGCTCTGACTTTGTTGTCTTACTCTCGCTCCATACTTTTATCCTTTTTGTCCTCCAAAAAGGAATCTTAGGTTTGATTGCTGTGCTTGCTTTGCTTCCTTTGCTTGCTCATGTTGCCATTCAATTACTTGACTTTTGAGCTCTTTGCCACAGGTAGAACTCTGCTTCCAGAGAGGGGGGCTTTGTCCCAAATTGCTGGGTTTTTTTCAGCTGCTGAAGGTATTAGTTGGGTGCCTTCTCTGAAGCCCCCATAAGCTCTGGTCCACTGGCCACACATCCCAGGACCTCTACCCAAGACAGTGATCCAGGTTAAAGCAAGAGCAATTAGCATCTGAACAATCACTTGGTCTCCCTACTATGCTCTGAATGCAGCCCCATGGTGACTGCACAGCTGCCATGCCTCCACTGCTTCTTGTCCATCAGCTGGAGCTAGACTATGCTCTTTCTCCCCGTCCCCCACCCCCAGTTCCAACAG
This sequence comes from Pseudocheirus occidentalis, assembly GCA_028646575.1. Lineage (NCBI taxonomy): Eukaryota > Metazoa > Chordata > Mammalia > Diprotodontia > Pseudocheiridae > Pseudocheirus > Pseudocheirus occidentalis. Next base: position 63,530,727 of record CM053600.1, read on the forward strand.
ATTTCCACAGTGACCTTTTATTTTTGTCTTTGGCATTTATGGGTTGGTAAGTCTGAAAACCACCATAGCTGCTGAGGATTCACTCTCCTGAAGTCTGCTCTGGCTGCCCTGAGTCTAAAACCATGGCTCAAGCAGACCTGGGTTTGGTTTCCAGCTTGGTGTGATGGACCCTTACTGTAGGTCTGCTGGGCTGCCTTCAGCAGTAGGTTTCTCTCCATCACTTTGTGCTTTCTAAACAACAAAAAAATTGTTTAGAGTCACATTTTATAGGTTTTTGAAGTGGTTGTGGGGGGAGCTCATGGAATTTTCCTGTTTCTATTCTACCACCTTGGCACAGCTCCCCCACCTACCCATCCCACTTTCTTTTAAATAATTTTCAGATAACATGATTATTGTATTCTATGTACTTTCCATTTTGTTAATGCCCTTTTCTAAAAAGTGTTGGAAAAAACTTTACTCAATATATATGTAATCAGTTGATATGGTCAGACTTCCCTAAAGCTTGCCACTATACGTCATTTAATTTTTGTACCAGTTTTTTTAAGCTGCCATATTACAATCTTGACTCATCTTGAGATAAAATCAATATAGCCACTTTATGTTTTTCATATTAACTGGTTTCTAGGCACATTTCCTACATCTTGTCCTTATAAAAAGTTGACTTTTTGAACTCAAATGTAAGACTTTGCCTTTTTATCAATTAAATTTCATTTTACATTATTGACTTGTATTTCTAGTCTTTCTACTATTGAGAACAGTTTTGGATTCTGAGTTAGTGTATTAGTTATAGTAAGGGTATACTAGTAAATGATTAACAATTCTACAGGGAAAAATAAACACATATGACATACTTCTAAAATTAATCTAAATTATTGATATTTTCTCAAGATTAGATTAGACAATTACTTTCTTAAGTAATTAGACAGTCTTAAGATTAGACAATCAACAAAACAATATATCAATCTGTGGTATAAATTCTTTTACTGAAAAAATGAATGAAATAAATGTGTAGTTTACAAATGTAATATGAATAACTTCTCTCACCTCCTTCTCTTTGAATTCAAAGTTTCCTTCAAGGCTTAACTCAAGTGCCACATCCTATATGGGACATCAGCCGAGGCTCCCAAATGCCAGTGGCTTCCTTTCAAAATCATCTTATGTTTACTTTGCTATATACCCATATGTGCTTATATTGTTTCTACTGGCAAGACTATAAAATCCTCAAGAATAGAAATTATTAAGACTTCAGGGAACCAAAATGGTGGAGATAGCAGTAAATTGCTGTAGCTCTCCCATATTCACCTCTAAACAACTATAAAATAGCACCCCAGAATGAATGTTGGAACAGCAGAGCCAGCAGAAAGATAGACTGGAGTGGTCTTTAAACCTGAGAGACTTGGAAGATCCATAAAAGATCCACAAAAGAAGTCCATCTCACTCTAGTAAAAGGAAACAAAACAGGAAACATCTCAGCAAGTCAGCAGTAAGTCCCACCTCAGCAAACCAGTGGAAGATCCTGAGCCTCAGTGGAGTAGAGTAGGCTGACAGCAACACCAGGGCCTCCATGTGTCTTAGCATAGTCAAGGGACCTAGCAGACTTCAGTTCTGAGAACCACCATGTGCTCTTTAGTATATTATTGGATATGCAGGCATTCTCCAGCAAAACTCCATGTGCTCAGCACAGCCCAGGGAAAACAGACATTCTGCAGGGGACAGACCCCCATGTGCTTGAGTGTAGCCCCAGGGATACACAGAAAAACTGCACCTGATCTCAGCATATACCAGACACCACCACTAGGACCCCAATTCAGCACCAGGTAAGCTGCCAGACCCATACAGCCTTCAGCAGTGCCAGCCACCTTCCCATCCTATCCACTCAACACAACACCAGAAATAAGGGCACCCCAGGAGCCTCAGGGCAATATCAGGTAAAGAGCCAGGGCTTACAGTTGCTGTCACAAGAAGCCTAAGCTCCTTAATACTGAGAGCAGAGATTAAAAGGAAAAGAGAAGAAAAATAACAAAAAAAGATGAGCAAATAACAACAAAAAATCTCACCATAGAAAGTTATTATGATAACAGGGAAAATAGAGACATAAACTCAGAAGAGAACAAAAGTGTCAAAACATCGAAAAACAAAATGTGAAAAATAAATAAGAAGTGGTCTTCTGACCAAAAAGAACTCATAAAATCACTCTATAAGGGGCTTACAAATCATATAAGACAGGTAGAAGAAAAATGGGAAAAGGAATTAGAGTGATGCATGAGAATTATGAAAAAGAGTCAATAGTTTGGAAAACTGCTTAAAAAGCATAATTTGCCAAATGGAGAAAGAGGTACAAAAATCCAACCCCTTAAAGATAATAGGCAAATGGAAGACAAAGTATAAAATTGAGGAAAACAACATCTAAAAAGTTAGAATTGGGCAAGTGGAAGCTAATGAATATGGGACATCATAAATCAATTAAACAAATTTTTAAAAATGAAAAAGGAAGAAAATGTAAAATATCTCATGGGAAAAAACTGACCTGAAAAATTACATCCAGGAGAGACAGTTTCAGAATCATTGGATGCAATGGCAAGCAGTATAATACTTTGCTGCTTATTTTAGCTATTCAGCTTTGCCTTTGAGCCTTGTCTTTGATTGTGTCAAGCCTTTTTTGGAAACAGTATACATTTGTATTGCCCTTAATAGGCTTAAGGGAGTTTGGAGACCTTCCCTGTCCTTAATAGTCCTAATATCATCACATGGAGCCCAATATGGGAGGAGCTTTCCAAGAGAGTAGAACAGGAAGGACGAGAGCAGATGAAAAAGTCTGATAAGAGTAAAGTTCAAGCAAGACCCATTGCCTACCCTTCCATCCCCCCCAATCATTTATCTTTCTAACCTCTTCATGGGAGACCATTTAAACTAGTCTATCTTTCTCCTCCTACTGCATCCATTGTACTCCTCTTTCTCATCCCTTAACTTTTTTTGCCACTCTTTTGAATTTACCTTATACCCATGCTCTCTGTCTATGTATATTCCTTGTATCTGTACTGTTAGTGATACAGTTTTTAAGAGTATCATCTTCCCATATAGGGACAAAAGAGGACTGAGATGAGAATGCTTGTGATTTTGGCACTCTGTCTGTTCTCTCTGTATCGATATTACTTTGTCAGAATGAAGCATTCTGTCTTTTGAAAGACTGCTGTTATAGAATCCCTGAAAGAAGACTTTACTGCTGTTTACTAAAGTCCTGAAAGAGGAGTTTACTGCTATTTACAGAAGTCCTGGGATGTTACTGTTGAACTGTGTTTGATTTATCAGACAAAAAGCTTTGTCTGTTGGCTTGTGTTACTTTGTCAGACAGAAAGTGAATTGAGATAATAATGCTGGCAATGTGGGTAAATGTTCTAGTTCTGTTAAGCTTTGTCTTCCTAGAAACAGAAACTTCAAAGGACTTGGAGTGGAATAACCCTGAGGTATAGAACCGGGAACAGAGAAATGCCTACATGTGAATCCAGAAAAGAGTGAGGTGAATCCAGATAAGAAGTGGGAGAGTGGAAGAGGAGCCATGAGGTTTGGAAGTCAGCCTCTAGTTAAGGTGAAAGAAGACTTTACTAGGCTACTCAGTGCTGACTGATGTTATTGTAACTTACTGTGACCTAGAGATGAATGGTCTTTGTACTTTCTGCTGCTCCTTAAGGATGATTGGCTTAATGAAGATTACCCCTTAAGAACAATTGGCATAAGGATTATTAGAAGCCAAACTCAAGTTAAGATGAAAGAAGACTTTATTTGGGTACTCTATTTTGATTGAGGAGATTGTGACTTACTGAATGATATTTTCTGTTTAAGACTATGTGGTCACCTTAGCACTAAACTGTTTTGTTATTTTGTTGTGAATGTTGTGCTTTAGTTTCTTGAATGTCTTGCTTTAGTTTATTGCTAAATAGAGAGTTCACTATACTATGCAATTAGATCCTTAAAGTTATTCATAATAGCAGACTTCAGAACTGCTCATGATTGGTTTTACATTTACCTGAAAACTATAATCAAAAGGAGAATCTGGAAAGCGTCTTTCAAGAAATTAACAAGGAAAACTGCCTTGATGTCCTGGATCCAGAGGGTAAAATGGGCATTGAAAGACGTTACTAATCACCTCAGGAAAGAAGTCCCACAATAAAAACTCCAAGGAACATTGTAGCCAAATTTCAAAACTGTCAAAGAAAAAATACAAGTGATCAGAAAGAAATAATTCAAATACTGGAGAGTCACAATTAGCATTACACAGGACTTAGCAGCTGCAACATTAAAGCATCTGAGGTCATGTAACATGATATTCCAGAGGGCAAAGGAGCTTGGACTACGATAAATAATTACTTACTCTGCAAAATTAATCATAATACATCAAGAGAAAAAAAAATGATCACTCAACAAAATAGAAGGGTTTGAAGCCTTCATAAGGAGAAGACTAGAACTAAACCAAAAGTTTGACCTCCAAGATCAAGACCCAATAAAAGCATAAACAGGTAAAAAGGAAAAGAAAACATAAGGGATTCAATAGAGCTAAATGTCTTATGTCCCTATATGGGAAGATGATACTCTTAAAAACTATATCACTAACAGTATAGATACAAGGAATATACATAGACAGAGAGCATGGGTATAAGGTAAATTCGAAAGAGTGGCAAAAAAGTTAAGGGATGAGAAAGAGGAGTACAATGGATGCAGTAGGAGGAGAAAGATAGACTAGTTTAAATGGTCTCCCATGAAGAGGTTAGAAAGATAAATGATTGGGGGGGATGGAAGGGTAGGCAATGGGTCTTGCTTGAACTTTACTCTTATCAGTATTGATTCAAAGAAAGAATATTATACACAATCAGTGGAATGTAGAAATCTAAGTTACCTGACCGAAAAGTAGGAGGGGAGAAAATTAAGTAAAGATGGGTGGGGTGGGGTCTGACAGAAGGGTGGACAGATCAGGGGAGGTGGTAGAATCAAAGGAAAACACTGGTGAGGAGCAAAAGGGTGAAAGGAGAGAAAGAAAGAGAGAGAGAGACAGACAGACAGACAGAGAGGACAAACTGGAGGAAAAACAAGATGGAGGGAAATACTCAGGTAGTAATCATAACTGTGAATGTGAATGGAATGAACTCTCTCATAAAAGAGAAGTGGATAGAAGAGTGGATCAAAAGCCAGAATCCTGCAATATGTTGTTTACAAGAAGCAGAGATACACACAAAGTAAAGGCAATGGGCTGGACCAGAATCTATTATGCTTCAGCCAAAGTTAAAAAAAAAAGGGATGTAGTAATCCTGATCTCAGATGAAGTAAAAGGAAAAATAGATCTAATTAAAAGAGATAAGGAAGGAAACTACATCTTGCTAAAAGGTACCATAGACAAAGAAGTAATCAAATTAGAAGAGTGAGGAATAGTTTACCTGTCAGATCTATGGGGAAGGGGAGAAATCATGATAAAAAAAAGAAATAGAGAGCATTATGAAATGTAGAATTGAAAGTTTTGATCATATTGAATTGAGAAAACTTTTGTGCAAACAAAACCAATGTGGCCAAGATTAGAAGAAAAGAAAAAGTTAGGAAATAGTTTTTATAGCAAGTCTCTCAGATAAAGGCCTCATGTCTAAAATATATAAAGAACCAAGTCAATTTATGAGAATACAAGTCACTCCCAAATTGATTAGTGAAGAAATCAAAGCTACCTATAGGTTATGAAGAAGTGCTCTAAGCTGCTTTTGATCAGAGAAATGTTAAAGCAACTCTAAAATATCATCTCAAATCAATTAGATTGGCCAATATGACAAGAAAGGAAAATGATAAATGTTGGAGAGGATGTAAAAAAAATTGGGACACTAATGTTGGGACACTAATAGTTTGTGGAGTTGAGAACTGATCCAGCCATTCTGGAGAGCAATTTGGAGCTATGCCCAAAGGTCAACCAAGCTATGCATACCCTTTGGTCTAGCAACACCACTACTAGGTCTGTATCCCAAAGAGATCACAAAAAAGGGAAAAGGACCTACATGTGAAAAAATATTTATAGCAGCTCTATTTGTGGTGGCAAAGTATGGGAAACTGAGGGGAACACCTGAAAAGACTTGTACAAGCAGATGCAAAGTGAAATGAGCAGAATCAGGAAAATATTGTGCACAGCATCAGCAATATTGCATGATAATCAACTATGAATGACTCAGCTTTTATCAGCAGTGGATCTGATGCATGGGTGGGGAACCTGTGGCCTGGAGGCCACATGTGGCCCTCTAGATCCTCAAGTGTGGCCCTTTGACTGAATCCAAGCTTCACAGAATAAATCCCCTTAATAAAAGTATTTGTTCTATAAAACTTGGTCTCAGTCAAAAGGCCACACCCAGGGAACTAGAAGGCCAAATGTGGCCTTGAGGGCACAGGGTGCTCATCCCTAATCCTGACCCTTTTTATACATGTTTTTTATGATTTAAAAAAAATGTCTTGTCAGTTAACTAATGTTTAGGCCACCAAACACTACTATAATATAGCTTACATTTGTTTTCTTTTTACACTCACACAAATATACGCATAGTCACGTAGATAGGGAAACACATAGAAACACGCAGACAGATACACACCCACCATGCAAGGCTTTTGGTGTTTTTTTTTTAATTGCTTTGTTAATAAGTCTATAGTATGGCAATTTTCTTTTCTACTAATTTAGTAACCCAGTCAACAAAGAAATGTGATTAGTTTGGCATGGCTTGTTCTTGTATTTTATTTTTTAACAACAATGTAGTTTATATTATTTAACTGTTATGTCTTTTATTTGACCTTACATCACATTCATTTCCAGTTATGTAGCAACCCAAGTCATGCAGAAACCTTCCTTTTAAAAGAAAAAAAATTGTCAATGAGAACAAATCAATGCAGTCACTATTATCTCACATGATATGCAACTTTCTGTACTCATGGTTCCCACCTGGCAATGAGAGGGGGAAAAATTGAGTAATAAGCTTACAGAGTTTCACAAATAAAATACGCAGAAAATTTATTAAGCAGTCCTCTCCTTTGTCTATAACCAGCCTCTCCATATTCCCCAATACTCTTGACTATGTTTTATCAGCCAGTGAACAAACACTTACGATTTGCTGGAAATTCTGAAAAGCATTGGAGTTATAGAGGACAAAAACGCAGTATCAGATATCAAGAAACTCATATTCCAATGGAGAGAGAACATGCAAATAACTACATACACTTACACATATACACATATATTATATATATGCATATACATACATGCATTTAGTATACATATCCATGCAAATGGTACAAATGTGCCTGCACACACACATGATATTTATGTACACAAACAAGATAGCATAGAAACTTGAACTAACCTTAAGAATTAAATCAATCTGGAAATTTAAGGTTTACCCCCATTTCCCTTGCCTAGTGGGTGGACAGGCTTGAATTATCTCAATAATTGTTTCAACTCTCCATTTTACCCTTGGCTATAATATCAGCAAAGTGAAATGGAATGTTGAGAAGTCATCTGGTGAATTTTTCCCAATTGAGGAAATATAAGCTCTCAAACTTGGTTTTTATTTTTCTTCTTCTCAATTACAGGGTGTGGTGTTTTTTTTTAACTGAATGATGAAGATAATTGTTTCCTCATGCCTCTACTTCACTTTTGTAGACAATAAAGTGAACAAATCTGTAAGTTTAATTAAACAAAAATGTAGTTGTGAAATAAAAAAAACTTGAGGTATCAGTAAATTGAGCACCCATTAAAGCAAGTATATTAGAGTTTATTTAATTTATAATATTTCTCACTATACCATTAATTAAATGTGAGCCCAAGATGGATTGGAAGTGACTCAAAGTTATGGGGTTATAGGTTAAGCCTTTTAGCATTGAGCAACCAGTTCAAATGTGATCTAAGCAGGTGATAAAGGAAAGCTACTGTTATATGATATTGTTCTGATGACTCATGTCAAATGAATTAGTAATCTCAGCTTTATTTCTGGTGGACAGGTGTCCAAAGACAATTGCCCTTGATAGCCTGTCCAGGAAAACTAAGGATCTAGAGAACATGAAGAGAGAACTACCTTCCCAGAAATGTTAAACTCTCAAGGTTTGTTGTTCATTAGAAAGAAAGCTATGTTCAAGCTATTCTTTATATAGCCATATGCCTAGCCTATAAAACTTCTTTGGGAATAAAAGGGATAAGAGTGGGCTTAATAAGACCCAGAGAATAGACTAAATGAGAATCAGATGGTCAACCTAAAAGAAATTCAATATCTTGTGCTTCTACTTTTCTTTTTTCTCTTTGTTGTCATGGTACTATTTTGTTATTTTTGTGGGCAAGACACCAAATATATTTGCTACAAGAAGATGTGTATATCCTACTTAGACAAGCAGAGAGAGGTGTGACTAGGTAGAAGAATAGAGATTAGCTAACATTGGCAATTCTAGAAAGAAAAAAATTAAACTTTGTGGTCATAATATTTTTGAAAATCTTTTACAAGACTAGCTATGGTATTCTAAACTAAAACAGCACATACTTTCAAAAAATGTTAATTTATTTTATTTAGATTAATTATATACTTGGATATATATTTAATGTATTTTCAAAACTATGTGGGATGTTGAAACCTATTCTTGGGGTAAGAGGTAGTCTGCTGAGTTTGTTTTCTGGTCTATTACCAAAATATTACAATTGCCCATTAGGAAGTAGTGGGAGACAGGAATCCAAAGGTTACAGTGAAAATACCTTAGCTACTGACCTGGGTTCAGGGATCAGCTCTTTATTTCACTTTATATGCCAGTTTTACCAGGTCATTTAACCTCTTGGAATGGTTTCCTCATCCATAAAATGATGGAAATGGATTTAATATTCTTTGCCCTGCATGGTTTTATGAGCCTTTGGACATAGTTCCCAATTGCTCTACTTAAAAGTTGAATAAGTTCACAACTCTACCACCAGTGTCTCAATTTGCTGCCATCCCCTTCAACATTTGTTATTTTCCTTTTCCATCCTAATAGGTGCAAGGTAGTAACTCAGATTGTTTTAACTTGCATTTCTCCTATCAATAGTAATGGATAGCATTTTCTCATATGATTGTAGACAGCTTTGATGATTTTATCTGAAACTATTCATATTTTATCAACTGGAGAATGATTCTTGTTTCCATAAATTTGACTTGTTTCTCCATATATTTGACAGATGAGGATATTATCAGAGAAACTTGCTTCAAAAATTTTTTTCACTGTTGCAATTGCTAACTGTATTTCCCTCTCCCCTGCTTATTTCTATTCTCTGTCTCCTTTCACCCTGTCCCTGTGCAAAGGTGTCTTTCTTTTGACTACCACTTCCTCCAATTCACTTTCTACTATGAGCACTGCCCTGCCACTCCCCTGCCCTTCTCTTAAGCCCTTGCTTTCCTCCTTTCCTATAGGATAAAATAGATTTTTATACCCAATTGAATGTATATGTTATTACCTCTTTGGGCCAATTTTGATGAGAGCAAAATTTCCTGCCATTTCTCCCATCTTCCCCTCCATTGTAAAATGGGAGTCCAATTATTCTACCTCTCTGCTTCCTTTTCTCCCAGTGCATTTCTATTTCTTATCCCTTAATTTCATTTCTTAAGATTTCATCCTATCATATTCAACTCACACAGATGTCTTCTATCTATATATACTTCTTCTAACTGCTGTAATAATAAGAAAGTGTTTATGAGTTACAAGTATTATCTTCCCACATAGGAATATAAACAGTTTAATCTTATTAAATGCCTAATTATTTCCCTTTCCTGTTTAACTCTTTTATTCTTCTCTTTAATCTTGTATTTGAAAATCAGTTTGTTTTATTCAGTTATTGTTGTTTCAACAGAAATGCTTTGGAAGTCTCCACTTTCATTGAATGTCCATCTCCCCTCTCAAAGGATTATATTCAGTTTTGCTGGTTAACTCATTCTTGGTTGTAATTCTAGCTCCTTTGGAACTACCAGAATATCATATTTCAAGTCCTCTAATATATTAATGTATACATTGCTAAATTTTGTGTTATCATGATTGTGACTCCATGATGCTGAATTATTTCTTTTTGGCCACTTAAAATATCTCCTAAGAGATATCCCAAAATGAAAATTCCCTGAAATATTATTGCCAAATTCCAGAGCTCCAAGATAAAGAAGAAAATTATTTTCAGTCTTCTTTTCCTGTACATCATTTATGAAGTATTACACATTGCTGTGAATGTACACCAAGGACCTTAGCACAATCTTAGTGTTCTCTTTGAGTCTTATGTTTTCAACAATTATCTTTATAAAGGTAATTCCTAGATCTGTAATTCCAAATCTACTCTTTCTCTAGAGCTTGAGTCTTATACCACCAACTACCTATTTGTCATTTCAAGATAGAAATACCATAAGCATATCAAACTCAAATGTCCAAAACAGAATTCATTATCTTTCCTTCAGAACTGAATTGTCTTCCTATTTCCCTTGTTTCTTTTGTGAGTACCACTATGCTTCTATTAACCTAGGTTTGTAACCTAGATGTCTTCCTTGATCCTTCAGTTTTCTTAAAATGCACCACACCTCCTCTCCCCAGTCCATCTATTGACAAATTTGTTGGGTTTATTCAGGAGTGTGTTGGTAAATTTTTAAGAACTAGTCCTCTGTGGGGAAAATGTGCACATGACAGACCTTTAAGCTTAATCTGCATATTAAGTGTTTTCATTACTTTCTGAAGTCTAGAAATCAACAAAACCATAAATTAAGCTTTGAATTGTAACATTTGCAAATTTTTTTTGCTATAAATGCTAACACTGAAGGTTTAACAATCAGTTCTTGTGAGCTAGTAATATAAGTACTAGTATATAAGTACTAGTATATATAAGTAATATATAAGTACTATATATATATATAAGTAATATAAGTACTAGTCATATAAGTACTACTCTAGTTCAAGTCCTTATCATTTCTCAGTTGTCTTATTTTAATAGCCTCCTAATTGGTTTCTCTACAAAATTCTTTATCCTTCATATAGCCACCAGACTGTTATTCATAAATTCATATCTAACCATATCATTCCCCTATACAAGATGCTTTAGCAGTTTCCTATGACCTCTAAAATAAAATACAATTTCTTCTGTTTGACATTTAAAGTCTTTTACTATCTAGTACTAGCCTACCTTTCCAAAGTTATTGCATATTAATCCCCTTCTCACATCCTACAGTTCAGTCAAATTAGTCTACTTGCTATCCCTCACACAAACTATTCTATCTCCCACCTTTACAACACAATTAATCAACAAGTATTAAATCCCAATATATGCAAAGAATATCCCATATGCCAGGGATACAAGTATGAAGACTGAAATAATCTCCACTTGGGATTAGCTTGCATTCTATTCATGAAATATACTTCCATTTCATCTCTACCTCTTGCAATCTCAAGCCTGGTTCAGTCACTACCTTTCCTCATCTACCCAATTTCTAGTCCCTCCTTCACAAATTGTCCTTATGTTTGCTTTACATATATTTTGTTTCTACTTGCAGGCATTCATTCATCACCCAGATAGAATGGAAAGGTCTGTCACAGTTTTGCTGTTTGGTAATTCAGTTGTGTCTGACTCTTCATGACTCTGTGGTCCATAGCACGCCATGTCCTTCTGTTCTTTACTGTCTCCTGAAGTCTGTCCAAGTAAGGACAGGAGGTTTTCTTGGCAAAGACATTGGAGTAGGTTGCTATTTCCTTCTTCATTGGATCACCTTTTGTCAGAATACTCCACCATCATCTGTCCATCTGGCATAGTTCATGGTTTCATTGAGAAAGCAGTGATTGAGAAGGGACAGGAACTATTATATTTTATCTTTTGTATCCCCAGGGTTTAGCATAATGCCTGGAATATACTAGACATGAAAAATGTTGGTTGGCTGGTTGATAACAATACCCATATTACCTACTCCACAGACTTGGGCAGGCCTACACAACCTATGGCTTGCCAAAGGATTTCAGGTGACCTCTAAAAAATTCTAGAGGAAAACATCCTCCACATTTTTTCACAGGCCAAGAGAAATCATGTGGCATGAATACAGGTTATAAGTAGGTTGTGCCTACCTGAGCTTGGTGAAAAAATACATTGTAAATTAAGAACTCTTTTAATTGTGGATAAAAAAATACTTTATAAGTTTATATGTATAAAGTATTTTTTCAATTTTAAGTCTCTATCAATATCAGTAATTATTGTTGTTGTTATTTGGCATAAAAGACATTATTTAGGATATGTATGATGAGAAAAAGAAGTGGGCCACTTGTATACAAAGTAAGACCAACCATGGCGTTATATTTGAATCAAAATATTAAACCAAGAGAAAAGTCTCCAATATATTGGAAAAAATCTCCCTTGGACCATTAATAAAAGTATATGGGAAGGATTTGCACAGGAATAGAAGGCATGAATTGGGTTGTGGAATCCATGTTCCTCATAGAGGAAAATAGTAATATATGGATTAGATTATTGATATATGAGCTATCAAATTAAGCATTATTATTAAAGTTTGTCTCATATCTTCTGTGACTTAATGATTCTGACAAGTAACTTGGCTAGTCTGATGAGCTAATTAAAGTTAAGGTGTTGATACCAGATCAAGGAGTCATTTTTAAGCACTTATGATGTGCCAGGTATTATTCTAGGCTGGGGATGCAGAGAGAGGTTAAATAAAGACAGTAATAGCCCTGCCCTCAAGAAGCCTATAATTTAATGGAGGAGACAGCATTAAAAAAAGAGGGACATGCAAAAAAACATGCAGAGCAGAAGGAAGGGAACTTTAGATAGGTAGGTTCCAGTGGCTGGGGGAACTTGGAATGGCCTCTTGACAAATGTGGTATTTTACCCGAATCTTGAAAGAGGCCAAGGATTTACAGAGGCATACATGAGGAGTAAGAGTATCTATGACCTGAGAGACATCCAGTGCAAAGTATAGAGAGAGGAAAAAAATTTTCATATTTTAGAAACAGTAAGTATAGCAATATCAATAAAATATGAAATATGTGAAGGAAAGTCAAATGTGAGATTACTACAAATGAAGGAAGCACTAGGTTGGGAAAAATACTTCATTGTCAACAAAAGGACTTTATTTTGACTCTGGAGGTAAAAGCAAGCCACTGAAGTTGTTGAGTAGAAGGGTTAAGGACAATCCCTTTTCCAGTTGTGTAAAGTATGCATCACAGTGGGGAGATGCTTCTCCTTGAAAAAGCCAACCTCTACACAAACATCTGATTTTATCCTCTCTTTTGGTCTAGCACTTTGCCTCTCCCCCCCCCCCATAGTCATCTCTACTGGCTTCTTCTTTGCTGCCTACAAATGCAACCATGTCTCCCTCATCCTCAGAAAAATCATTCACTTAATCCAGCCATCCTCTCTGCACTAGATACTGCTAATTACTTACCTCTTATTCTCTCCTAAAACCTCTTCAATATGGACTACAGTCTCATCATTCCACTGAAACTGGCCTCCCTAAATAAAAAAAATCGTAATTGCCAGTTTTAGTGGCTCACTCTACCTCCGAATCATCATTTTTTCGTGATACTTTGAGTCATTTGACGCTATTGGTCTCCCTCTCATAGCTATTTTCTTCTCTCTCTGTATTCTCCTGGTTCTTCTACTACTACTATTTAATGACTTCTCAGCATCCTTTACTGGATCTGTACCCATTTATTGCCAACTAACTGTACATATTTGCAAAGTCTCTTAGACCCTCTTCTCTTCTCTAAAGTATCTTGCATACTCAACTCATTAGCCCTCATGGTTCCAATTATCATCTCTGTGCTGATGATTTTCTCATCTTTAGGTATAAAGTCCTAGTCTTTTGATGGTATTTGCCATCCTTCTATCACCATGGCTCATAGCCTGAGTGTCATCCTTAACCCCACAATTGCACTCACCCCCACATATCCAATATTTTGCTACATCCTGTTTTCACCTTTCTAACTTATCACTTGAAGGAGAAAATATTGAAAACTTTGCCCTCTGAAAAGCGAACACTTTATGAATGGTTTCAATTTATTTTGGAGAAAGATGAAGTAAGACCTAAGTTGAGAAAATTAGGGGGATAGAAGAACAATGTGTATCTTGGAACAGTTCTTTAGTGAATGGGAAAGAGACTCAAAGAAGAGTAGAAGTAATGTCATGATGACAGGATGGCCCAATTTAGATTAGATAACATAATATTTTAGTGCACTCAATCTGCATTCTCATCACAATTCTAATTCATTCATACCCTTTCACCTTGGGCAACTCTTACTCATATTTTCCCATAAATCTTTCAACATGGGGAAATCTTCCTCCAGATCTTTTGACATCACATGGATTCCAGTAAAGTAGGTAGCTTGCTTTTGTCATATAACCCACTCACTTGCTTTTCTGATTATAAAACTGAAAGACTATTCTAACCAAGAATTTCCATTTTATTCACAGGACTTTAATTTTTTAAACCAAAAGAGTGAATAATTTGATAATAATTTATTGGTAGATGTGGGAAGTTCTTTCCTAGTACCCTACAAATAATACCACATAGATGTTTCCCTATATGTAGGCATCACCCTATATATTGTCATAAATATAAAAAAAATATATATATATATATACTTCCAAAGTTCCAGAGAGCAGTAAGTCCATGTGCACACAGAAAACAATACTTATGTCACATAACTTAGAAATTTGTCTGTGTAACTAAAGCTTTGAGTAGAAAAATTGTAATAGTAGAATTGATAAACATTTCCTGTGCCTAGATTACAAGGTAAAAATGTTAGAAATTAGATATTCATTTTGCTAGAAATGCATCCTAACTATTTATAGCTTTACTATATGGTATATGTCCAGATGGAATACTCAGGATATATAGCATAGAACCCAATGAACTATATTGCCTAAAATATTGTTATATTCTTTCTTATAGAATGAATGTATGTGCCTGTGAATAACATAGAAATTTATAGAAAAATTAAACATCTGAGTCAATGGTTGTTAATTTTTATGTAAAATATATGTGTGTATATGTATGTATTTATAAATATTTCAAAATAATGTGTCTTGGAGAGCTGCAAC
Organism: Pseudocheirus occidentalis; assembly: GCA_028646575.1. Classification (NCBI taxonomy): domain Eukaryota; kingdom Metazoa; phylum Chordata; class Mammalia; order Diprotodontia; family Pseudocheiridae; genus Pseudocheirus; species Pseudocheirus occidentalis. The sequence goes on from CM053600.1 coordinate 63,545,818, forward strand.
TCCCATTTGACTCCTCTCTAAATTTCTGACGTAATGGGTACTATACCTGACAAAGCAAAGGAACACTAAAAGCCAACCCAGATTCAGTAGTGGTGTACTGGAAAACACACTGGACTTGAATGAAGTTCATCCAAGTGCATGAAATATATAGGCTCACAAAACATGATCTTGTGATGATGGCATAGTATTTCATACCAAATGATTCATTTTAGCTATGACTAAAGTTGTCTCTCAAAGGCTTTCTCATCAAATACTCAGCCCTTACTAGAAGTTTGATCATTTGCTAAGCTAAAATGACACCACACTCCATTACAAGAGACCAGTTATCTAAAATGATAGCATTATCGAATCACAGATTTTGAAAGGATATTGAAAACTATATAGTCTCAATCATACCTAAAGTGGGGATGCTTTGAACAATGCACCTCAAAGTTAGAAATCTAGTCTTTATCTGAAGACCTTCAGAAACAGGAAACTCTTCCTCCAGAGGTAACTCATTTCATCTTCACCATTCTAATTGCTAGGATGTTTTTCCTTGTATTCAACTTAACTATACCTCTATGTAAGTTAGGTCTAGGGATTCTAATTTTGCTTTGCTGAACCAATTTGAAAAAATGTTTGAAGATTACAATCATACCATGTCTAAGTCATCTCTTGTCCAAATTAAACATTTTTTTCCAATCTTCATATTGAGAGGTTTTATAGTATAATGTTTTCTTTTACTTCACAAATTATACTGCTGCTGATGGTGCTATTTCCCATCTGTGTGGACCTAATTTTGAGGCTCTTCACTAATGTAGTTGCTCTCTTCTGAATGCTCTCTAACTTTTTAATGTCCTCCCTAATATGTGTTTCCTATGATGGCTATAATAATGTATGTAAAAAGAACAACAACAATAAAACTCATACACTGGGATCCCAAACATTAGCCATCTTCATGTCATCATAAACATTCCATCTGTTTCCTTATTCAAGTTAATGATTAAAATATTTAGTCTAATGGGAGATGAGGAAAATGGACTAGCCTTTTGGAAAGATCTTTTGTAAAAAGTAAAGAGTGAGAAGGGAAAGTAGTTTGAAAGGGAACAAGGGGAAGGATGGAGAGAACAAGCATTTATTAAGTGCCAACTATGTGTCATGCACTGTGTTAAACACTTTAAAAATATTTAATTTTATCCTCAGAAAATTTAATCCTCAAAAGATTTTATCCTCAAAAAAAATTACCCTCATAAAAAATTTTATCCTCATACCTCCCATCCTGGGAGGTAGGTGCTATTATGATTCCCAATTCACTGTTGAGGAAGCTAAAGTAGACAGAAGTAACTTGACTTGCTCAGGGTACCATAACTAGTAAGTTCTTATTTGAACTCAAATCTCCTTGACTCCAGGACCAGTTGTCTATCCACTATAACTCCTACTCGCCTCTAAGGAGGCAGGAGAAACTATCTCTGAAATCTATGTCTTAAGCGTATTTTGGATATGTAATGGATATTATTTATTCAACCACATTTAAAATATACATTTAAAATATATATAAATGAACTAAAAATAACTAATAAACTATGCACATGAATATCAGCAATTTTGTAGTTAGAACAGGACATGCCAAAAGAATATAGATCTGGGAGTTGGGCAAGATTTGACAGATGGTTGGATCTAGACAGATAGAATTACATAAAGGCAAGAGAGGAAGCTCTTTATGAATAACTTCTCTTTTGTTTGTAAAATATGGGAAAAGGTTTTTAGCTAAGAGAACGTGAGCAGGCATATAGTGGGAGGTATGAGGAAAGACAAGGACATCTGGAAAACTACTTTCATTAGAAAGAGAGTGAATCAATATTTATTTTTGTTCAATTGTTTCTGTCATATCCTTCTCTTTCTGACTCCATTTGAGGTTTTCTTGATAAAGACACTCGAGTGCTTTGCCCTTTCATTCTCCAACTCATTTTTCAGATGAGGAAGCTGAAGCAAACAGGGTTAAATGACTTGCCCAGGGACACACAGCTAGTAAGTGTCTGCCCAATTTGAACTCAGGAAGATAGGTCTTCTTGACTCCTGGCCCAATGCTATATCCACTGTGCCATTTAGCTGCCCTGGTGAATCAATGAGGGAGGTGTAAAAGTAGGGCCATAGTGATAGCCCTATTGAGATTATGTAACATAAGTTTGTAGTGCACAAATTTATCTATACCCAATTTATGCCCAAAATTATCTCTTCCATTTGATTTGTCTTAGGAAGATACTGACAGGAAAGGTACCAGACACTTATTTGAACGTAACTGCCAAGCATACAAATTCTGCTTCAGAGAGAGAAACTCCAATAGGTTGACCATGTTATTTGAATGCAAAACATATGCTTGCCAAAATAAAAGAATACTGTTTTATGAAGAACTCATACAAGGCATGTGTTCACATGGTGGTCAGAAGAAGCAATACAAGGACACTCAAGCACTCTCTAAAGAGTTCTTGAACTTTGTTCCAAGAACTTTGGAATTGACTATGTGATATGGGAGAAACTGGCACAGGACCACTCAGCATGGTGTGTCCACATCAGAAGGGTTGAAGGAATGGAGGTGACAGTTATTAAAAACCTTGGTAAACTGTTAAAATAGAAAACACTCCGGGTCCAAAAGTTGGACTTGGAATGAACCAAAGTCTGATCACAGTTTTCAAAGATTATAAATGCATTAATTGCCTGAGAAGGAGTTTGCAAGCTGGAATAATAAGACAATATCCACATCTGTTCAAATGGAAAGGATGTGGTATTTATGAAAGTCAAACAGGAAGTGTGGGTCTAGGGAAAAGATATCTATAAATACAATAAATCATATAGCAGGATGTTTGTTCCTCTTCAAATAAGTCAGGAACCAAGATGTCTGCTTTCCCTTAGATCAGTCAGAAACCAAGATGCTTGCTTTTCTCTCTGTGTTGTTCAAGGCATCTCTGAGTTCAGTTAAAGTTTACTTCACAAAGGATCCCTGGTATGTCAAGCAGCCCTAGGCATCAGAAATCCTCCTGATTGGCTAGTTGTAGTACTCCTCCATTGCCTGGTTCCCCTCTGGAAAAGGGAAACTCTCCAGCATATTTGAGTGGTTAGTACAAGCATTACAGAGCTCATGTCCACACAGTGAAGATAAATAACTAGGTTACAGATTCATTAGTGAAAAGATGGAATGACAAAAGATTATGGGCAGATAAGGGAATTTCAGAATTTGTTAGTATGGAAACAAAACAGTTAAAAGGGACCATAAATGCCATCTGGTGTACTCCCTTAATTTTAGAGATGAGGAAACTGAAGCTCTGAAACATTAAGTGACAAAAAGTCAGGGGCAGAACTGGGATTCAAACCTAGGTCCTCTGACTCAAGATCATTTATTCTTTTCACTGTATCATGCTGTTTTGACTCACAAGGTTCATATAAAAATCAATGTTTGCAAAATATTTTGTAAATTGCTTTTCTTTCTTTTTGACCAAATCTATGATTTTATTGGTATAAGAAACTCTTGTTGAAGAAATTATCTCTACTAATGCAACTCTGTGTATATTTTTCAGAGTATAGTTGTAGAGAATTGCTTAGAGCACTGAGAAAATAGAGTGCTCCCCCACAGTCACACAGCCAGTTTGTTTTTAGGTTGTGCCTTGAACCTGGGACTTTTGGATACAGCTCTCAATGTCTTTCACATAATTATTGACATTTTCTAAATGAAGAGAGAGTGAGGGAGTGGTTAGGTGACACAGTGAATAGAGCACTGGCCCTGAAGTCAGGAAGACCTGAGTTCAAATTTGGTCTCAGATGCTTAACACTTACTAGCCATGCGACCTTGGGCAAGTCACTTCACCACAATTGCTCTGCCCTCCCTGCCTCCAAAAAGCAAGAAAAGAAAAAAAGAGGGAGACAGTAAGGTATAGTAGAAAGAACACTGAAAATAATTAGGTTTGATCTCCATCTAACTGTTACATTCTTGAGCAAGGCTCCAATTTCCTTATCTGTAAATGTACTGTATTAGCTGTAAGATTCTCTTTCCCTGCCACTCCTTCCCTTTCTGAAATTATGTGAAGGTTAGCTAGTTTTTGTTGCAAGTTGTGTTGGAAATCTTTCTCGAATGCATTAGGGCTATTGGCTTGGTAAATAAATGCAATATAATTGCCACAATTAATCCTTCTCTGATGATTTAGGATCTTACAGATCCTCAGGGTAATAATTATGAAAATCATTTCTCCATCATAGATGCTGCTGATGTAAGAAATATTGAACTGACTTTCTGTACTAATCTGAGAACATTTTTTAAAAGTTGTTTTTTTTAACTAAATTAATGATACTAGATTTTTTTTTTACATAACACTTCTAAAAGCAGAATAAAGAAAAACAATCCAACAAATTCTGGTCCGTTTGGTTCTAGATAACTAAAATTTTACTATGTATCACTTTCCTATCCAGTACCAAATTCTTAAGATAATTCACCAGGTCCTCTTAATTCACCAATATATTAAGCAAATGTGGGTCTAAGTTGTGACTCTCTCATCATCATTATTATTATAGAGAACAGAATTGTTAAAAAAAAATGTTAACATCTGCTCCATAACAGGCATTGGAAATGTGACAAAAGATAAAATTGGTCCCTGCTCTGAAGAAACTCATGTTCTAATGCAAAGGATATCATGTAAATAACTAGGTTTTATATATATAAGTCATATACTAGGTTATACATAAGTCATATATATACAGAGAAGATGGGAAGTAACATGAATTCTACTACTGAGTACTCAGATACACTTTCTCCCTAAGAAGATCTACAATAGTCCCAATCACAGACAAAGAATCAGATGCTGTATCAGTCTATAATCAAGTCATGCTTCCCAACTCATTTTGAGAAAATTAAATTTAAGAAAAATAAAAACCCCAAACACTATTATACCCTACTTCTTGCTTTACTATTATAGAGCAATTCATTTCATATACAATGAAAATAGCACCACCATCATCAGTGTATCTTGTAAGGTAAAAGAAAGCAACCTTTATAGTAGGAACTCTTTAATCTACCTATTATAGAAATCACTTTCATTAAATCCTTCCTTCTATTCAAGAGAGTAGATTAGCATAAGTCCCTTTGGACTAGCTATTAATGCCATTCCATGAACCATTTAAATGCAGTTTTAAATTTAATCTCTCCTCCCTTCTCTGTATCTACTTCCAAGAAAAAAATAATTATTTTCTATCCTCATGGATATAAAGTACTTATAGGTCAATGAAACCAGTTTTTTTTTCACTAGGAGAAAAATAAACTGCACCTCCACTGTAATGTCTTTTTAGTAATTAAGGTAATTAAGGGTTATGTTTTGGAATGGTCCTTCCAAAACTATAGTCTCCAAGGACCTCTGTTTGTGGTTGTATTTGCAATTGCCAATTAGATAAAGACTATGTAATCTGAATCCACAAGCAATTATGCTTACAGGCATGCAACTACACTGAAATCCTTTCCTTAGCCTATGGCCAGGGGACAATCAAACCTTTTAAGACTGATGATATCTATTCACTTTTACTATGTAGAGTCCTATTTCATGAGATATACAAGCTGATATGTAGAATGTTTAAAATTATGCTATGATAGGTGTGGCTGCATACTGAATGTTTATATAAGGCATTGAAATTAAACCTAAAGGTAAATGAGAAAAGAGAATGAAATATTAAATATAGCTAAGGATGAGATAATGACTATTTTGAGGATTCATGATTTCACTGATACTAGTGAAACACTTCTGTGTCTTGGTAAATGTTCTTTATGAGTTGTAGTGGCTAAAGATAACCCCAAAAACAAAACAAAAAAAATCATCTTTTGGCCAATCACTGAGAGATGAGCCCCCCCCCCTCTTTCTCTCTCTCTCTCTCCCTCTCGGTGAGCCACACTTCAATTGACAAGAGAATTAATCAATTAATGAGTTAAAAAGCTTTTATTAAGTGCATAGCATTTGGCTAGTAGGAAGGGAATTGCTGGGAATATAAAGAAAGGCAAAAACATGGTTTCTGCCTTCAAGGAGTTCACATTCTAATTGGAATAAAATATGTAAACTAATATGCAAATACTAGATATACAGAGTTTAAATGAGAGGTCTTCTCAAAGGGAATCTCAGATACCCATACTCACATATCCATTCTAAATATTTTATTTTCATCTTGTTAGAACCTTTGAGAATGCAGTTAGGCAGAGGAATAATATTTTGGTGGAGGGTATAAGAAAACAATTATGGTATTAGTAAGTTATGCAATGCCTTAGTAAAACCAATTTTTAACTAATATAACATTTTACAAAATCTAAGCATGATTTTGATAATTTTTGTAATTGTAGAATACACATTGTCTTACCCTTTAGTACATTGTTAAGATACTAAAGAAGGACAAAAAACATAGTCTCGTTTAGGGGCTGTCTGAATTTGAATGGTTTTAAACCTATAATTCAATTTAATCAATATTTTTTTTTTGCTTTTTTTTTGGAGGGCAGTTGGAGTTAAGTGACTTGCCCAAGGTCACACGGCTAGTTTTTTGTGTTAAGTGTCTGAGGCCGGATTTGAACTCAGGTACTCCTGACTCCAGGGCCGGTGCTCTATTCACTGCGCCACCTAGCCGCCCCCTAATCAACATTTTTTTAAAGCAGATAGTTTTTTTAAATTTTCCTACCTGGTGTTAAAGTATATTAGACAAAGCATAAAACCAAATTAATATTTCAGAAGCTAAGGTGATTCTACAAAAAGTATCTAGGTGGTAGTCTCATTTTTTTCACTTGGAGTTTGGTGCTTTTTTAAAATCGAATTATCAAGTTCTAGTAGTTCAGATAATCTCATATTTTGAAAATTGTGCCTAATGTTTTCTTTCTTAATTAGAATGTAGAATCATATTACATTCAAATCTAAGTCCCTTGAAAGAAGAGATTGCTTCATTCCCAGAGCCTAGCATAGTACCTGGTATGTATTAAATGTTTATTAAAACTTGGTGATTAAATAATGGATTGATCGTATTTCTCCCATATAACCATTTGAGAATCCATCTATATCTACTTCATGCCAAATATCTCAAAAAGTTTTAATGGTTGCTATTTTGTTGGTATTTCCCATTGCCTGATTATTTGATGACATTTAGGCAAAATATCTTGTATTTTTATCACATCAAGAATATCATATTCTTTATCGGCAATACTGGATTAAATGTAGTTACATCTTCAGTCTCTACTTTACAACACATTGCCATGAATATAAGGCAAAAACCCCATAATATGCTCATTTCTTCATTTTAAATTAGCAAAAATAAATAAATTAAAAGATGCTTTAATGCAGGAATCTTCATCATCATCATTTCTATAGCGTCTTATTATCACAAAGTGCTTTCAAATGCATTTTTTTCATTCAATCTTTGCAACAATTCTGTAAATTACATAGTGCAAGCTTCATTACCCAAAGAGGTGAAATTGCTTGCTCAATATCACACAGTGAGTAAATTTTAAACTCACTTTCTGATTTTAGTTCAGTACCACTGTATAATAAGCAGTTCTTTCCCTTAACATAGCATCGAAGAAACAAGTATTTTAAAAAAAAGCAATTTAACTTTATTGTTTAATTACTTTTTTTTCCAAATCATGTTCAGTGATGCTATTAGTTCTTTGAATATTTGAATTGTATGATCATTTGAATGAAAGAAAATCAAATTATTAACAGCTATTAGAAGGAAGATTTTCTACTTTTGATTTAAATAAGAAATAAAGATTTCTGATGTAGGGAATCCAACCTGGTGACTCAGAAAGAAATTCTGATTCATAGCATCACAGAAGAATATTTATTGGACCATCATTCACAACTAAATCATTTTTTATATTTTTGGATGTGCAATTTATTTGATTTCTCAAACAATTTTCACCATTCTGACCTTAGTTGTTATATAGACCTTCATTCTCACTTTTGTAAATCTGAAGAAAATATCGCTTAGGGCAGATAATATCAGGACTTAAAACTGGATTTTATCTTCATATAATCAAGGAAATTGTAGATTTCAATCTTTGAAAGATACATTGACTTTTACAAATATTTCAAAGTGAATAAATTACAATAATAAACAACACTTGTTTTTATTACAAATAATAATATCAATAGATAAAATATGTACCAATGCAGAAAATAAGGATGCCTCAGAAGAATGAAATCCTAAAAAGAAAAGAGTAATTGTTCTATTTGCTTTGATACTTCCCTTTTCAACACCAACGATGATAATTCATTTACACTAATATGAGATAATTGTTTTATGCAAAAGCAAGTTTGACTCAATCCAGATGCTCATGTGATCTCAGCAATTCAAGAGTTTCCTACAATGATGAAGAATGCAGCCATGCTATGACTCTCCATCTGTGCTGCTCTTGTACCACCAAAAGTTTACCAAAGGGCAATTGTTCCGCTGAACATGCTGGAGACCTCCTTTGCTTTCTCCTGATATTGAGGTTATAGTGGAGTATCTGGCCACCCTTCTATCATTCCTTGCTCCCAGTTATCCATCTTCTCTTTTTGGTCATAAAATTACTTGATGATATGTCTTCCTCAAATTCTTCAGTATTCTTATTGATTACATTTTACAGTCAGTTTACATACACCCAATCCCTTTCTGCTGCAGTTTGTGTGATTTCTAGTTCTTTGAATATAGCAGTGCTATATTCCATGTCTCATTGCCATTTGTTTTTTTTTTAGTCACTTTCAGTCACATCTGACTCTCCATGGCACCTTTTGCAATTTTCTTGGCAAAGATAATGGAATGGCTCACCATTTCTTTCTTCACTTTATTTTATAGACGAAGAAACTGAGGCAAACAGGGTTAAGTAATTTTCCCATGGTAACACAGCTAGTAAGTATCTGAGATGGGATTTGAACTCAGATCCTATTGACTCCAGGCTTAGCCAGGTTACTGTGCCACCTAGATGCCTCAATACTAGTAAAATATTTGTATTAAAAAGAAGTAGGTTTTTGCTGTTATGAGAAGCTTGGAGTCAGTAAAAGAGATTTGCAATTTCTTGCAAACAATATCATCCTTTTAAAATTCTAAGTGCAAATTGTTTCCCTTTTCTACTTTCAGTCCAAAGTCTAGATTTACTTTCACCCTTTTAAAGATAAGATTTCACCATGTACTCAGATAGAAATATTGTAGTCCTTTCCAGTGTATCTGAGTGCATGATAAAATCTGAAGAATAGACAGTCTTCAAATACTCAATCTTTCTTCTGTGAATAGACAAACCAAACTTCTTTAAATAATTATAGGACTTTTCCATGAGGCTATGCAGAGTCATGGAACTTGATGTAATAAACACATCATCTGCAAACAGGAGCATCTAGAGTATCTCACAACCCACAAGGATCTCTTCAACATCAACTCTGTCCTGGATCTCCTCAATCATATTTTGTTGCATACTTGGGGGAGCAAGTATCTTTCTATTTTATGCTTTACCTTATGGTTGTAAAGCCAAGAGTGAATGGCTTTCCAGAGGATTTCTGCTGTGAATAGCTTTAAGGTTCTGATCACACAGAATAGTAAACTCTCTATTTATTCAACAGTAAGCTAAGGTAAAACATTCACAGAAACCAAAGTACAACATTCACAAGATATAACATAACGTCACTAAAATGGCCACATAATTTGAAACAAAAAGTATCATTCAGTAAGTCCTTAACTCAATCATCCTTAAGGAGCAATCCTCCTTAAGAGACACAAAGTACAAAGATCAAAGTTTTCCCACCCCTAGGTCACATTGTCTTAATCTCTCAGTCAAAAAGTCTTCTTTCTTCTTGATTGGAGATTGGCTTCCAATCATCCTTAACTCAATCATCCTCAAAGAGTACAAGGTACAAAGTAAAAAGTTCTTCTACCCCTAGGCTACAGTAAATCATGATTTTGTCAGTCAACACTAAGTACTCAAGAACAGGTCTTTTCATCTTGGCTTGAGGCTGGCTCCCAGATTCCATGGTTCCTCTTCCACGGTCCAAGCATTTGCCTGAATTCAATCAAGCATCACCTATATTCATAGGTAGGCAGCTCTCAGATCCTCATCCAGTTCCCATTTCATACTGAAGCTCACAGTGTCCAGTATACCTCAAGTCCTTTGCAGTTTCTGTTTCTTGGAAGATAAAACTTACCAGATCCAAAACAACATCCATACACATTGCTGGCACCATCATCAATATACTATCTGCCTGTGAAATCAACACAGGTACACAATTAAGGTCTGAGAACTCAACACAAATTATAAGTATAGTCCCAGAACCTCTGAAACTCTCCTCTAGGACTTTTGTAAATAGACAACAAGAAAATCCCCTTTCAGGGCTTCAAGTAAGGTTCCAGGGCTTCTATACAAAGTATCACAAACACAAATCAACACAGACAGAACAGACAGAGTGCTGAATACCACAATTTTTACCTTCTCAGTTCTAGTGTCCTAGCTGTGCTCAGCTTTTTATCTGTCATTAGCTCCTCCCTGTTATGCTCACCTCTTGCGTCTTTCCTGTTCCTGTCTTTGGCAAGTCCCTCCCACTGTGGAATTCAAAGATTCTGTTTCTTAACAAAGACCTTATACAATGAGGGCAAGGCTCAAAGACATTTGAACTGAAACAAGGTGTTAAGTACTTCTTTGCTTGCCATTATGATGGTCATCATCAAAGAGCCACTGAACATGGTTATGTCTGTTCTTACATGTTCTAAGAAATGAATAGTGTAGATATAGGGATGGGAAAAACTTATTATTGAAAAGACTGTAAGGCAGTATTTTTTGTACTATTTTGAACTATTAAGTTCAATTTTTGCAATCCTGAAACAAAAACGACAATGGGATCTTATTTTTAAAAATATCTTTTTCAGTTGTGCAATGGTAAAGACATGATCCATTGTTGAACAATGTTTGTGAAAGCCTGCTGCTTGTCTCCTATCCTTGTCTCATCAAGGATGCCCTCAATTTTTTTTAAATCAGTGGGAAAGTGGGTATATAGGTTGATAAGGTCCAAGTAGTCTTTCCTCTTTTAGATTCCTTAAAATGTACTTCAATACCTTTACAATCATAATTCAACTATATCATGCAGTAATAATAGTAATAATATTGACAAGAAGCCTTTATGTAGCATTTTAAGGTTTTCAAAGTGCTTTACATACGTTATCTCACTTGATCCCCACAAGAACTCTGGGAAGTAGGTGCTATGATTATCTCCATTTTACTGAGGCAGGTAGAGGTTAAGTGACTTGCTCACATTCATTTAGCTCAGTGGTTCTCAACCTGTAGGTCTCAACCCCTTTTGGGGTTGAACAACTCTTTCATATGGGTCACAGGGGTCCCCTAAGACCATTGGAAAACACATATTTCCAATGATCTTAGGGCTGAGACACTGCTCCTCTATCCATTTCCAGGCGAGTCTGCCCACATACAGATACGCACACATACAAGTATTAAAGGGTCTTGGCATTAGGAAGGTTGAGAACCACTAATTTAGCTAGTAAGTCTCTGAGGCAAATCTCCCTGACTTCACATCCAGTGCTCTTTCCCTTGCACTACCTAGTTACCTCTCCTCAATATATAGTTAACATAATTAATATATACATAAATATAATTAATCCAAATTAAGTTGTATTTCCTTTGTTCTCCTTAGTGTAATTTCTCCTTTCTTTTTAAATAGTTCAAAGACTGTGGGTGAGCCCAATATTCTTGATATAAAATGACACTTTATTGTAATAATCTTTTACAAATCTTTTACATCTATCTTCTGTTTGTGTTTTTCTTTGTATTTTCATCCTTCACTGCCCTTGGGATGTCTTTATCCAGTTATATATTGTGTCAAGCTTGCTTTAAACTGATTTTACCCTCCATTGCCTCTCTTTGTTTTGTGAAACTATATTGCTAATAATCATCCATCATCTTTTGTTGTTAGATGTTATAAATGAGTTTATTTTCTAACCTATTGGCAGCTATCCTTCTCAATTTGTCAAGTAAGTGAAATACATAGGTTATTTCTGAGTTCTTGTTGGAATTATTCTTGTTGCAGTTAATTTACATGGTTTTAACTTTAAGATAAAATTCTTGTAGTTGTAGATGATAGCATCAGTATAATTTCTTTTGTCTATTTCCTGTTTCAAAAATTTTCAATAATATGTAGATCATTCACATTTAATTTTTTTGTATATCTCATATTTTTTCTTGTTACTATTCTTTCTTCTATGATGAATTGATGGTGCACAGATGGCCAACTCAGGGTTAATTCCCCTAATAAGACTTTTCCTCTGTAAATTGTAAGGAATTTTATTCTTGTGATGCTGTTTGTTTCTTATCTTGTCCAGTGTCTGCCATCTTTGTAAATTAAGTTTTTGTAACATAAAGATAAGAGACATCTATAGAAGGAATTATATTAAGATAAAGGAGGCCTTTCATGTGGTGAGAGTAAAGGTTTAGTATACAGACAAGTGGTATCCAAGAAATGTAAAAAGACCTAGGGAAAGAATGCCAGTCATGTTAGAAGCTTCACCTGTGAAGGATGTATAGCAGAATGTGGGCCAGAATTGCACAAGATATGAAGGCATTGATGATTTGTGAAGCACATTAATAAAATGATTATACATACAATTGAAATATCAGATTCATTGAAGTATATAAGTTAAAGAAATAGTATGATAAACTCCAAATTACCATATCTGATTGCCCAACGGTAAGGATTGCACAAGTGCAACCCAGCATACTTTTACGTACAAGTAAGTTGACCTTTATACCTTCACATTCTTCTCTATCACCTTTATGCTTTGTACTGATAGTCAGATATTGATGAGATAAAATACATTTAAATTCATTTCACTCACTCCCCAATGCTAACTAAAACCAATAGAAAACATTTTGAACAGCTATGAAATATATTAATAAAATGCTATCTGTAGGATGTGCTTGAGTGATTGTGAATAGAATATATGTTCTATCCTGTAAGTACAAGTTTAGCCATCATGGACTCCATTTATACCTTTCATTCTTGAAAAAAAGTAAATTTTATAGAATGGTTCATAGAGTGTTGGTTAAATAAGGCGATGAAAGATTGTGCTTGTGGCTTGCCCTATGTTTTCAAAGAGGACCATGAGATCAGGAAGATGATGACTTGACTTGCAATTGTATTGGATTTGAATGAGGAAGGGATATTCAAAGTCACCAGCCTCACTTTCTCCTCCAGAGCTGTCAGGATAATTGGAAATGGCCCAGGATACAAGGGGATTCCTTGACCTTTATAAGCTATGGTCTTTTCAAGTTCTCACTTTGAGTGAGTTAATGCCCATTCAGTAAATATGTATCTTCAAGAAGTGAATCTAGTAAATCCATTAATTAAAAAAAAATCAAACTGGGATGGAAAGACCCTCAGGGTTGCTGGCCACAATAGAGCCAGTAATTACATTCAATCTGAGCTTGGAGGGCTCCAAAATAACCACTAAGTGGTGTGCTTGGGCAAGGACCTATTGTTGACCAATCAATGAGATCCATAGTGAATTGGGTTTAAGGCATAGTCTTTTAGAAAGAAATCCATCCAGTAAACTCCTAGCTAACTAGGAAGATTTTGGCCATCACATTTACCTTCCTTCTGTCCTTACCTTCTGTCCTTCGGGCAGAACACCCTCAGGTAAGGGTATGATACAGAAGAGAGGGGATGAGAGCAGAGGGGAGGAGAGGAGAGCTGAGTTGCCCAACTGGAACTGGCCATGTGGGTCCCTATTCCAGTAGCTTGGACCACTCAGAGGTTGTTATTTGTCCTTTGTTTTGGAAGAGGACCATGACATCAGGGAGAGGATGACGTGACTTTCAGTTGAATTGGATTTGAATGAGGGAGGGTGTGCAAAGTCACCAGCCTCACTTTCTCTTCCAAAGTCATCTGGGTTCAGTGGCCATATAGTGATTAGTATGACTGGAAATAGCCCAGGATGCAATATGACTTCCACCATTAGGAACCTTCGGTTTTTATTCTAATGGTTGGGACAAGATTGCAGAAAAAAAGTACAATTTCATTTTATTCAGCATCATATTAATAAAAGCATAAGATAAGCAATTTGAAAAGTATTTATTGACATTATACTGGTAGATATATTTCCTTGTCTAAATTGTTAATTTAATTGTTATAGCCCTAAACTTATAAATAGAGAAGAATTTTTGTTATTGTGTAAAAAAGGTTGGTTTTTTAGTCCTCAAATTACTTATATTTGTGGAATTAAAAATAGATTGGATTAAGTATTTGTTTAATAAATAAATTTTAACCTGAGATTGGAACCTATATTTGCATAAGACTTTCTTCATTGGAGAGAATCATTAACATTCCATGTCTTTCATCTCCATATTCTTGAGGAATAGAGTTGATAAGAATTTGGAAGAGGTAAGGGAGAGGAGACTCCTTTTTGGGGTGGAGTTCCAGACTCAAGAGAGAGCTTGAGTTTTTGAGTTCTAGTCTCCCTTCAAGGAGAAGTCCCTGGAGGGACAAAAAGACCTTGGGAAGAAGTCAACTAGCACCTCTACTATGTCCCTATTTTTAGCTTGCCTCACTAAAGGGTTATGGAAATCTCCCCTTGAGTGAGAATGGGAATTCTGTCTATCTAGCTGTTTCTTGCTCTGTCTCTGATTCTCTCTCACTGTCTCTGTCTATCTATCTCTATCTCTCCCTCTTTTTCCTCTCTCTCTCTCTTATTGAGATAGTTCACTGCTATTGTGAGAACTTACTCCTTGTTTGTATTGTCTGGTACTCCCTAATCTGTGTAGCTTCTATTTACTGTTACTTTGGATAAATGTGTTTATTTACTATTCGATATTTCTGATGGTCTTTTTGTAACCAAATATGATGAGAAGGAAGTCAAGTTTCTAGATACCACTTGGGGTATTCCTGCCCTCTTAAGGGATAGTGATCAGTAAAAAGAAACTTAAATCTAAAAATTATTTGCTCGAATACTCTTTAGGATTATAAATAGATATCATCCTAGTTCAGTAATCCCTTTCTGAGGTAAGCAAAATGTCTAGACTCATGATCCTAATATCCTATTCCCTTCCTGACATGGATAAATGTCTCCTTTGATGAGGGGTATTTGAGAATTCAGAGATATCTGTTTATTCTTCCTTCAGGTCACGTATAGACAAACCCATGTGGATATATGCATAACCTACATTGGCAACACACATGCCTTACAAAAGTATGATTCAGAAGTCCCTGAGGGTGAATAAACATTGAATCTCAGTGTAAATTTTATAGGCACTTTCCTAAAAATAACTATTCTTTAATTGTCTGTGAAAAGTCTATACAGAAAAGAATAACAGAGTCATTGTAGGGGCAAAAAAGCAATAAAATCCAAACAAATGTATTTCCTAATAGTTTAAGCTATTGCTAATGCTAATGTTGTAATGTGAATTATAATACTTAGATAATGAATTTGCAGATTTCTGAAGTCATGAACATTTCAACTCACAACTTCTCATGCTAAATGAATATGCAAATATTGTTAAGATGATTGTCTACTGGGTTAATTTTGCTTAAAAAGCACATTAACTCTGTGATCATAATAGGACTAATCAGAACTAGTTCTAATAAATATAGCAACAAAGGTAAATATTAAAAGAAATGCAAACAATTTGAAGGAAGGAGGGATGTAAAAAAGCACTTATGAAGCATGTTGGTTCTTATGTTCCAAGAACTGTATGAAGTATTGGAGATAAAAAAAAACGGTTTTTCTCTTCTGGAGAAGCTTATATTCTAACTAGAAGAGAAAATCTACTATATATTAGCAAAACTCTTTATGTTAACTGTTGGATGACCTATGAATTTTTCAGTATCAAGCACAAATTAGCAGAGGACTGGCCTGAGTCAATAGTCACTAGCTCTGAACAATACATATGATAATGGGATTCAGGCGCAAGGTGAATGCCAAAATTCAGAATCTGTAAGACTGCACAGAAATACAAGTATAAAAATTCAGAACTACTTAGGGTGCATGGGAGTATCAACTTCTCATGTCCCGGAGACTGGAGTGGATTCACCATTAGAGAAAAGGAAGTGGTGTTAAGCGCATGATTTGTTAGGGAATTTAGCTTCAGTGATAGACATGGAGATAAGGATTATAGGAACAAATAAAAAGTGATGGTGGTACACTCAAACATACACATACACACAAATATGTATGCAAATAAATACACATGCATGTGTGTGAATGTGTGCATGTTTGTATAACAGGTCAAAACAATCTGAATGGTAGTGGTTTAATTGTTAATGTAAATGAGTCATTGGTCTGAAACAACGTTCATAGGCAAGTATAAAAAATACAGGTAACAGTGGAAAAAAATTAAAAGAGTTGTAGAAAAAAGGCTTAAGAATCACAAAAACAGGTTTTTTTGAGATATATTTGGGAAAATGGGGCTTAGAAAAGGAATAAGGCTGCTGCTTGCTATGGTTGTGATATTGACAAATGACAGAGCCTCTCCATTATTATTTTGCTTCTATTTTCTGTCAATGTAAATAACCTGTGAAGTGGAAAGGATGAAACAAAAATGAGTAATGGAAAGTTGACTCTCAAGATAGGTAGGGTTATAATAAGAGAGTAACCCTTAATGTGATGTAATCACAAGGTCCAGAAGAACTACATTCCAAAGTATTAAAAACTAACCTATGTCAGCCAGTCAGTAATCATTTATTAAATGATTACTAAGTGATAGGCACCATGTGATTGCTTCCCAAATCCTGAGAAATAGATGTAACTTAGGACTAAAAAAAGGGAAAAAATTATTCTAATTTTTAAAAAGAAAGAAGAAAATGCAACCTACAAACCACAGGCCAAAAAGCATGGCTTAAATTCATGTAAAAAAAAGTTGGAACTCATTATTAAAGAAAAAGTTAGAGATCATCCAGAAAGGGGAAACTGATCAAAGATTCTCACTGAAATGTCTTCTTCAAAGTCATAACAGGATAACAGATCTTTTTTTGACAGTAATTAGATTGATATATGAAAGAAATGACATAGATACAATCAACCTAAATTTTCGTAACACATCTTGCAAAGCTACTTGTACAATTCCATTATTGACATCATGGAGAAAAGCCTGCCAAAGAGTTGAAAAGTTTAATGTACTTGGAACTGGTTCACCCAAGCAGTAGTCATTAATAGGTCAATGACAACTTGGAAGAATATCTATATTAGAAGACTTCAGGGAACAGTGATTGTTTCTATTCTGTTTCGCTTCCCCCCATCCCAATTAAATACAATTTAGAGATTATTATAGTTTTAATACAGTGAAGTTCATGAAATAGTGTGAGGATCAAAGCAGTCCAATCCAAGGTAAAAACAACCAAGGCAGAGCTTTGAGCCAATAACACCTTATAACACATCTTCCTCACTATATGAGATGCCCCTTCCCTCTAAGATCTTAGTTTCATAATGTTTAATACATAGATCAGCAGTTCTCAACCTGTGGGTCTCGACCCCTTTGGGGGTCGAATGACCCTTTAACAGGGGTCACCTAAGACCATGAGAAAACACATATTTCCGATGGTTTTGGAATCAAGAAACCACTCCTCTATCTGTCTCCAGGTGGGTCTGCCCACATGCAGATATGCCCACATACAAGTATTAAAAGGTCACACAATTAGGAAGGTTGAGAACCACTGACCTACATGATACAGAGCCTCATTGGTTGATAGAGCTTTACCTTGGTCCTCCACAAGGGTTTATACAAAATATACAATCCTGTTGGTTGGTAAAAGAATTCATGAGTAGACCTTTCTGGAGGTTGTACTGAACCAATAAATAGATCTGTGGGTTGGGCTGATAGACAAATGTCAAAGCATCTACTTGGACTAATGGGCTGTTAGAAAGGCAAGCCACAGGCAAGCAATCAGGGTCACTTATTAGCTAAATGCTCATGTTTATCTCCCTGTGTTTTCCAGTAAAGGGATGACAAGGGATGGAGGGGCAACAAAAACAGCTGAGGAACTTTCCATGTCATTGAGTCACCTCCACCATATTGAATTTGCTTACTATAACAAGGCAAAAACAAGGGTTGAGGTCCTCTAGATAGCTTTCTATGATTTAAGAAAGTGAACTTACAATTTGAAGTTCACAGTTCTGTGGCTTAATATATAGACCTTAGAATGATTATTACTGTGGAATCATATCAAACTGATTAATATTGATTGGAGCAAAATAGTGGTTTAGTTAAGCAACTATCACAATAATTAGGATCAATTTTTATACGTTATAAATATAGGTTGAATATAATAAGATGATTTGAGATTAAAGAAGAGTGAACATGTCACAATTAACTATAAGATCCCATTGTAGTTACTGGTTGTAGTCACAAAAATACAAAAAGTACTTGATTTGATAGAACAAAATTAAAACAAGACATCTCCCATTATTCCAGATCGAGGTCTTTTAAGATCTTGGAAGACATAACAATAGAAATAATCCTGCTCAATGATGTTCTTTTAATATACATCAAATGAAGTTCTGTGAAATGTAATGGCTTCCTGTTACTTCAAGGATCAAATGTAAAATTCCTTGTTTTAAAAGTCCTTCATAAACAGGTCCTTTTCCTGCCTTTGCAATGTTACTACTCTTCAAATACATTGTGATCCAATGACACTGGTCTTTTTGCTATTCCTCACTAAAATACTCCATCTCTATACTCTCAGCATTTTTATCAGCTCCATATATGTCTGAAACAGCCTCCTTCCTAATCTCTACCTACTAGATTCCCTTACCTCCTTCTAATCTCAACTAATGTCCTGCCTTATGCAAGAAACCTTTCCCAATTCGCCTTTATCTTAATGCCTTCCATTTGAGACTATTACCAATTTTTTGATGTATATTTGATTTGTACATAATTGTTTTTAAGTTATGTCATCTATTTAACTGAGGTACTTAAGAGTAGGCTCTATTGGATTTTTTTGCTTTTCTTTGTATTCCTAAACCTATAAACAGTATTTAGGAAATATTGTCATTTTCTTATATTAGCATGAGCCAACTACCTTAATTATTGGCCTTTTATTTAGAGTTGATTATAGGTACACTGATATTAATCATACATTTATCCTGATATGCATTTTGTCAATGAACTCAGTCAATTAACAAGCATTTATTAAGTGTGTACTCTGCGCCAGGTTCTGTGCTAAGTGCTAAGGATACAAAGAAAGGCAAAATGCAATCCCTGTTCATATAATCTAAATGGGGATAACAGTAATAAATCACCAATATCACCTCAATACTATTGAGGGTATTCTCAATAGTAGTGTTTCCAGATTCCTGATGCATATAAGTCTTTGGGATTTGGGAATGAGAAATAGGAATTCCTGGAAATTCTTGAGAATTCCTGAAATCACAATTTATTGTCTATTTTCATAACATTTACGTTTTTAAATAGTGTGATCATAACAATAAATATTGAATTTTTTCTATGACAAGGTTATGCTTATTATTTCAATAAAAATATATAAAAACATGGTTTATTATTATTTTGATTCATTATTTCATTATGATGATTTCAAACACAGGCTTTAATTAGCTTGCTGTTTTTTGCCTTTATCTTTTGGAAAATTCTTATAATATTTTGATACTCTTTATCTATTATTATTGATACTAAGAAAATTAGTATTTACGATTATAGAATGTAGTAAATATATAAACCCTGGGAAACAGCAGTGAACATCAATGAGAAGTATTTGTATGATATAAATGCTGATATTCTAGCAAAGTTAGCAGCACCACGAAAAAAAATCATGTGTTGGAATTGACAATTTGAGGATTTATTTTTGCTTTCAAAGGTTGCTATTTCTTAGAAAAACACTCATAGAATTTTCATAAAATATGCTCTTCACATGTGCTTATTAATAGCTATGAGTAGGAGATGTATTTTTAAACAAATAAGGGATAAAGGCAGTTACAAAAGATAAAATAAATGCCTTTGATTACATGAAACCAGAAAGCATATGAGCAGACAAAATTAATGCACCTAGAAAATAAAACAATGAGGACAGAATGGGAAAAATATTTGTATTAAAATCCTCTGATTTTAATTACAAGATTTGAATTACAAGAATACAAATAATTTTACATATATATATACATATACATATAAATATACATATATATATTACCAATTCCCCAATAGATAAGTTGTCAAACAATATAAGAAAAAGTTCTCAAAAGAAGAATTATAAACAGTCATAATCACATGTAAGAGTGCTCTGAATCACTAGTAAGAGAAACACAAATCAAAACAACTCTGAAGTTATATCACACATTTTGTAAAACTGGCAAAGACTACATAAAATGTCAATAATCAATATTGAAGGAGTTGTGAGATGATAGGCACAGTGATACTTTATTGATGTAACTGTTAATTGCTATGACCGTTTTGAAAACAATTGGAATCAAGAAAGATGGCTAAAATGTCCATACTTTCTGAATCAAATATTCTATTATTGGGCTTATAAGACAAAGAAGTCATTAATAAGAAATTTCCATATACTTTGAAACATTTTGAACTGTACTTTTTACAAATAGAAAAGAACTGGAAGTAAAGTATAGTCTCATCAATTGAGGAATGTCTAAACAAATTGTAGTACACGAATATAGTGGAATATCATAATGTTGTAAGAAATGATGAATGTGATATACAAATTAGATCATGGAAAAATGCCATGAAATGATACAGAGAGAAGTAAGCACAGCCAAGAAGACAATATACACAATGACTACAACATAAAGTAGAAATAACAACCGTGCACTTAAAACTATCAAAAATGAACGTGAAAAAATTATAAAAATTAAGTTTGATTTGAAGAAAAGCTATGAGAGGACACTACCAACTTACTTCTTCGTGGAGATGCGAGGTCCACAGGTATTTCACAGTGCACATTTTGGACTTGTCCAATGTATTGATTCATTATGCTGATTTATCCCTCTTATTTTTCTTTTTTGTCTATCTGTTATATCAGATATACTATCTGTTATGTGGGATGTATCTTATTTAAAAATGCTGGTGATGATGTTAAAAATAGAAGAAATTAATAAATCATTAAATAGCATTTATTTTGTCTTTATGAACAATGTTGACCACATACATTTATTGATCTGATTAAATTTACTGAGAAGAAGACTAGGAGGAAATGATTGAAGGGAAGAATGAGAGAAAGAGAAAGAGACAGAGAGGCAGACAGACAGAGACAGAGAGGGACAGAGAGAGACAGAGATTGACATTTAGAATTGAGCTGTTTTGCCAAAATGTTTTCTCTGACTAGAACAATTTTCCTTTTTTTTCCCTTTTCACTTAAGTGATATAACATAATTCACCCCCCCCCATTTTTCTTCTTTCTTTTCTCTTTTTGGGGGAATGAGCCTTTTTATTTTGTAATTTTTCTTCCTTCCACAGTTATTTCCCTCCACCAGAAATTTGTTTCATTGCTATGATAAATATCAATATAAAATACTGTCTATCATGCCATTAAATGGGATTCAGGTATCTATGATTTGTATATAACTCAAATGTAGTTTTTGTTTCATTGCTACTGATATTTATATTTGATTCACAACCTATGCATCTTTTTTCCTAGAACATTGTTCTTCATGGTTGCTATCTCTGCTGCAAAAATCTGAGATTTTTCTCTATATCTGGTTTCTGCTTGTTAAACCTGTTTTGAACTGTTCTTTGGGCTTTTAGGGTGACCAAGCACTTGTTCATATTCTATAATAAATAACTTGGTGTGGTCAAATTTTTGTACTTGTTTAAAGTTATGCTTTTTGTCTTTCAGTTTCTGTCATTAAATGTTGAAGTTCTTGGATTGGAGTGTTAGAGACCAGCTTCAAACATACTATTCTCAAAACAATATTATTATTAAAGAATATTCTCTCTGCATGCCTGTACCTAATGTGTTGAATTGTTCTGAAGCTTTCAAAGACTGCACCTACAAGTGAAAAATAATGGAAAAATTGAGACAAAGCTCGAGTCAGTTTAGGGTTAAAAAAAATTCTTTGCTTGGCACATTTAGATAATTAAGGCATGACATTTTCTGTTTGTTTTTATTGCGCTTCTTGAATCATTGCTTTATTTAGTTTGCTTTTTGTGTGAAGACACAGAGAAAATATTTGCATAAGAGCTAGCCCTCAGACATGCCTCCTTATTATGGAAAGAATCAAGTTCACAAGTTTGTCCTAATGTGTTTATGCTATTTGTATGATATTATTAATAACTCAATTTGCCATTAGGCTTTTTGAACAGGTGTTTTTAATAGCATACAACAGGACTTTCAGCTCAATACTTTAGGAAAAGATAAAAAAAAGTCCAGTCAAGATCCCCAAATTATACATGATTTTTTAAAATGACAAGTTCCCACAGTTTACAAATATCCAGAGTGTAGTATATATTCCAAGGATCACTGCAATTTTTCTTTAAATATCTTTCCTTAAAAAGACAATATGGTTTAAACATCATAGTTAATTTTATTCTCAAATTTCAAGAAGTAATTCTTTCATATCTCTTATTAAATAATTTCTTCAAAGATTTCTTTTGAAAGGACTAATGAGATTATAACCTGATGATAATAGTTGCTTTTGCTTTTACTCCTTTTTGCTCTTCCTTTTTTTATCCTTTAAATTTCTTCTTAATTTTTATGACAAAATTATATTTTAAAAACATTTCAAAAAATGATGTTCCTTCAATATCATCATATGTAGGCTGTTTTGTACATTGTGTTAGTGTTCATTCTATACAAAGTTCTTTCCACCCTATTTTCCCACAATTTGAAGGGTCAAGAAGTTAATGAGAAGCCTCTGTATGGTTCCTTTTTTTCAGAAAACATTTCTGTAGAATAGTTTTCAGTTCTATGCTCTAATCTCCCTGGGTATAAAAATGGTCAGCAGGGCATCTATTTCTGGTCCTAGTGCATCAATTTTTGAACATATTTTTACAGAGATGGAAAAGGAGAAACCCCCATGGAATCTTATCAAAACACTACAGAGTTCTCAAATACCTCTTATTATTGGTATTAATAAAAGGAAAAATTAGTCACTGCAATATTCTCTGGGTAATGTTTCAGATCACACAGTTTATTCTGAATGTAGCAAATGAAAAAACAGGACTAAGGGAAAGAAATTTGAGGAGAGACTTTTTCTTCAAATAGCATTTTCTGAGAGTAGAAGAAGCATATCTTGCAATAAGATTCTATGTACAAAGATAATAATGGCAAACGTCTTTTAGTCAAAGTTAAATAAAGTTAAATGAAGAACTGAAAGAGCTTATGAAAATCAACTTACATAATTTTGATTTTAAAAAACCAAAAAATATTCAGTTAACAGAAGCAAAAGGTCTTTTTTTGGTTAAAAAAAACTTTTATGACATAAATATTATATTTCATAATTTAATTATCTTTTTGCTTGGTTATTATTAAAAACTGGACTAAAGGGGAACTGTGTGTTATGTGCTGGGGATACAAATACAAAAAAAACAGTCTTTACCTTAGAGGAGTTTACGATATAATGGAGAAAAACAACATACACATGGAACTGATAAAGTACAGGTTTGGGTCAGGGATAAATTGTTTGAACATATTGCCCAAGGCTGGGAGTAACTCAGAAAGAAATGACATAATCAAAGTTCAGGTCAAGTCCTTCATTACAATATTTGTTCTTTCATTAATTGTTAACCAATCAGAATTGATTGCCACCCTTGGGAACACTCTTCTTCCAATGGTCATATAAGCCATGAGCCTTCTGCTAGAATTGTCTTTGGTCTAAGAGAGAGATGGCCAAATGACCATACTTCTTTTAAAATGCTAGCATTATTTATAAAATGATTAAATCTCTCAGAAATTATGTGCCTCAGACCTTTTAAATGCCATATTGGGGCTATATTCTATTAATGACTCTGGGAGTTAATATCAGGAATCCTCAAAGTGGAGCGAGTATTGTAGAGGTGGCCTTATTTTAAGGCACTATGTTTCAGAGGAATGTTTCATCCCTGAAGGGGAATGAGTTGAGCACTATCCCATGAAGTGAGTAAGGATAGATAATTGTTTTTAATGAAAGAAGTTCCTGTCCTCTGCAAAGGGAGGAGGGAATGATTTCTTCCAATCACCCAAGTTAATAAATTCTCAGGTCTGCTTTTTTCCCTAGCACCAATTGATGGCTTATGCATCATCAACCAGTCCATTAATCAATTAGTTGAAAGCAGTTTATTAATGTTTCTATGTATTAGGTACTGTGCTAGGCATTCCTAAGTACTGGAAGAGATCTTAGAAGCTATCTCATTCAAATCTCAAATTTTGTAGGTTAAGAAGCAAGTCACACAGAGTAAATCCTAAATTTCAGTCAGATTAATAAAAAATATATATATATTTTTACCATCCAAGTTCATGTAGCCCTATTAATCTATGGATCCTTGGTTAAGAACCTTTGAAGCACATCTTTCTATTCTTCAAAAATTTGCAAAAAACTGAGGAGAGTTATGAATATATGTATTTATTTCTCAATACAATTGTATAAAGTTAAAATCATCATCTCTAATTACTCTAATAGGTATTGTTTATCACTGAACAGGCTGAAATTATAACTCATTTTTTCTCTCTTTGTGAAAAGAAATCCTCTCCCAACCTTGTTCTTTTTTAACAAACCAACTCCTGCAGTATGTTTCTGATTCACCAGCAGGAAATTTAATAATCTCTCTCTCTCTCTCTCTCTCTCACTCTCTCTCTCTCTCTCTCTCTCTCTCTCTCTGTCTCTGTCTCTGTCTCTGTCTCTCTCTGACAATTAA
Organism: Pseudocheirus occidentalis; assembly: GCA_028646575.1. Taxonomy (NCBI): domain Eukaryota; kingdom Metazoa; phylum Chordata; class Mammalia; order Diprotodontia; family Pseudocheiridae; genus Pseudocheirus; species Pseudocheirus occidentalis. Next base: position 63,570,620 of record CM053600.1, read on the forward strand.
GTATTCTTCATCATGAAAAACTGCCTCTGGAATTCCTGTATAGCTCATTGGGATTTTATTTGGTTGAAAATATCTCCCTAAAAATAAAGTAAGTAAGCAGTATTTATATTCAAGAATCTTTTAC
>CM053600.1:63571243-63588282 GCA_028646575.1 Pseudocheirus occidentalis
CCCCCCCCCTTTTTGAGCTCTCCTTGATTGTTTGAGGTACAGGCTCTGGGAAAGTAAACCTTTCCAGGGAAGACATTTGCCTGAGGTTATGAGCCTTAAGTTGTGTCTCTGCCCAAGTTTTTAGCCCCCTTTTGTTCCATCTGCTTCCCACCCTTGAGCCTATCAAAATATCAATCCACTCTTGCATTGACCTCATTAACTCCACCTGAAGACCCTCCCCAAACTCACTACTGGAGTCTGAACATTGACCTCATTAACTCCTCCTGAAGACCCTTCCCAGGCTCCTCCTCTGAACCACCCCTAGATTCCTCTGTATATAAGACCCCATCTTCCCTCCATCTGGGTGAGAGTGCCTTAGAATGCCCTAGCACATAGACTTTGCTCTGTGACAATGCCATGGAATAGCTTAGCACAGACTTACTCTGTGTGAGAGCACCACAGAATTTTCTAGCACAGACTTACTCTGTGCCCAATACAAGTGAACTTTCGATAAACTTTACTTTTTCCTTGGCTGAGAAGACTTGAAGTGGAATTCTTTCCGCAAGACCCAGCATGTTGGTATTTTGGGGTCTCAGGCAGCCCTAACTCTCTTTGGACACCCTCTTCACTTAGGTTGTAGGCCATCCTCCATATCAATAAGAGTGAAGGCCAGTTGGGGGGTTGGGTTTCTGCATTGGAAGGTTATTTAACCATGGGCTTGCTTTTACCTGTTGCTCTCTCCCTGGAAGATGCCATTTGAGCAACAGGGGCAGAGTCCTTTCTCATGAGAAAGAATAAAAATCTTTTCTGACCTCAGATTCAGACTCTGAACTCTTTCATCTCACACATATTTTTGTCCATCTTGGTTTTTTTTTCTCTCTTTTTGTCATCCCTTTGGAATATAGGTACAGTAGTGGTATACCTGGATCAAAAAGTATACAGAATTAAGAGGCTTTTGGAGATAAGGTAGATTTATTTTCATAAATGGGTCGGAGGAAGAGAAAATAATTATTAACTTAAAAAAATTCCCACATATAAAACAAACCAATGTGGTCCCTCTTCTCTGTAAACAACTAGAATAAAACTGAGGTATTTGTCTATATCTCAAATTCTAAAAAAAATGTTTTGAATTTAGGGGGGACTTTTGTCTTTTCCATTGCTTTCCCCAATGGTTTTCACTAGTGAATCACAACAAAGTCTGTGTGGCACAATTCTGGTTGACCTCTCAAGTGTCAAATTAAAGGGGGAAAAATCAGAAACTTCTTCCAATTCTGTTGTTAAGCAACCCCTAAATTCCAGGAGTTTCTCTCCATTTTAATTCATCCCCTATTGAGTTCTCTTATGTAATCCTTAGTCTGAATGGCTTTTGCCCATATTCAATTGTAGGAAACTCTATTGTCTTTTCAAAATTCATTTAAACCCGAACAGTTCTTTCCCTATTCACATGTAAAAGTAACACTCTTCAGGTTGGGCATGGTCTTCTTCCCTCTAGATCAGCCTTCAAAATAAAAGCATTTGGTCCCAGGAGGGGCAGGGCACAAGTCATTCTTTAGCATTTATCCTTATATATTTGGGAGAAAACACTTTCAATAACAATTTCTATCCCTTTTGGTGGATTTGGAAGGAAACTTTTTTTTTGGAGAAAATCCTCTAGTAGAATTTGAGGGAGGTTAACCAAGGACTCATGGTATCACAAGGGTATTTCCTTCAATTATCTTTAAGGTACATATTAATATATGCTCTGTGTGGTTAAGAACTGTATCTTAAAATCTTTCTCCAACTCTCTTTGCTAAACAAGCCATTGGAAGTTTACTCTTTAATCTCCCAGATGTGAAGAGCAAGCTATGATGAGCAATCAGTATCATATCTAGAAACATCACCAAAAGCACCACCAGAAGGGGTAAGGCAAGCTGGATTACCCTTCTTTGGCATTACCTATCTCCCACATCAATGAGATCATTATGACAAAGACATGATCTTTTCCTTTTAGGTGTCCAGGTCCCATCACCCAATCAATACTATGTAATTTGTTTGAGCATTCTTCAATAGATGGGAGCATCCTTAGTTTCCAGTTCTTTGTCAATACAAAGTCCCCCTAAACCTGAGAAAAAGGTCAAGACATCCATCTGGGGACAATTCTGGCCATTCAAATCATCTGACCTAGGCTGGTGAAGTGCTCAATATGGGAGGACTCTGAGATATTTTGAGATACATCCCAGACAGAAACCACCAACATAAGGAATAGAAGTTGAAAGGGAATGGGGAAAATTAAGGGGAAAAAGGACTGAAATTATGAAAGCTCTCAAGAGGAAGAAAACTAAGTCCTTGCACATCAATGCAACAGAGAAAAATTAACAGCAGAAGAAAATATAACCTCTGATCAAGTAACTGTGTTGAGGCATCTATGAATAAATATAGCAAAACAAAGGAAAATGATCCAAAAACTTCATAAGATAGAAGGCTTTTGGAATTTGAGGAGATCATGGAATTACAGCTCCGTCTTCCTCAGTAGTTCAGAAGAGGAAGAGAATTATGAGAATAAATTTTATGGTCTGTACAGCAAAAATAATGAGCAGAAGAGAAAAACCAGTATTTGTGACTGGCAAGTCTCACCAAGGAGACAAAAGAAATAACAATAGATTAGGGATGTTGATAGAGAGAAGTAAAGGACCATCTAGAAGAAGAAAAAAGGAAAAGAAGCAATAATATTAAAAGAAAATTTACTAACTATACAAGGAAAACATGGTGATCTCTGAGACAGGAAAGGCAGAGGTGTTCATAGGTCTCCCAGAAGACCACAACAGGAGCAAAAAAACCTTAATACTATAATGCAGGAAATAATAGAAGAAAACTTCTCAGAACTTCAGAACATAAAAAAAGAAATACTAATTAAAAGAATTCCTAGGTCATCTCCAGAAAAAAGTCCAATGATGCAATCTCCAAGACACATGGTGATTATATTTTATAATTCAATTCAGAAATGAGTTCTACAAGTGCTCAAGAGAAAGACCTCGAAATAGAAATAAAAGGAGATTAAAATAATCCAAGGCTATTCTATATCAGTAGAAAGCACAGTAAAGGATGAAATAATGTCTTTCAAAGAGAAATGGAGGTCAGGATGCACAGAGTGAACTAAACCACATGTTTGAGCTTACCTACAAATGAAACAAGATAGATGTTCAATAATTAAGAGGCATTTGAAACATTTTTAGAAAGAACATAATAACTTAAGTGATTATTTCCTTCTCAGACATCCTAAAAAGACAGAAATACAAGAACAGTGAATAACAGCAGCAACCAAGGACATTAATAGCAAAAGAATGACAACAGAGAGACAAGTAAGAAACTCCTTGCTAAATCTACACAAAAAGTCAGCAGCGAATGCAGAAGTCTGGTAGAAATAATAGAGAAAAAGTGGAAATGAGGCATTATGGACAACACCTTGCATACAGCTTAATCATTTTTCTGAACTATAATACAGCATGAGAGGGTACGTGAAAGGGAAGAGGAGAGAAATAGGGCTAAATAAAGGAATATATGATGTACAGGGTTAAATCAAGGTCTAGAAAAGAGGAAAATGTGAGTACTGTAGTCTTACAGAGATAACAAACTTGCAGCAAAGTGGGTGAGGAGGAGAGGGAAAAGATTGAAAAGGTGTAAAAATAAAGGAGCTGATAGAAGGGAACCCCCACTAATGAATGCTCCTATAGATGAAGAAAGATTGTCTGTAAAGAGAGATAGAGACTTTGTACTGGGTGTGGTCCAGGGATTTGGTGCTTACAAAGTCCACTCATTCTACCTTGTGAAGGGGTGGGAAATTAGGACTCCTGAGGGTGACTAGAAAGTGAGATGGTGGGAGAATATGGACCCAGAGAATAGATTTTGAGGCAAAAGGGGAAATAAGGTAATGGGGAAAGTAAAGATCGGAGGAGACCCTGCCATAGAACAGTGACCTTTCTGATACTTGCAATAACTGACATTACTCTGGGAGTGAGGCACAGGAGAAAAAGGCAAATCCATGGGGCCTGCTCTACAAGGCAGTGACAGAAATTGCCTAGAGGGAGAAGCCTAAAATGTATACCTTATAAGTTTTGATTACATGAAGAATACAGAGGGAAAAAAAGACAAGATAATTATAGGTTCATGAATCAGAAAATGAAGGTCTAGAGGAGGCAGAGAGCATTGGATAATGAAGATAGAGAAATGCTTTTTGGAAAGAGATTTTAAAAAATGAATATGATTAGTTGAACAGGAAGAAAGGAAAGAAATATATTGGACTAATGGAGAGGAGAAAAGGAGTGGGGAGAACTATATGATTAAGAAATGAAGGGAAAAGGGATGAGGGGAGAGAGCCAATGGGAATAGGAACATCTCAAAAAAGATAAAAGTAAAATAGCTAAAGGGAAATAGTATTGTGATTACAATGGAAGAAGGGAAAATTGTAACTGAAAGAAAGTCGAAGAAAATATAAACCTACAAATATAAAATAGAATGTAAATAAATAAAGTATACAATGTAAACAAAGGGGACTTTAAATGTGAATCTATTAAATAATCCAATAAAACAAAATATAGTTACAGACTGAATAAGAAAACTATGTTGCTTACAAGAAACAAATTTTTAAAAATAATGATATACAAAATAAAATAGATAGAATGGAGATATATAGATTATTGTCTTTTTCTCTTCATACATACACAGAGGTGTATATATATGCATATATACACATGCATACATATATGCATGCACACACATACACATACACATATGTGCACACACATACACACATACACACACACACACACACACACACACACACACTGAACTCCAGAAGAGGGGAAGATACACACTTTGTATACACAAAGTTTCTGGGGAGAATGTGGTTAAAGTATAAAAAGAAGTAAGGTACACATGTAAAGAACATTTACAGGAGCTATTTCTTTCCTTCATGGTATCATTCTGACATTTTACTTAAATGTAACTCTTTGCTGGTCTCTGATGATTTCCATAGCTAAGAGTCAGGTACTCATTAGAATGAATCCCATGATGTGGTTACATTATTCAGATTTTCATTGCATCCTTCCACTATACTGGAACCAATTATTCTACATAATTATAACTCTGAATAGTGTAAATTTGAATAATGTGACCACTTTATGGATTCATCTGTAGGCCAACCAACCTTTCTTTCCATTGTGAGGGATTATGTTCCCCAAAGCTGCTGTCATCCTCACATAATTTTGTAACTGTAACACATGAAGTTAGTTAGCTCTCATGAGGCAAAGAATTCACTGGGATTTGCCTTTCAAGATAGTATAGATATGATGGAACTAACACCTTGGGGTAGTTGTATTCAGAAGTGAAATTTAAGGCTTGGTATTTATGGTTTAGGTTGACATTTGGTCAGGCAGACCAGATATCAAGACCAGGGAGGATGAAATGAGTAAGATACAGATGAGCAAAGGATGTGAGTGGCAGCTATTCATATAGAGTGGCCAGCCAAAAGGGTGACATAAGTAGTAAGTGGATGTTTTTATTCCTGGCCACCTTATTCATAAAAGGGCCCATTGCCTAGGGAAAAGAGAAATGTGTTTCATTAGCACAACATCTTCAAATTAATTATCCTAGAAATTCCTTGAACCACTTGGCACCAATGCTATTTCTTCAGGGTACACAATGTTTCCTCTGGGGTTCAGAAACATAGCATCTAAGAATGTCTTTATTCCCTTGAGGAGCAGATTCAAAATATTTTGACTTGTGATCCTTATTCCTACCTGTTTATTGGTTTTTAAGATTAATTTGTATAATTTACAGGGTTCACAAAAACTGGCATTAAAAACTTTTTTAAATGAAAAATCTCTTTTCACAATTCACTTCAAGAAATACTAATTTTCTCATTTTAAAAGTCTGAATCTAAGTCACTTTTATCATATTTCCTTGGAAAAAATTCTAAGCATATGCATAGTAATGGAATTCAAAGCTATTGTACTCATGGTAGCAGTATTTATTTGTTTCTGTCTACAAAAATTATATTCACTGTATTTAGGGTATAAAAGAGAAGAGAATGTTTTCAAAGAACTAAGTTTTTAGGTAGTCTGCTATATATTTTCCCTATGAAAAGCAATGAAGTTCAGGATGGCTAGGTGGCACAGTGAATAGAGCACTGGCCCTGGAGTTCAGAGGACCTGAGTTCAAATTCAGCCTCCGACACTTAACACTTAGCAGCCATGTGACCTTGGGCAAGTCACTTAACACCAACTGTCCTCCAAAAAAGCAAAAAAACAAAAATAAAAACAAACAAAAAGCAATGAAGTATGTATCATTATCTATTTGCCATGGGCTAATTATTGGAATCATATCCATGTCCTTAATGAAACTTAATATCCAGCTCCACAAAATTTTATCCAGTAATTAAATTAAACCACAATAACTAATTAAGTACCTACTATGTGCCAGGCACATTTCAGTGGTGATAGAAAAATAAAAGTGTGTGGAGCGTGTGGGGGCTGCGTGCTGCCTCTCACAGCCAGGACGGACGTGCTGCCTCTCACAGCCAGGGCGGATGGACAGACGTACAGACTGGCTGGCTGACTGGCTGGCGGGTGGCACAGCTGGGGGGCGGTGGAGGCGGGCACCACGCACGCGGTGGAACTCCACATTTGGAGGGAAGTGAGAACCGTCCTACCTATCCTGCACTTTAAGAAGTCACCTTCTTGACATAATTCCAGAAGCATTTTCACCTGTATAGCCCAGTGGTGGATGAAGAATAATATGTGACTCCCAGTGACTCAGTTGAACTTCCCCAAGAGCCAAAAGGTGAAGAGAGGAGAGAGCCCAGAGGGGTTAAGAAGAGCCCCCACTCAGGAGAACCTCTGAACCTCTTTCATGCCATTTTCTGCCAAAACATAAGTCAAGTGGAACCAGCTCCTTCATCTACCTTTGACCAAGTGGAGAGTATGGCTTCTGGGATTTCAGATTTCCTCTTTGTTTTACATGAACTCTACAGAAACGGTGGTCCTTGACGGGCTTTGGAATAAAAGAAAGAGACCTAGGATAGACAGGCTCTCCCACCCTGTTCCCTTCCCCCCATCCCCTTCAAAGGGAAGGATTTACAGCTCAACCTTGCAGCAGCTGTTGCTCAGCTTTAGCCGCCAAGAGAGAAATTAATAAAATTAAACCACCATTGCCAGGCAGCCGGTCCTGGTGAAATTGAGGTGTGGGGGATGTGGCACCAAGGAGACTGCTCAAAGGGGGCAGAGATTGCCATGGAAACAGACTCTCTTTGAAACTGGAAGGGGGACCCACCTGAAGTTTCTCATTTGGATGAAAGTTGAGCAAGACCTAATTTGAATAAGCCCAGTACACACTTTTGGAAGTGTGGCAGACTTGGTATCAATTCAAGGGGCATTTGTGCTTCATAAAGGAGTCCTGTTAGCAGCTCTCCTCCCTTGCCCTGGGTGCCATTCTTCCCTCTTCTTTCCCTTCAAAGACCTGTCTCCACCCATGAGCTTGGCTCTGATCTGTCTGCCTGCCCATGTTCTCAGCCTGCAGCCATTTGCATGTATATGTCCACTGCTCCTTTTTGCCTTTTAAACTGTATAAGTTGTGCTGCTTAATCCCCCTTCCTGTCTCATCCTGGGTAGGGGGTTATTCACCTCCTTTCCCCCTCCCATGCTTTTTGTTTTATTTGAAATCCTCTGACATTTCCTTTTTTGGGGGGGAGGAAGGGGAAAGGGCAGTAGTTTTAAACTCAAGTCCCCAGGTTTCCTTCTGTGCTCTCCTTCCTACTTGTCCCTATTGACCCCACGTCCCATATTCTTATCCGTTCTGCCACTGTGTGGGCCTGGGCTATGCGGCAAGGCAGATCTCCTACCAGAGCTCCAACATGCCCGCAGAGTCCGGAAAGAGATTCAAACCCAGAAAGTATGTGCCCATCTCGGCAGCCGCCATCTTCCTAGTGGGAGCCACAACACTCTTCTTTGCCTTTGCGTGCCCAGGGTTGAGCCTGTATGTGTCACCTGCAGTGCCCATCTATAATGCTGTCATCTTCCTCTTTGTGCTGGCCAACTTCAGCATGGCCACCTTCATGGACCCAGGCATTTTTCCCCGAGCTGAAGAGGATGAGGATAAGGAGGATGACTTTCGAGCCCCACTTTACAAAACCGTGGAGATTAAAGGGATCCAGGTTAGAATGAAATGGTGCGCTACCTGCCGCTTCTACTGCCCCCTCGGTGCTCCCACTGCAGCGTCTGTGACAACTGTGTTGAGGAATTTGACCACCACTGCCCCTGGGTGAACAACTGCATTGGGAGACAGAACTACTGTTACTTCTTCCTCTTCCTCCTCTCCCTTACCGCCCACATCATGGGTGTGTTAGGCTTTGGCCTGCTCTACATCATCTGCCATATGGAGAAGCTCTCAGGGGTCTGCACAGCTGTCACCATGGCAGTGATGTGTGTGGCTGGCTTGTTCTTCATTCCTGTAGCTGGCCTCACAGGATTTCATGTAGTGTTGGTGGCCAGTGGTCTCACAACTAATGAACAGGTTACGGGTAAATTCTGGGGAGGTGTAATGGCTATTGCAATAATGTCAGCCGTGTGCTCTGCAGCTCTTTGGCACCTAGGTACTTGGGGAGACCAAAGTGAGAGTACACAATCGTGATTCAGCCTCCTTTCCTTCGACCAGAAATATCAGATGGACAGATTGCTGTGAAAATTGTGGATAATGGTATCCAGGGGGAGCTCAAGAGAACCAAGTCCAGGGGAAGCCTGGAGGTGACAGAGAGCCAGTCTGCTGACGCTGAGCCGCCACCACCTCCTAAGCCAGACCTGAGTCGCTATACAGGCCTCCGGACTCACCTCAGCCTCGCCACTACTGAGGACAGTCTTTTGAGCAAGGACAACCCACCCTCCACACACACACACACACACACACACACACACACACACACACACATACACACACACACACACCCCATGTACAAGTACAGGCCTGTCTACAGCAGCAGCAGCACATCTGCTGCCATACCTCACTCTTCAAGCGCTAAGCTGAGTTGAGGCGACAGCCTCAAGGAGCCAGCCTCTATTGCTGAGAGCAGCCGCCACCCCAGCTACCGCTCAGAGCCCAGCCTGGAGCAGAAAGTTTTCGCTTTCCCACTTTCGGCAAGAGCTTTCACTTCGACCCACTGTCAAGTGGTTCCCGTTCCTCCAGTCTCAAGTCAGCCCAAGGCACGGGCTTTGAAATGGGCCAGCTGCAGTCAATCCATTCAGAGGGGACAACTTCCACCTCCTACAAGAGCCTAGCCAACCAGACACTCAACGGGAGCCTGTCTTACGACAGCCTGCTCACCCCTTCTGACAGCCCTGATTTTGAGTCGGTGCAGGCAGGACCAGAGCCAGATCCCCCCTTGGGCTATACCTCTCCCTTCCTGTCGGCCCTACTGGCCCAGCAACGGGAAGCTGAGAGGCACCCACGCCTGGTGGCAGCTGGCCCTCCACCCCGCGAGCCCTCTCCTGTGCGGTATGACAATCTGTCACGCCACATTGTGGCTTCCCTTCAGGAGCGGGAGAAGCTGCTGCGCCAGTCACCCCCTATTCCTAGCCTGGAAGAGGAGCCCAGACTGGGAGACTCAGGCATCCAGTCAACGGACGATTGGAAGCGTTCAGCCTTGGGCAAGACCCCATTGGGCCGCCCAGCTGCCCCCCATTTCGGCAAGCCAGAAGGGCTTCCAGGCCGGGGATTAGGGTCACCGGAGCCAGCCCCAACTGCCCCTTTCTTGGGCCGATCCATGTCCTACAGCAGCCAAAAAGCACCATCTGGTGTCCCTGAGACAGAGGAAGTTGCCTTGCAGCCTTTGCTGGCCCCCAAAGATGAGGTGCAACTGAAGACTGCCTACAGCAAATCCAACGGGCAGCCCAAGACCTTGGGTTCTGCCTCCCCTGGCCCGGGCCAGGCCCCTCTCAGCAGCCCCACCCGAGGAGTCGGGGGTGGGTGTCACTCACTACCTATGAGATTTCCATGTGAGCCCTTGGCGCCTCTGTGCCTACACCAAAGGGCCCTGAGTGGCTACCCTGCTCTCCCCCAGGGGCTCCCCTCACCTGCATGGACACTTGTCAAACCACAGATCCCAAGAGGATGAGGAGGCAGGGGCTGTGGGGGAGAGTTGGCACCTGCTGCCTAGGGCAGTAACTCCTTCCCCCAGCCATCCCCACCCCTGGGCCAGACTCAGTGGACATGTGTGTAATTGCTTGCCCTGGAGGGAACCAGATCATTTTTAAACCAGAAATAATTTTTTTTATTATTGTTAAAAAAAAAAAGAAAAAAAAAGTGAAAGTATCCCTGCCTTCAAAAAGTTTACAATCTCTTAGGGAAAATAAAATATCAAATATTTACATAAGTATTTACAGAATTTATACAAAATGAATAAAAGTTCATTTGGAGGGCACAAGTAGCTCAGGGAATTTGGAAAGATTTCATGTACAAATTGGTACATAAGTTGAATCTGGAAGCAATTTATAGATTCAAAAAGAATGCGGAAGGGATGAATTCGAAGTGTGGGAAATAACTAACACAAAAACAAAGGGAGATCAAATTGTTTATGTGGAATAGTAAGGATGCCTGTAGTATTGGAATATAAAGAATGTGTAGGGTAATACTATGTAAGAATATTGAAAAAGTTAGAAAGTGCTAGATTGTGAAAACTTTCAATGCCAAATAGAAAAAAATATATCCTAAAGGTAACAAGAAATCAATTACATTTATTGAATAGGATCTTCCTGTGTAAAGCCAAGCACTAGAAGCTTTCCAGAGAATTGCTGTTGTGAATAGCTTCACAGTTCTAATTATGTAGTATAGTGAACTCCCTATTTATTCAGTAACAAATTAAACAAAACATTCACAGAAATCAAAGTACGGTATTCACAACTTATCACTAAAATGGCCACATAGTTTTCACCAAAATGGTCACATAGTTTTAAACAAAGTACAATCATTTAATAACTTAATTATTATCATTTAGTAACTCAATCATTTATCAAGTCCTTAAATCAATCATCCTTAAGGAGCAGGCCTCATGTAACTCATGATCTTCTGATCATGATCATGAACAATTATAAGGAGAGGCCCAGGCTAGAGAGAAAAGAATTGAGAACAGAACTTGTGGTGGCAGAACTGAAAACTGAAAACTGGGAACAGAACTGAGAACTGAGCAGAACTAAGAGAATTGAGAAGACCTGAGAAATGAGAAGAGATGAGAAAGTAGTCTGCTATATATTTTCCTTATGAAAAGCAATGAAGTTGCTTTTTAAGTACCTTAACTCCTAGCCTGGCAGTTAAGCAACTCATGATCTTCTCAGTTTTCATTAGATACCCAAGGAGGGGTCTTTTCATCTTGAATTGAGGCTGTCTCTCAGATTTCATGGTTCCTCTTCCATGGTCCCAGCTCTTGCCTGAATCAGCCCAACTGCCACCTGGATTCAAGGGCAGGCAACTCTCAGTTCCTTGACCTCCTCCTTGTCCAGTTTTTTGTCCAGTTCTTTATCCAGTTCCCATTCCATATTGAAGCTCACAGTGTCTAGTCCACCTCAAGTCCTTCACAGTTTTTGTTCCTGGGAAGACAAAGCTTAACAAAGCCACAATAACATTCATTCATATTGCCAGCATACTCATCAATTCACTATCTGCCTATGAAATCAACATAGATCCAACAACAAGGCCTGAGAAATCAACACACACCATCAGTATAGTCCCAAGACCTCTGAAAACATCAGCAAGATCCTCCTCCAGGACTTCTGTAAACATAAAACAAGAAAATCCTCTTTCAGGGCTTCTGAACCCACAGTGAGGTCATAGCACTTGTGTAACAACAGCACTGTCATCTGACAAACTAACATCAAAACAAACAGACAAAGTGCCAGCACCACAGACATGCTTCCTCCCAGTTCTCCTCTCTTTTCATTTCGCAGTTCTTCTCAATTCTCTTAGTTCTGCTCATTTCTCAGTTCTGTTCCCAGTTTTCAATTCTCAGTCCTGCCACCACAAGTTCTATTTTCAAGTCTTCTCTCTCTAGCCTCGGCCTTGCCTTATATATGATCATTAGCTCCTCCCTGTCCCACCCCTTCCTGTTGCATCAGCAATTTCCTCCCACCGTGGGCTTCACAATTTCTTTTTCTTAACGAACTTGAAACTACATGCTAAGTATTTGTTTGCTTGCCACTACAAGGAGCAGCTAAGATCTTAAAATCCCTATTACCATTACATCCTGGAGAATATATTGGAAGAGAGTGGGTCTTGAGGTAGGTGGATCAAATGGGAGGCTATTGTCACAGTCCAGGCTATTAATGGCTCTGAGAGACTACAACTTCTGGATCCAAGGTGATGGGATAAGCAGTAAATTGTCATAACTCTCCCATATTAACCTCCAAACATATATAATATAGCATTCCCAAACAAATCCTGGAATAGAAAAACCAGCAAAAAGATGAAGTGTAACAATATTTTAATCCAAAAAACTTGGAAGATTGGTAGGAAAGATCTATCTCACTCAGGTGAAAGGGAAGTGTAGTGCAGGAGAGAAAGTATTCCAGCAAACCCTGCCTAAGGAAACCAGTGGGAGAACCTGAGCTCCAGTGTGGTAGAATAGGCAAATGCCTACACCAGGACCTTGAACATACCTCAGTGTAGCCAGAGGAACTGACAAAACTCCAGTTCCATGACCCACTGCTTCCTTTGGCATAGCCCTGGGCAAAGAGGCAAATGCCAACCCTATAAGTTCCTAAGCAAACAGTCCATCACCAGTGCCAGGACTCTGCCATGAGCTTCAGCATAATCTTGGGCAAACAGGCAGCCTCCAGTGGCCAGACCACCATGTGCTTCAGTGTAGCCTTATGGAAATGTAGAAACACCCTTCTGGCCTCAGTACAAGCTAGATATGAATACTAGGAACCTGGTTCAGCACCAAGTAAACTCTCAGAACCCTATAGCCTCCAACACAGCCAGTGTCCTCCACCCTAACACCTCAGTTTGGCACCAGACACCAGGTTCCCCTGTGTGCCTCACAGTAATACCAGCACAGCACCAGGTAAACAGTTAGGGCCTGCAGCCACTGGTATAAGAAGCCTTAGACAGTTTTCCTTAAACTTCAGGAGCAGAGCTCAAATGTAAAAAAAAAAAGGAAAATAGCCCAAAAAGATTAGTAAAAAACAACAAAAAAATGAATTTTATCAAAAAAAGATATTATGGTGACAAGTAAGATCCAGACACAAACTCAGAAGAGGACAACACTGCGAAAATATTGATCGGCAAAACCTCATACAAAAACAGAAAGAACTCAAGGAAGAGCTCAAAAAGGAGCTTAAAAATAATATAAGTAAGGTTAAGAAAATCTGGGAAAAGAAATAAGAATAACGCAGGAGAATTGTGGAAAAAAGTCTAAAGTTTTTAAAGAGTAAACAACTGCTTAAAAAGTACAATGGCTAAAGGGGAAAGGAAATACAAAAGCTAATTATGGAAAACAAATTACATACACAAATACATACATGCATTCATACACACATATTTATATGTATATTCCCTTCAACTATCCTCATACTGAGAAAAAGTCTCATGAGTTACAATTATCTTTATTTATGTAAAAACCTAGATAGTTCACCTTTAATAACTTCCTTATGATTTCTTCTTCCTGTTTACCTTTTCATGCTTCTCTTTCTTTTTTTATTTGAATGCCACATTTTCAGTACAGCTCTGGTATTTTCACCAAGAATGCTTGGAAGTCCTTTATTTCATTGAATGACGATAATTTCCCCTGAAGCATTATAGTCAGTTTTCCTGAGTAAGAGAGTCTTGGTTTTAATTCCTGCTCCTTTGACCCCTGGGATATCATATTCCAGGCCTTTTGATCCTGATTATGTTTCCAAAATATTTAAATTGTTTTTTATCCTGACAGCTTGTAATATTTTCTCCTTGACCAGGGAACTCTGGAATTTGGCTATGATATTCCTAGGATTTTTCTTTTTGGGATCTTCTTGAAGAGGCAATTGGTGAATTCTTTCAGTTTCTACTTCACCTTCTGGTTCTAGAATATCAGGACGATTTTCCTTGAGAATTTCTTGAAGGATGATTTCTAGGCCCCTTTTTTTAATCATAGCTTTCAGGTAGTCTAGTAATTTTTAAATCTCTCTTGGATCTATTTTCCAGGTCAGTAGTTTTTCAAATGAGATATTTCAAATTGCCTCTATTTTTTTCATTTGTTTCTATCTGTTTTATATATCTTGATTTCTCATAAAGTCGTTAGCTTCCATTTGCTCAAATCTAATTTTGAAGAAATTATTCTCTTCAGTGAGCTTTTGAAATTCTTTTTCCATCTGGCCAATTCAAGTTTTTAAGGCATTCTTCTACTCATTGGCTTTTTGGGCCTCTTTTGCCATTTGAGTTAGTCTATTTTTAAGGTGTTATTTTCTTCAGTATTTTGGGGGGGGAGGGAGAGTCTCTTTTAGCAGGCTGTTGACTCACTTTTCATACTTTTCTTGCATCATTCTCATTTCTGTTCCCAATTTTTCCTTCACTTCTCTTACTTGATTTTCAAAATCCTCTTGAACTTCTCCACGACTAGTAATCTGTCCATATTTTTCTTGGAAGCTTTTGATGCAGGAGTTTTGATTTTGTTGACTTCTTCTGTTTCCAAGTGTAATGTTAATGGAATCTGAAGATCTTCCACGCCCCTTTGTATTGGCAAGTAAGCAGGTACTTAGCCCCTTGTTTCAAGTTAGCACCTTGTTTAAGTTATTTAATTAACTCAGAAGTAGTTAACACCTTTGGAGGAAGTTGCTGATGTAACAGGAAGGGGCAGAATGGGGAGGAGATATTCTGTATATAAGGAGGACAAGCAGCAGAACAGTCAGATTTTTTCTCAGTGAGTACCTGGGGGATGCAACTTTTACCAAGACCCTCCTTCTGGGAACTTTTTGCTGAGATCCTCCTTCTGCAACTTTTGCCAAGAACTTTCAAGAACCAGGCTGAGGAGATACTGTGAGTGAGAGAAGGATCCCTACTTTAGGGAGCCTGTCCTGTTGCGAAGGCTTGGGAATGTGGGTGCTGCATTAACCATGTGTATTGACTTTGTGATTACTGTAATGACTTTGGCTTTCTGGTTCTGGGACTTGGACTTCTGGTATTTGAACAAAGGCTTTGACTCTGCCCTCTATGTGGAGAGTTTGCTACATTTTGTGATTCACAACTGTACGAGTATATTCACAACCACCATAGGTCTTGTGAATATTGCATTATTGTTACACCAAGGTGTTGTATTTGAATATAATGAATACTATTGTGCAATAAAAGAAATGGTGAATAGGCAAATTTCAAAAAACCTGGAAATACTTGTATCAACTGATGAAAAATGAAATAAACAGAACTAGGAAAAAATTGTGCATGGTATCAGCAACATTGTGATTGACTGAGCTCTTAGTAAAACAATGATCCAAGAGAAGTACAAAAGACTCATGAAGAAAAATGCCATCAATATGCAGATAAAAACTGATTGACTCTGAATGTAGATCAAAGCATAGTTTTTCACTTACTTTATTCTTTTTCATGTTCTTTTTCTCTTGATCTGTTTCTTATTTCATAATTGTGACTAATATGAAAATATGTTTTACATGATGGCATTCAATAACCTATATTAAATTGTGTACTATTTTTAGAAAAGGGGAGGGGAGGAAGAGAGGTAGAAAAATTTGGAACTAAGAAACTTGTAAAAATAATGCTAAAATTGTCTTGACATGTAATTGGGGGAAAAATAAAATATTTTTAAAGAATAAAGACTCTGTGGTTGTCTAGGCTCACAATCTGGTTGACTAGAAGGATGATGACGCTTTGAAGAGTAGCAAAGAAGTTTAGAAGAGTAGTGAATTTGTAGAGAAAGAAAATAAATTCTGCTTTGGGGATGCTGTTTTGAATAAGCCGGACATCCTCTTTGAAATATCCAGTAAGGCCCAATATGTATTTATCTATCTACCAAGATAGGAGGGTAAATAGTAAATACCTGTAGTTCTCCCATATTCACCTCCAAACAACCACAAAATAGTACTCCAGAATAAATCCCAGAACTGCAGAGTCACTGGAAAGAGAGTGTGGAGCAGTAGCTCAGGAGACTTGGAGACTGAGCAAAAAAGATCCATCTCACTTATGTGAAAAGCAGAGTGCATGGCAATACAGGAAGTGTCCCAACAAGCAAGCAGCAATACCCACCTCAGCAAAGCACTGGGATAGTGCTAGTGTGTTGGAGCAGGCAAATGCCAACACCAGAACCTACCACCTGCCTTAGAACAGCCAGGGGAAATGGTAGACTACAGCTCTGAGAACCACTATATGCTTTAGTGGAGGCCTGGGGTAGACAGGTATCTTCTTATGTACTTCAATGTACTTTAGCATAGCCAATGGCAGATGGGCATCTTCTAGGAGCCAAACCTCCATGTGTTTCAGTGTAGCACAATGGAAACACCTCTCTAGCCTCAGCACATGCTAGCCACTATCACTAGGATCCTAGTTCAGGTAAATTGCCAGAACCCTATACCTTCCAGCATTGCCAGCTACCCCTCATGCCAGACCCTCAATACAGCACCAGACACGAGTGTCCCCTATAGACCTCAGGGAAAACCTCAGTACAACACCAGGTAAGCAGCTAGGGTGTGCAGTCACTGACACAAGAAGCCTGAGAGAGAGCCCATCTGAGTAAAACCCCTAACAAAAACAGAAAAATCATGGAACAGTTCAAAAAGGAGTTTAAAAATCATATAAAAGAGGTAAAAGAGAAATTAGGAAAAGAAATGAAAGTGTTGCCAAGAAAATTATGAAAAAGAGTCAACAGAGTAGAAAACTGCTAAAAAATAAAATTGGCCAAATGGAAAAAGAGATACAAAAATTCACTGAAGAAAATAGTTCCTTAAAGAGAACAATTGGCCAAATGGAAGAGAAAGTAGAAAAGCTAACTGCAGAAAAGGATACTTAAAAAGTTAGAATTAGGCAAGTAAATGGAAGCTAATGACTCTAGGAGACATCATGAA
>CM053600.1:63588382-63614070 GCA_028646575.1 Pseudocheirus occidentalis
TTAAAGAGAACAATTGGCCAAATGGAAGAGAAAGTAGAAAAGCTAACTGCAGAAAAGGATACTTAAAAGTTAGAATTAGGCAAGTAAATGGAAGCTAATGACTCTATGAGACATCATGAATTAATCAAACAAATTCAGAAAAATGAAAAAAAAGAAGAAAATGTAAGATACCTCATGGGAAAAACAACTGCTTCAAAAAAAATCAGGACAGCCAATATCAGAATGTTCGGACTACCTGAAAGCCTTAATCAAAAGAAGAACCTAGACAGCATTTTTCAAGAAATTATCAAGGAAAGCTGTGGCATAGTCCTGGAATGAGAAGACAAAAAAGGCATGAGAAGTATCCACTGGTTGCCTAAGGAAAAAGATCCCAAAATAAATATTCCAAGGACCATTATGGTCAAATTTCAAAACTATAAAGTCAAGGAAAAAATACAAGTGGTCAGAAAGAAACATTTCTATTTTGAGGGAGTCACAATCAGCATCACACAGCACTTGACAGCTGGAATATTAAAGAATCAAAGATCATGGAACATGATATTCTGGAGGACAAAGGAGTTAGCACTACAACCAAGAATCACTTACCTGACAAAATTAAACATAATGCATCAAAGGAAAAAATGATCATTCAGTGAAAAAGAAGGATTTCAAGTCTCCATAAGAAGATCAGAACTAAACTAAATATTTTACTTGTAAGATCAAGAACCCCAAAAAGCATAAACAGATAAAAAGGGGAAAACATATAAGTATTTGATGGAATTAAACTGTTTATATCCCTACATTGGAAGATAATATGTGTAACTCTTAAAAATTGCATCACTAACAGTATAGATACAGGGAATATACATAGATAGATGATTTGGAGGTAAAATAAATTGAATAAGAATAATTAAGGGATAATAAAGAGGAGTAGAAATGATGCAGAAGGAAGAGAGAGACAGAATGGGATAAATCATCTCCCATAAAGAGGTGACAAAGACCTATTACACTGGAAGGATAAATTGGAGGGGGGATGATGGGCATTGCTTGAACCTTACCATCATCAGCATTGACTGAAAGAGGGAATAATATATACTATCAGTTGATTATAGAAATCTATCTTACCTGACAGAGAAGTAGGAGGAGAGGAGGTTAAGTGAAGGGAAGGGTATGGGAACGGACTGAAGGGAGGGTAGATTTGGGGAGGTGGTAGACAAAAGAACAACACTGGTGAGGTGGGAAAGAGTGAAAGGAGAGAGAGGACAAATGTTAGGAAGAATAAGATGAAGTGAAATACACAGGTAGTAATCATAACTGTGAAAGTACATGGGATGGACTCTCCCATAAAATGGATATGGATAGCAGAGTGATTAAAATGCAGAATCCTTCAATATATTGCTTACAAGAAACAGATTAGGAGCATAGAGACACACACATAGTAAAGTTAAAGGGTTGGAGCAGAATCTATTATGCTTCAGCTGAAGTTTAAAAAAAAAGTAGTAGTAGCAATCTTGATCTTAGACAAGATAAGAGCAAAAATAGACCTAATTAAAAGAGAGAAAGAAGGAAATTACATCTTGTTAAAAGGTACCATAGACAATGAAGCCATCAAATTAGAAATGCAAGGAATAGTCTACATGTCAGATCTATGAGATGGGGAAGAATTTGTGACCAAACAAGAGATAGAGACCGTTATGAAATATAGAATAATTATGATCATATTAAATTGAAAAACTTTTGTATAAACAAAACCAGTGTAACCAGGATTAGAAGGAAAGCAGAAAGCTGGGAAATAATCTTTATAGCAAGTGTCTCCGATAAAAACTTCATTTCTCAAATATATGGAGAACTGAGTCAAATTTATGAGAATACAAGCCATTCCCCAATTGATAAATAAGGACATGAACAGGCAGTTTTCAACTGAATAAATCAAAGCTATCTATAGGCATATGAAGAAATATTCTAAATAACTTTTGATTGCAGAAATGCAAATTAAATTGTCTCTGAGGTACCACTTCACACCTATCAGAATGGCTAATACGACAAAAAGGAAAATGATACATCTTCAAGAGGAAGTGGGAAAATTGGGACACTAATACACTATTGGTGGAGTTGAAAACTGATCCAACTACTCTGGAGAGCAATTTGGAACCATGCCAAAAGGACAAACAAACTGCATACCTGTTGATTCAGACATACCACCACTAAATCTGTATCCCAAAGAGATCATAAAAATGAGAAAAAGACTGACAAGTGAAAAAATATTAATAAGATCCCTATTCATGGAGGCAAAATATGGCAAGTCAAGGAGAATTCACTCAATTGGGGAATGGCCAAACAAGCTGTGGTATAAGAATATAATGAAATACTATTGTGCAATAAGAAATGATGAACTGGCATGTTCAAGGAAAAACCTTAAATCTGGCAAGTTCAAACTTGCCCAAACTGTTGCAAAGTGAAATGAACAGAATCAGTAAACACTGTACACAGAATGAGCAACATTCTGTGATAATCAACTGTGAGTGACTCAGCTTCTCTCAGCAACACAATGATATGTACAAAGGACTCACTAAGGAAAATGCTATCCATATCCAGATAAAGAGCTGATGGACTTGAAATGCAAATCAAAGAATATTTTTTTCACTTACTTTATCTTTTTTTCTTTTGATTTTTTTTCTTCTTCACCAACTGTTATGAACATGGAAATATGTTTTATATGATAGCACAAGTATAAACTACATCAAACTGCTTACCATTTTCATAAGAAGGAAAGGGAAGGAAGGAGAGAAAAACTGGAATTCAGAATCTTGTAAAAATGAATGCCAAAATTTTTTTGATATGTAATTTTGGTAAAAAAAATTATGCAAAGCAAAAAAAAGAAAAAAAGCAATATCCAGTTGGTTATGTGTAACTGAATTTTTGTTTTTACCAATTAATTTCATTTGTATGTGATGACAAAAGCTTATCATGACAAAGTTGTTTACCAAAATTTCCCATTGCTGGCCTGTCTTATTTGGTCTATATACCTATCAGTGGAAAGCTAGGTTGCACATTTGGATAAGGTAACAGCCCTGGAGTCAGGAAGACTCATCTTCCCGAGTTCCAATCTGACTTCAAACACGTACTAACTGTGTGATCCTAGGCAAGTCATTTGATTCTCTTTGCTTCAGTTTCCTCATCTATAAAATGAGTTGGAGAAGGAAATGTAAAACCACTCGGAAAAACCCTAATGGAGTCATGAAGAGTTGGACATGACCAAAAAACAACTGAACTTGAACTTGATTCTTATTAGTTGTTTATGAAAACACATGTTGTTCACCAGCCTGTACCATACATACAGGTATGTATGTATGTGCTTATCTTACTATTGAAAAATAAGCTATGAAAAAACAATCATCAAAATATTTCATCACAAAATGATGGCCTTAAACAAAAATGGAATCAGTTATGTCAATGCAATCTCATTACACTGACCTCACAGAGTTTACACTCTAATTGTAATACAATATATGTCAAACATAGATGTTTCTCAAATCATCCAGTTTAATTTCATTTTTTCCTTTTAGCCACATTCTAAATGTCTCTTTTGGGACAATATATTATCTTTATTAAAGCTGCTACCACTTTGAAGAAAACAGAATTCTTAGGCTTTGTGCTTGGTTGCTGATGATCTAGGATAGTATAACTTATTCCTGAGTATTACTGTCCATTCATTAGTTACCACACAATTATTTCTGTTGTACTCATTCTCCAATTGAAAAGACATATTTGAAGTGACTTAAAATGAAATATATTTCCATTTTATGCCATTGAAATACAGAAATAAAGGAATTGAGAACAAAGTTATACAAATCCACAGTAGCTACGTGATTTTTAATAGGAATGAGCTTCATTTGGAGTAACACCTAAGTAAAAGAAGTATAGTGTTGTCATTCTTTCTTCCTTATTAATAAAAAATAACCTCCCCAAAACTTGACAGTTTCTACTTATGAGGCACATGGAATGAATCCCTCTTGACAGAAACACTTTGTTTAGGCAAGCTCTTGCTAGTTCACCCGCAGTGTATATACACCTTAGTTGATTTATGGCTATTTTAAAGTAAGGTCAATTAATGAGAATGAACACAGCATCTAATCAAAAAGTCTTTGCTTTACTGCTTTTTCCCCCTTATGCTAGAAAGCAATTCTGCATCTTGATGAGACAACATCTATTACACTACCATCAAATCACAGTCAGATAATTAACTCAGTATGAAACAGAATTGAATATTATGATTAAAGAAAGATTTCTCATAGATATGGCCCTTTATTGATGTGGAATAATCAGTTGTTCCCTAAGAATATACTGTATATTTATTGATATTCAATTAGTTCCTATTAGGAACCAAACTATCACTCTATCAATTAGTGAACAAAAGAGTTTTAGGTGGTTTGCAACGGAAACACTGGTAGGGACTTTCCTCCTATGACTTTGTGATAACCATGTACTGTTAGGAAATACTCAAGCAGCTACATAGAGAGCAAAGTCATCCATTAAGTGACCTGCATCCTTTCCAAGTTCCTGAGGAACATACACAAATGAAAGAAATGCTTCTAGGAAAAGAGAAGCCAGATAGTAATTAAGGTTGTGAGCATCCTTCAGGCCAAGTGATTATAAGTTCTTCCAACAAACCAGGAGCCATGGATACCCTAGTGTTTTGTGTCATTCAGAACTGTATGGTCAGGAACCGGACCAGAGAGTTGGGAGTGAACAGAAGAACAAACATGTAGTGGACCAGATTTTCAGGGGCCCTGGCCCCATTAAGGAAAGCTCCTCCCTTCTACAAGGTCACTAGGCAGATATGCAGGAGGAGTATAATATTGTTGAGTGGGTGCTTTCATTGGTTCTATGAATATCTAAAGAAAGTACAGGGTAGTTAATTTGAAAGTCTTGTTTGTGACTCCTTGTGTGTTTGTGCCTCTGGATATGGTCTTAGGATGAAATTTTAATGAATAATTTAATGAATAATTGGTCTGGGGTGGGGAGTGGTTGAGACCAAAGGAGGGTCCTTGCATTCTGGTTACATAAGAATTTTTGCTAAGGGAATATAAACCCTGTAAGTTCCTTGTATCTTTGGCTCTGTATGAAATGGTTCTATAATAAACAGACTATTGAATACATCCCCGTCTCTCTCTTTTATTCGGCTGGTAGCTAGGCCATACAACTATGCTGGACACAGTAAATGGTGCCCATAACATTGGGTCATCAGGATGGCAGTCAAGTCTCTAGCAACAGTCCCCCTGGAGTTTCCGGCAGGTAGCGGGCCTGCAAGAGATCCGAGGGACAATAGATTTCATTCAAGGTAAAGGGGAAGGCTCTAAGAAGAGGAATCACTGGCTCACTTAGTTTTTCAGTTTTCAAAATTCAGAGCTCATTTTAACAGAGATGTTAAAATGGGAGGAATCTTGGTGAAGGGTTTAAAAGATGAAGGAAAAGATCTGAGAATATTACAACTTATAGTCTGTAAGAAAGGGATTTCCATTAAGAAACAGATTCTAAAAAAATTTTTTTAAATAGTTTATCAAGCAGCTCCATGGTTCCCAAACAGCTCTCAGATCAGAGGACCTGATTGGGATGTAGTGGTAGAGGCTTGAGTTAACTATTTTAAGGAGAATGGGCAGGAGAGTGATTCTGGTTCTGATGTGGGTACAAAGGTGCCCTAAGGGTCTATAGTAATGGTTACTTTCTCAGGTCCCCTGAGGGGGATATGAGGCTTATTCCTAGTCCTTTCTGTAACTTGAGGGTGCTTTAGTGCCTCTTCACCTAATCTTAATATAACATACAACTTGTACCAAAAGAATTGCTTTTTTCCCCCCTTATCATATGTTCCCCATCCTGTGTCATTTATCTTCCCCATCCTATGTCATGACAACCTTTCCTTATCTTGCAAGCAACCACCTTCCTCACCTTGTTTGTACCTATTTGGTCCCTAAATCTCCAACCCCCATTAGAAACCCTAAAATAACATATTCATCCTATAGGCTATATGTAGCTTTCCAGCTATAAAAGTCTAGTCCTTTTTCTGTATCATTGCCTTTGTTTAGCTCCTTGCTAAGTCTCAGGCCTGCATGCTTTTGCATTAATAAAGCTCCCTTTGGCTAAGGAGAAGGTCTGACTGAATTCTTTCAAAAATCTGAACCAGCTCTCCCAAACCTGAACCACATGATTTTGGTGCCAAAACCCAGGAGTCCAAGTATTAATTGGTCTCTGATGATCTTCTCTTAGCCACTGGGATAACAGGTAAGCACCCTTTTCTTTGTTCTCTTAGCCAGACCTTTCTGCTTCTACTGTCTCCCTAGCAGTGAGACCCCTGGAGTGCCCAGACACTGCCAGTGGTGTCTGAAACTCAACTGACTTCTGGGGGGTCAGTCGGACTGTGGACCCTTGTATAAGAGGACACCCTTGTGCTTGGTCTATCACATTTTATCCCCTCTCTCCTGGGACGCTGGGACAAGTGGTGAGAAGTTGCTAGGAGGCTGCTAGGAGGGAAATTTGGGGAAGAGATCTTAAGGAAAAGTGCCTAGTGTTCCATTGTAACACAGCCTGACTTCAAAACAATCCAGAAAAGTGATTTGTGAAGGTGATTTCTAAACTAAACAAGCTTAGTAAGAAATTTGGTCTCCAAAACTTAAAGAAAAGGCACCTTGCTCTGCTTGGGTGACCTTTTTACCCTGTATTGTTCCTTTCCCTCCCCTGTGGGAGTTTGGGGAGGTGTGGAGGTAGGCCTGGTTTTTTTGGGGGGTTCCCTGAACCCTGGTTTTAGGATCTCTGTGCCCTGTGTTGTTAACTCAAAACTTTATATGCATTTTCTAGTCTTTTAAAGTGCTAAGTGTATTGGGCCTTAGAAATTAAAATGTTACCATTAGTAACCACATGTTACCACTAGGGATTATGAATCCAGATTTTATTTGCTCAACCCTGTGTATTCCTACTAAGTTCTTAAGGACCTAGTAAGCTTTGTTATTGTGATAAAGCTAGTTTACATTGGATGGATCATGCCTTAGAAAAAGGTAAACATCTTTTGATACTTAGGAATTTGTGATTATTGAGAATTTTGCTTTTGTGGCACTTTGGGATTTGTGTTGCTTAAAAGACATTTTATACAAACATGGTTTGATGAATCCCAATCTTTAAGATTTCCATCTAATTTATTTTATTAAAGTTTAGTGACTATTTCCGTTAACATCAGGATAAATTGTAAACCATTTTGTTTTTGAAAGGGAAATCCTTTTTACAAAGAAATGTTTTGCAAAATCTTTTTGTGTGATTCTAAAGGCTTACTAAATTTTCATTTGCATGCTAATTAGTTGTAATAATTTGATAATGCTAACAATTATATTAAAATCTACTGTGAATTTTCTAAGTTTCACTCCTAGGTTTGTTGTTACCTTAAATAGGTGCTTTCAGAAAAATAGAATCACTGGTTCATGCTTCAAGTATCCTAAGAAAGAAAGGGCACTAGTGTTGTTACTTGGTCTGAAAGTTCAACATCCCACTCTAAATTTTAAGCAATGGACACAGAAGTGAAAAGTTAGAAAAAGCTTAGCAGATTCTACGATTTTGTAAGGTTTTGCAATTGATCTTTAAGGAGCCATCAGCCATCTGCACTAGGTAAGACAGTCCATCCTTTCATCAATAATATGATCTGGGAATACAACTGATATCATCTGAAGCTTCTTGTTTGTGCCATAGCTAAAACAATTTGGCAATCACTTATGAAAATTAAAAGATGTTTGGTTATGTTTAATGTTAAAACCTAAAGTTGGTAATTGATTACTAATCATCTCTAATGATTGGTTTTTGCATGAGGACAACTTTAAATTTGAAATGTGTGTCCTGGTAAAATTCTTGATTAGTGAAACTTGCCATCTGAGGTAAAAGCTCTTGGGACTATAGCAAATTTTGTTTTGAGAGTTGTCTGATGGGTCATTAAAATATATCAATAGTCAATAGTCAATAATCTATCTTCGCAGAGGAATGCCACAACGTACTCAGGGAATGTGACTGTGTCTGGAAAAACTTGAGAGGACAATAATAGCCTCAGCTTAGGTTTGGATCCAGGTTCAGTTAACCCATTGTGTTACCTGGCAAAGGAATATTTCATACCTGACTATTCCTGAGTCTGCCTATGAGGTAGAATTGATGATGCATGGTTGGAAAACTGTGATGTTTCTATCTAATCAAATCCTTGCTTTCCTTTTCATGGCAAAGTTCTGTAATCAGAACAAATGGAAGTGAAAGATATGTGAGCACAATGCACATATGTGAAATTTTGCTGTTTTCAATCTGAATTCCATACCCCAAACAACTGGGCAAATTTAGTAAATCCCTGCAACAGAACATTCTTTTATGGGAATAATTAAATAAAGGGAATGAGGTTTGTGAAACAAACGTGCAAACACAATGTTTAATCATTATCCCACAGACTAAGGTTGAGATACTGTTTAGGATCTGGGCTATTTAGTCTCAGATTATATTCCTTTTTATTAAAGACTATATTAAAGAACTTGGTAAATGAGTATTTGGCTTAGTCATCAGTCTGTCGCTGGATATATGTCTGTTTGGAATAAGGTCCTTAAATGTCTCAAATGGATGTTAGAAGAATTGGGTATTGGTAAAACTGATGGAGGGACCTAGCTCTTATTTTATTAATTACTGAAACTAGATCAGAATCATCTTCTATGTGAGGAAAAGAATTTCAGTGCAAATTTCTTAAAGGGAGGTAAATTATGGAATACTTTTGTATTAATGGAAAAGTCAGCTTCATTCAAAGTTTGTTACTATTGTGGAAATAATACCTGCTTAGACTGTGTGTTCTGTGGTGCGAGCATGTTTTATTATAAGCAACTTATTGGTATGTACTGTTTTGGATCCTCCCAAGTTTTTTTAATAAAGAGTCAGGAGGACTTGAGTTCAAATCCAGCCTCAGGTACTCGACACACCTACTTGCCCTGTGACTTTGGACAAGGCACTTAACCTCAATTGCCCTATGAAATATATACATATAACTGAGGACACATTCAGGGTTTATGTGGGCAACTGCTATGTCTGGATAAAAAAATTTCTCATGTTCAAGAACATCTCATTACATGCTTTCCTGCTGCGGGTGTCCAAAACAATTGAAGACCAACAACGGCCCCTCTCACCCCTCAAAAAACTTTGTTGAATTCTGCCTTCAATGGGGTATTCACCATGCTACAGGGCTTCCTTATAACCCCACTGGTCAAGTGCTTGCTGAAAGAAAACACTGCACCCTTAAAACTGGTCTTCAAAAACTAAAAGGAGGAATCTGGTGCATGGGTACCCCAGGACAAATTTTGGTGTTGTCATTATATGTAATTAATTATTTAACATTAGATCATGAAAATAAAACACCAGCTGAAAAATTGTGGGGCATTCCTGACCATGCAATTGGCAATTCTAAAAGGTCACAGCCCCAGGCAACTGCACTTACTGAATGGGTGAGGTCTGCACTCTGTGCATGGCTGAGGCTTTTTGTGTTTCCACAAATGATAAGAAGGAAGTTTGGATACCGAAAAGGAGAATAAGGACTATGTCAACAGATGCAGAGACCACACACTCAGCTCCCTCAGGACCAGAACCAGATGAAGCCAACAGGAGAGAAGGAGCCAGAGCCAACATGAGGGCAAGCGGATCGGATCTTCCATTTTTGATTTGTAGGATTGATATACCTGCTTGACATCAGGTGGATCAGCAAAACTATGTTTCCTAGCACAATGACATGAACATTAAACACAGACATGGAGGGTATCCTAAACAAATTAGTTTGGACACTTCCCCAATAACTTTTGCTCCTAATGGGACATACTTGAGCAAAACTGACCACACCTTTATATGGGCTTGTTTAGGAGGGAGGTGTGCATTCATGTGGGAAAATCTTAGCAATGTAACTATCACTAAAGTTGATAAGCATTATAATGCCACATGTGTTAATTGTAATTTCTGAATGTCATGATAATACTTCTTTGGGACAATTGCTATTTGTTATAAGAAGACCTAGTATAATCATGATTCCTCTGGAGAGTTAGACTT
This sequence comes from Pseudocheirus occidentalis, assembly GCA_028646575.1. Classification (NCBI taxonomy): domain Eukaryota; kingdom Metazoa; phylum Chordata; class Mammalia; order Diprotodontia; family Pseudocheiridae; genus Pseudocheirus; species Pseudocheirus occidentalis. The sequence continues at coordinate 63,598,454 of CM053600.1, forward strand.
GGTTTTACTCTCGTGCTGATCTAGTTGCTCAGATTAATCAGCAACTGGGTTTTAATCGAAAAAAAGAGGCATATTTCCTGTATTGTTGGGATAATTGCTTTAATTTCTACTATAGTGAGCAGTGTTTCTTTGTCTGTCTGTCAGCACTGTACAAAATCAGATAGTGCAAGCTCAATTTTTGCATGAATTGTTTGCCAGTGTTTCATGAGGATTTTTGTTACAATCGGAAATCAGTAGGAGTTTCTATAAAGCAATAGCACAGCCTCAGAGATGATGTAATTGCCTTAGCTGAGGAAATTGAGTTAATGTAAGTTAAGCAAAGGTTAATATGTGATTATAGATATATGTATTTCTGTGTGGTAAACAAAAAATATAATGAGTCAGACTATGACACAGCCCAAATTAGAAAGCATCTTAATGGGCTATGGGGTGACCGTAACACATCTCTTGACATAAATGATTTGTAGAATTTGGCTCACTTCATGGATCAGGAAAGACAACACTCACTACTACCAAATCCAGAGGCACAAAACATTGTTGATTGGATTAAGAGTGCTCAGGAGATATTACCTGGGCAAATACAGCAAATTATAACTTACATAGGAATATGTGTGGTACTACTGGCTTTATGTACCTGTTTACCCATCCTTATTTCCTGTTTTTCTCAAATCATTCAACAAGTCGTATACAATGTCCAAATGCACAAATCTGCCTGTGGCCCTATGTATAGATACTATAGGAGATGCAGAGAACTCCTAGAAGTCTCCCAGGCTTCATTAATGGGATGTTTCCCTCTCCTATAAATAAATAAAATGGGGGAGATATAGTAGACCAGATTTTCAGGGGCTGTGGACCCATTATGGAAATGCTTCTCCCTTCTACAAGGTCACTAGGCAGATATGCAGGAGGAGTATAATCTTGTTGGGTGGATGCTTTCATTGGTTCTGTGAATATCTAAAGAAAGAACAGGGTAGTTAATTTGCAAGTCTTGTTTGTGACTCCTTGTGTGTTTGTGCCTCTGGACATGGTCCTAGGATGAAGTCTTAATGAATAATTAGCCTTGGTCTGGGGTAGGGATGGTTGAGACCAAAGGACGGTCCTTGCATTCTGGTTACATAAGAATTTCTGCTAAGGGAATATAAACCTTGTAAGTTCTTCATATCTTTGGCTCTGTATGAAACAGTTCTGTAATAAACAGACTATTGAATACATCCCTGTCTCTCTCTTTTATTCAGCTGGTAGCTAGGCTATACAACTGTGCTGGACACAGTAAAATGAGCAGATCTCTAAGGAAGAAGCAGGTCATAAGCAAAATATAGGTATTGCTTTCTCCAAGATCTTCAATTCTTCTTATGTTACAGGGGTTTCTATTGGTGGTTTGTATTTTGCATGCATGGAAGCAGGCTGATCTTCTGGGAAAGGAGAACTTTCAAACTGCTCATAGATCAGAATCATCTTTTAAATGCCTTTATAATACCTTTAGTCTTTGTTCATATGCCCATTGGAAGCTTGATGCTTGCATGGCAGCTTCTTAAAGGAAGAGGCAGAAATAATCTAAACTAAGGTATTTCCAGGGATCAACTATCCCTGAATAACAGCAAACAGCCATGCCTGGTTACTATTTTAAGGAAGTTTTCAAGATTGAATCAAATCAAAGAAAGGGGGCTATGTCCTAACTGTTAGGAGAACCAAATGACTTATAGGTTACCTTTTTGAGGGATCTTATGAGATTACAAATTGGGGGTGGTTGGGAAGAGATAAAGTTTCACTTGCTTAATTCAAATGAGTTAAATAAATATTTATTAATCAGTTACTACGTGGGTCACTTTTTTGTGCTAGAAGAGTACCAAAATTAGATTGTATGGCAGGGTCAAGGTACATTGTGTCTGACAGTGGCTGACCAGATCAATATAAACTCTACACAGGTCAGGAAAAATAGTCCATATGAATATTTCGAGTAGAAACATTGCCAGATTTGTTCATTTCATACTTCTTTCAATCTACTGCAGTTCTGCTTTGCTCACAGAGCACAAGGTCTTCTTTGATGCATGCATGCCATGGTGAGTGGTCCTGTGCCAGTGTTTCCTGTATCTCATAATTAATTCCAAAGTTCTTCAGAGAGACTTGAGAACATTCTTGTATTAGTTTTTCTGACCTCTATGTGATCACTTGCCTTGTGGGAAATCTCTGTAAAAGTTTTTTTAAGTAAACTTATCTTCGTCGTTCAAATAATATGACCAGCCCATTTGAGCTGTGTTCTCTCTAGTAGAGTTTGAGTGCTTGGCAATTCAACTTGAGAAAGGACCTCATGGACCTTATCTTCCTCGGTGATCTTCAAAATCTTCCTTTGACAATTCAAATGGAATCCATCCAAGTTTCCTGGCATTGTGCTGTAGAAATGTCCAGTTTTCACAGGCATACAACAATGAGATCAGTACAATAGCTCTGAGGACCTGCTATCTTCTCTCCTAAATTTCCCTTTGGAGACTCCTAAACACTGAGCTAGCAATGAATGCATCAAGCTCATCATCTATGTGTACTCCCTTAGGAATTCTACTGCTAAGGTAAGCGAATTTATCTGCAGCATTTAGTATTTTTCCATTTCTCTTAACTGATATTTCCTAGTATGGATGGTGTGGTGCTAGATGGTGGAGAAATTATTTTTTCTTGGAGTTGTAAGGCCAAAGTTACACAAAAAGCAGAAAACTGATCCATACTCTGTTGCATCTCAACCTCAGAGGATGCACTGAGGGCACAATCATTTGTGAACAAATATTGGGGGCCAACCCTCCCTCTACTTTAGTCTTGGCTTGTATCTTTTTCAAATTAAATAGTTTAGCAACAGTGTGGTACTGAACTTGATGCCATTTTCTTTATTTTTTTTCAGTATTTTATTTTCTCCCAATTACATATGAAAGCAAACTTTAACATTCATTTTTAAAACTTTGACTTCTAAATTCTCTCACATCCTCCCTCCACACCCCTCTCATTGAAAAGGCAAGCAATTTGATATAGGTTATACATATGTAGTCATGCAGAACACATTTCCATATTGGTCATATTGTGAAAGAAAGCATAGATAAAAAATATAAACAAAAATAAAGAAAGTTTTAAAAAGTATGCTTCAGTCTGTATTCAGAGACCATCAGTTCTATCTCTGTGGATGGATAGCTGTTTTCATCACAAGTCCTTCAGAGTCTTCTTGGATCATTGCATTGCTAAGAGTAGCTAAGTAGCTAAGAGTTGATCATTGTGCAATATAGCTGTTACTTTGTACTTAGTAGATGTCACTTTGCATCAGTTTCTGCAAGTTTTTCCTGGTTCTTATAGCACAATAATTTTCCATCGCAAATACGTACCACAGTTCATTCAGCCATTTCCCAATTGATTGGCATCCCCTCAATTTCCAATTCTTTTCCACCAGAAGAGTTGCTGTAAATATTTTTGCCCATATAGGTCCTTTCCTTTTTTAAAAAAATATCTTTTGGGATACATACCTAGTAGTGGCATTGCTAGATCAAAGGGTATGCGTGATTTTATACTCCTTTGGGCATTGTTCCAAATTGCTCTACAGGGTCACTGAATCAGTTCACGACTTCACCAGCAGAGTATTAATATTTCATCTTTCCCATATTCTTTCCATCATTTGTCATTTACCTTTTCTGTCCTATTTGCCAATCTCATAAGCACGAGGTAGTACCTGTGTCACTTTGCATTTTTGCAATCAAGAGTGAGTTAGAATATTCTTCATATGCATATAGATAGCCTTGATTACTTCATCGGAAAACTATTCATATTTTTGATCATTTATCAATTGGGAAATTGTTCTTATTTGCATAAAGTTGACTTAGGTCTCTATATGTTTGAGAAATGAGACCTTTATCAGATAAGCTTGTTTCAAATTTTTTCACATTTATGTGTGCTCCCTGTTATTTTCCTCAATCCTATTTTCCCCTCTGTTTACTCTATTTTCTCCTTTGACCATGCCCCTCCTCCTTGATGCCATTTTCATCCTCCTTGAAGGCATGAACCACCATCACTGAAAATATTATGCTAAAAAGCATGGAAGGAAGTATATGTCCATAGAGCACACTGTTGGTGACTGCAAAAGCAGAGGAGCATTTTCCATTATGCAGAACCTGGAAAAGCATATAGTGCTTAAGCTGGCATACAATACTAATGAACTTCTTTGGGCAATCAAATTTTGTCATAATCTTTCACAATCCCTCATTACAGTATCAAAGACCTTGGTCAGACTGAAAATCATTGTGTACAGACCCCTCTTCTGCTCCTGGCATTCCTTACGGACTTGCCAGGCATCAAATATCATACTAACTGTTCTTTGGACTTTTCTGAGGTCACACTAGCTCTCAGGTAGATTAACATCTTCCAAGTGAAGGATCTGGTGAAAATCTTCTTGGCAGTTACTAAGAGAAAGACCCCTTTGTGATTGTCATGGGACAATCTATTTTCTTTTTCTTTTTTTTGAGATGGACAATGAGGACATCTTGGAAATCCTAGGGGACAACCTTCTTTTGACATATAACCTGGAAGATTTCAGTCAACTTTTTTTATGAACAGAGAACCTTATGAAGCAGAGGCCTTGTAAATCTTTGTCTTAGGGATACTGCTTTTGTGAAATGTGAATGTTTAGCTCCAAAGAATAAGTCTATGTCTAGCATGCTGTGGAATACATTGTCTTTTTCCCTCACATACTGTCTGTCTCTTCTCCTTATAATGACAGTCTTTTAAACACCAATGTTTACTGTTAGAGAGCATCCATGAAGTTTTATTGTGTTATGGTAGATAAAGACAGTGTTTGGGATGTGAAGGTCATGAGATTCACAAGTCTTCAATAACAAGGCTCTGTTGTGTTTTCTGCTTCTTACTCCATTCCTCCCAAGGATTTCCTGCCATGACTAATAGTCTGTGTCTACAATAGCATTAAAATCATCCAGAATTATAAGCTTGTACTCTTTCTGCATACTGGTGATGAGCCCATGCAGGTCTTCACAAAATTTTTCTTTGACCTCATTAATGTTTGTCATGGTAGGAACATAGGCACTGATGATGATGGCATGGCATTTACCTGCAATTGGCAATTGTATTCTGATGACCCTGTCATTCACTTCTTTGGTAGACATACAAACGTGTTAACTAAATTAGTTTTGATTGCAAAACCTATGCCAGCTTCATGGTTCTCCCTTTCACTGTAGCAGCTCCTGAAAAATGTGTATCCCGTTCTGACTTCAGTCAGGTGTCCCTCATTTGCCAACCTTGTTTCACTAAGGGCACCTATTTAAATGCAATAGCTTCTGAGTTCTCTCTCAAAAAATAGTTGTTTATCTTTCAGCTCTGTTGGATTTCATGTTGTCTATTAGTGTGCACATATTCCATGCACTGATGTTGAATGGAATCATCTTTGCAGAACTGTTTATCATTATTATCATTATTATTATTATTATTATTGTATTTTTTCATGTTTTCACCACAGTGTGACATCCCTGACTTCATGGTAAACAGGACAGGGTTGGGTAAGCAGACAATTTTGGGGGAACCTTTTCTAGACTCTTCTTCACACCAAGGGGTAAGCAGTGTGGTCCTCAAAAGGCTGCCCAGAAACATAGGGCCTTCCAGAATCCCACTGCTGCTTCCAGTGAGAAGACAACCCAATGGCCTGGTCCACCTGTGTGTAGGATTGCAACTATACCTCCGTGTATCTGCATCTGCTGCTCCACCATTTACTTGTCATCACTGGACTTTGAGGTAGGTAAAAATGGCAAAATGGTATGGGTTATGTCTCTGGATTCTCACATAAATTGGAATTAAGTGAGGCAGAGTTGTATGAAGTCTTTGGACCTGACTCTTTTTTTTTTCAGAATCATGCAAGTTCAGTGGCAGGAGAGAGTCAAGACAACTGGTGATTACTCAAGATGCAGTGGATGAGCCAAAGGTCCTCATATCAGAGGGTACTAGTCTTTCTTGAACACTCTTCATATGCCAAACTCCCTTTTAGAGGTTTTCCAAGTGCTAGTACTTTTAGTTTATGTTGCAAGTTGGAATGAATCAAGGCCCTCACAAGTCACTGAATAATGGGAAAAAAAAGAATGCTTATTTTGTCCTATCACAGCAAAAGACAAAAAGGTTACAGTGACACTTGACTTTTCTAGATTGGGATTCTTTATCTCCATATGGAAACATATTTAGTGATCACATGATCTTCAGAAATCTGTCAATTTTGAGGCACCCCAATTGCACTTGGATGGGACATTTTATGGCCTTCAGTGAATAGGAATTTTTTTCAGGGAAGCAGAAGCCAAATGGGTCTTAAGCTGAGTTTTTTTTTAATTTTAGGGAAAACTAATCCCTGTTACAGGAGAGAACAAAGTCTGCGCCTAATCCATGTTGGGAGAACAAAAGAGGGGGAGATTGATTGTTATATTACTTGATAAGTTAATGAATTTTTGGTAGTATTGTCATTTTTTATTACATTTTCTTGATTTACCCATGAACAATTAACGTATCTCTAATTATTTATATCTCTATTTTATTTCTTCATGAAATGTTTTATAGCTAGAATTATATAATCCTTGGGTGAGTCTTAGTAGATACTATGAATCAATAAACATTTATTAGGAACCTACTATGGGCCAGGCACATTGCTGAACTCCCAAGTATTTCATTGCCTCTATAATTGTTTGGAATGCAGTTTCTCTTCTAGCTCTGCTTGTTGAGTTTTATTCACTAAATATAAGAGTACAAATGGTTTACACGGATTTATCTAAAATGCTACAACTTTGCCAAAGTTATTATTTCAATTATTTTCATTCATGTTGCAGGGTTCTTTTAGCACACCATTACACCAATTGCAAAAGTATTAGTTTTGTTTTCTTGCTTAATCCCTTCATTTTTTTCTCTTGATTACTGCTTTAGCTAGAATTCATAGCAGTGTAGAATGTTAGAGTTCTAGCAGTAGCATAATTGATGAGGGCATCATTGCTTTATTCCTAAACTTATTGGAAGAGTCTCTAACTTTTTGTCATTATTATAATGTTTCTTCTTGGATTTAGATAAATACAATATTAAGGAAGGGTACCTTTACTCCTATGTTTTCTAGAATTTTTAACAGAAATGGATATTGAATGTTGTCAAAAATCTTTGCATCATTTATTGTCATAATCAGATTTTTAAAAAATTATTTTAATTCTTGAAATATTTCATTACATTTGAATTATTCTTAATGTTGAACAAACTCTTCATTTCTTGGGAACCTTAATAGAGAATTAATTGGGGGACCACAATAGAGAATTGTTGAAGAAAAGACAAAAACTGGGTAAACATCTTGAAATAGAAATATAGATGACAAGAAAAACAGAAAAAGGACATATTTTTGATAGCTGAAAGGAAATATGTTGGGGTCCTCTCTTCTACCATTTTCTTATTGATAAAGATGAATGTTGCTAGACAATAAAAGAGGACAGTAGAGAGAGGTCTGAGACATAGTTATCCATTTGGCAATACATAAATTGGGGCAATTAAGAGTTTAACATGACTCCTATGCAAAAATGAAATACAAATTCATGAAAAATTCCATACTTTTTAGATTCTTATGAACTGATGCAGAATGAAGCATATAGAACCAAAAGAACAGTTTATTCAATAAAAACAATAAAAAATAAATTTTGAAAGACAAGAGAATTCTGATAAAAGTGATGACTAAGACACTAAAGTTTTATGGGTTTTTAGACCATTTGGGCTCAAGATTTCAAACAGAGAAGCAGTGAAACCAAAGCAAGATTGAAAGAAAGGGAAAATAGGATGTAGTAAAGAGACTATGGATCATGAAGAGGATGAAAAATAAGTTTAGAAAAAGTGAAGCAGAGGAAAAGTTAGACATATAAGTGTTTATGGTTTGAGAGGAGAATTTCAGTATTCTAGATAATGGAAGTAAACTTTTATGAATGTTGGTGAGAACAAGGATAGGCCCATCTGTGTAATTGTGGTACACTGAAGATTTAGATCTTGTGAATTGAGGTTGTTGATGAATAGAACATGATGTTTGAGGGAACGTCATTGCTTATATTGCAGTTCCCATTTAAGGACAGGGATTAGAGTAGAGAAGACCATGAATCAATGATAAACTTATTGAAGAAGAAAGGAAAAAAACCCTAGTGACTAGTATTTAAAAACAAACAGCATTTAGTATTATTGCTTAAGGAAGACGGGTTTCACAGTGACACTGGCCTCTTTGCTGTTCCTTGAACAAAACCATCAATCTATTAGCTATGGGCATTTACACTGGTGACACCTCACACCTGGAATGTACTGCCTCCTCATTTTGCCTCTAAGCTTTACTGGCTTCCATCAAATACTAACTAAAATTCTATGTTGGTAGCACACCTTTCACAGTCCATCTTAATGCTAGTGTCTTCCCTTTGAGATTATCTCCAAGTTAGCCCATATACATTGTGTTTGAGCATCATACCTCTTGGACCATTGTATTAGGGATTATGAGAGATGTTGTATTTAGGACTGAAGAGCAGTATAAGGGCAGCGTTATATTGGGAGACAGGTTTACAAGGCTGCAAGACAATTTAAAGTGTACAAGAATAAGTCTAATGTTCACATGAAAATAGACAGAAGCTTACATAAATTTATTTTGTGAAAAAACTCATCATTAAGTAATATACAATTATAAGAAACAGCAGATTGGTCAGTAAGGTCGGTCTTTAAAAGTTTAAATAATGTGTTTGGCTGCTGCAATTTTCCTGCATACTTTGAAGTATGAGCAGATATTCTTAAACTGGCTCTAGTCCACTAACTATGTGGTAAGGAGCAGCTTTTTTGATTGCTGTATAGCTGGAACTAGGAAACTAATGCCATGCATGAGCAGCTTTCCAAAAGAATGCTACTGTGAACAGCTTCTAAGGTTCTGATTACACAGGATAATGAACACTCTACGCATTCCATAACAAATCAAAGGAAAACATTCACAGAAAATCAAGAAACAGTATTCACAGTATTACAACTTATCATAGAAAATCTCAACATAGTGTTCACAACAGCTTATCATTGGAATGGCCACATAGTTTTCACCAAAGCATCACAATATTTAGAACAAAGAACAAAAGAACAATCATCTGGTATTCCTAAGGAGGTTTGCCTACTTACTCAGTCCTGCAGTTATCTCAGAATGCAATAGTCAGTCTTCCACTCATGGGGCAACTAGCTTAACTTAATCAGTCACTTATTTAGCAATCAGTTGCTAAGTACGATTAATCACTAAATACAATCATTAGAAAATACACAAACCCCCACCCCTAGGTCACTAGTAAAGCATGTTATCATCATAGCACTCAATATCCAAAGAGATGCCTTTTCTTCATCTTGGCTCAGGGAGGTCTCTTAGATTCCCTGGATTCCCTTCCATGGTCCAGCTCCTACATGAATCCACCAGTCACGTGGATTCAGAGGCAGACAAATCCCCAGTGCTTGTCCAGTTCTTGGGGCAGTTCCTGCTCTGTATTGGAGTTCACAGGCTCCAGTCTGTCTCAAAACCTTCACAATTTCTGTTCCTAGGAATTCAAAGCTCAACCAAGCCACAAAGAAACAAAGTCTTAGCATCCTGGTGATGCTTCCTCAGTCCTCTGGCAGTCCAGCTGGCTCTAGGACCCAGAAGAAATCTCAGCCTTCCAGGCAGCAACAACAACTTGGGCCTTCCAGACAGCCTTCCCAGCAGCAACTTCAACCTTCACCAGATCTCTCAGCAGAACAGCTTCTTCCACCAGGATCTTGTCAGGAGAAAATTCTGACTGTCTCTCTCTCTGGGGCTTTTCTTACATATACACACAGCATTAGCTTCTTGTTTCAGCCACCCCCTTCCTGTTATATAAGCAACAGGAGACAGAGTTCACACCCTCCTTTTCTTTCACAGAAGTTTGATTAGTTACTAAGGGCTAAGTACCTGCTTACTTAACATAACAATAAGGGGTCTTCAAATTTAAATTAATTATCATTACAGGGACTTAAAAAAAGACACTGCTCACCTAGGGATGCACACATCAGTGCTTCTAGTACAGAAGAAGGGCTTGCTGTTGAGGACTTATGAGTGCAGTAGGGGTCTCAGGCCCTTTCTTACCTGTAGCAAAAAAGAAACTCTGAACATACAGCCTTTCTGTTGCTTCTGTGACTCTTGTGTCTATTCCTCATGCTTGAAGGCAATGGAGATTATAGATGGATGGGATCTTACGAATTTTGATAGATCAAGATAATGACCTTTTGGCAGCAGAGTCCATACCGAGCTTTATGGCTCATCAGGACACAAGGAACAACTTTTGGCACATAGCCTTGCTATAGCTGAGATAGGGATTCATCTATGAATTCAACCATGCCACATTTGAATGTGTTGCTTTTGTGACCAATTCTATATGAAAATTGTTACATCTCCTCAGGGACGAAGGCAGAATGTAAAGAAGAAGATAACCCTAGGTGTTGGGAGAAAATACACTTGTGTCCTTGCTATAACTTCTTAGTAAATACAACATTTTGCCCCCATAGTCCGAAGGTCAAGGATGTTAAATTTTGTTTCTCCCCCAGCCCCTTCTTTTATATAAAGTGTGTCAGGGTGGGGGGAAGGTGGGGTTGAAGAACTCCTAGAGTTTCTGCACATGATTTCAGTCCCTTACTAATGGCATTCTCTCAAGTGATAGGTATGGGTTTCCTGGACCCCAGTTTAGTTACTAACAGTGTGATTGGATTTTGAAAATTAATACAAGTGACTTATAAATATACAAGTATTACCCCAAATTTGGAAGGGATAATTCTTCCCCCCCCCTGCATCTTTGTGTCATCTCATGTACTGGAGTGTTGAAGGGGAAATAGGTTCATAGCTTAGCTGAGTTCCTATAGAGCACAATCTCAATTTTAAGTCCCAAAATTCAGGCTTGAACCTCAGGTACTCTTGCTTCTTAAGGTTGCCTTGCTTGCCTTCACTAGCTGCAATATTCTTCCCAGAATATCTACTCCAAGGTTGCCATGAATAAAACTTGTTCTGGTGGTGAGCACTTATTTGACCTAAAAACTGAGGACAAATAAAAATAAGAGAAACAAAAAACCCCAAGGCCATTTCTTAGATCCTGGGTGTTTCCCCAAAGCCAGTTTAACCTGCATTCAATTGCCATATTTTCCAGAAATATTGGACCTAGGAATGGTGGAGGAATTAAGGATAAAGCTCCACTGCCACCACCATTATCCCCCTCCCCACAGTTGGCATCATTTGTTATTTATACCTTTAGCTGGACTCTCAGTGTGTCTATGAGGGTCAAATCAGCTACAAGAAAGGCACCATTCAGTTCTCACCAGACTGATAAACTGTTTTTGTAGCAGATACTCTTGTAGATAAGCAGACCACCCTATCTAGCAGTTCCCAAGGGAAAAGAATGTTGCTTTTGCCATCTGACTCACTCCTGTTTCCCCTCTCTTTCTTCTCTCTTCTTCCTCCCATACTACTGTCATTTGGAAGAGGATTGCCCTCCATTCCTCCAATGTAACTTTTCCGTTTCTATAACTCATAAATATTCAAACTTTTGTCTGGATTGTCAATTCCTTTGACTTGGTATAGGATTTCCACATGTATGTTCATTTCTCTTCTAATAAATCCAGTTGAAATCCATTTGAAATGCCTGTTTCATGAATCTTTTTTGTTTTGTTTTGTTAATGAGGGTGAAAGAGGGAACAAAGTTTGTTATTTTACCAGTTCAGTTCATAGTAACCACTCTGAGAAGGAATTGGCCATCTTCACCTTCTTCACGGAGAAAGAAGGAAACTGAGAATTGATTAGAGAATTGCAAATCAAAGCAACTCTTAGGTACCACATCTCACTGGTCAGATTGACTAACATGACAAAACAGGAAAATTATAAATGCTAGAGAAGATGTAAGAAAATTGGAACACTAATGCATTGTTGGTGGTGTTGTGAACAGATCCAACCATTCTGGAGAGTAATCTGGAACCATGACTAAAGGGCTATAAAAAAGTGCATACCCTTTGACCCAGCAATACCACTTCAAGTGGGAGGAGGACCCATAAGTACAAAAGTATTTGCAGCAGTTCTTTTTGTGGTGGCAAAGAATTGAAAATCAAGGGGATGCCCTTCAGCTGAGGAATAGGTAAACAAGTTGTGGTATATGAATATAATGGAATACTACTTTGTTATAAGAAATGAGGGACAGACTTCATAATAACTTGGAGAGACTTATATAAACTGATGCTAAGTGAGGGGAGCAGAACCAGGAAAACACTGTACATAATTACAGACACATTGTATCCGTGGTGACTAACTCTTAGAGACTAGATTCTTCTCAACAATGCAAGGTTCTAAGAGAACTCCAAAAGACTCATGATGGAAAAGGCTTTCCACATCTAGAGAAAGAATTATGGAGTCTGAATGCATATTGAAGCAAATGACTCTCTTTTTGTTTTGTTTTTCTTTCTCATTGTTCATTTCCATTGGTTATAATTCTTTACAACTTGACTAATGTTTAATGTGAAGGTATATGTATATGTAGAACCTATATTGGATTACATGCTGCCATGGCGGAGGGGGGAGGAATAAGGGAGGAGAGAGAGGGAGAGAAAATTCAGAACTCAAAAATTTGTGGAACTTAATGTTGTAAACTGAAAGTAATTAAATTAAAAAAAGAATGTGAAAGAAAGAGAGAGAAACTATCTCAGTCTTGCTGCTTTTAAAGATGAAGCCTCTCTAGCTACACAAAGGAGTCTACCACTACCTACATTGTAAGGGACATAGGGTGCCTTATCTAAAGAGATCTAAGAATGCTCAGTCAAACTGCCTTAGGATTACTTCCATATTAGACTATCTGGGCAATTAGTGAACATTTATTAAGCAGCTACTATGTGTCAAGCACTGTTCAAAGTGCTAGAGATACAAAAGGATGAAAAAGACAGCCCTTGCCCTCAAGGAGTTTATAATTTAAAGGGAAAGTCAACATGCACACATTTACATACAAAGCAAATACTACATATGATAGCTAGAAATCAATTTACAGAGGTAAGTCAATAGAATTAAGAAGGGGTTGGGGGAAGACTTCCCATAGAAGGGACTTAATGGAAGCCATAGAGGTCAGAAAGCTGAATGAGGAGGGAGAGTATTCTAGGCATTGAGAACAGGCAGAGAAAATGCCCAGAGATGGAGTGTCTCATTCATGGAACAGCCAGGTGGCCACTGTCACTGGAATGAACAGTATGTGTTGGGGAGAGAGATCTTAAGAAGACTGGAAACGGAGGAGGAGGCTAGGTTTTAAAGGATTTTGAATGTCAGACAGAGTAGTCTGTATTTGCTCTTGGTGGCAATAGGAAGTTTATTCATTAGAGAGACCTGCAATTTAGGAAAATCACTTTAGTGAGTAAAAGGAGGATGGTTTGGAATGGAGAGAGACTTGAGGCAGGCAATTCCATCAATGGGCTATTGGGCATGATGTGAATGGAGCAGTAGCACTGTTAGTGGAGAGAAAGGGGTGTATACAAGAGATGTTGCAAAGGTGGAATAGACAAGACTTGGCAAGACATTGGATATGGGGACTAAGAGATAGTGAGAAATCCAGATTAAGATCTAGGTTGTGAGTCTAAGGGACAGGGAGGGTGGTGTATATTATTATTTGGGAAGGATAATGAGTTCGATTTTGAATATGAGTTTAAGAATTATCTACTAGTCATTTAGTTCCATTGGATGTGTTAAGTTGGAGGTCAGTAGAGAGAGTGAGGTAGGATAGATAGATCAGAAAGCATCAACATAGAAATAGTAATTAAATCCATGGGAGCAGATGAGATTCCCAAGTTTAGTAGTAAAGAGAGAGACTAGAAGAGGGCCCAGGACAGAGCCCTGAATGAAACTTTCAGTTTGAGAGATAATCTGGAATAAAATCCAACAAAGGGGATGGAGAAAGAACAGTTTGATAGGTAGGAGAACCAAGAGATATTGGTGTATCAAAAAGCTCAACAAAAGAGAATTTTGAGGAAGAGGGAGCAACCAACAATGTCAAAGGCTGCAGAGAGTTCAAGGAGAGTGAGGATTGAGAAATGGCCAATAGATTTGACAGCTAAGAGATCATTAGTAACTTTGGAAAGAGCAGTTTTGGAATGATAAAATAAGCCAGATTGTAAGGGGCATGTCCTTACTTATTACATCTGTAAAATATAATTGATATTAATTAGTTAAATGGAACTAATGCACTAATCATGGTGGTGATGGGGACACACCAGAATAGGGACTCAAGCCAACAGCATTGGAAAAGTAGCACCCTCAACTCTTCAGATATATCCATATAGATCTGAGGAGAAATGTAGTTAAGTCAACTCTGAGGAAATGAGTTGAAGAGGGATTGCTACATATAAATAGATACATAGAAATGAAGTATAATGTTCTGGTATAAAAATACATTCTATATGACATAATAGATGTGAATTAATAGTCATAATAGAAAGATCATACGATTTGGGATTAAAGGACTTGTGTACCAGCTTTGCTACTTATACTTTCTATAAACTTTCTATAAAATAAAGAGCCCATGGCCATTACTTCCCTCCTTGTAAAATGAGGGGGTTGGAATAAATGAACTCTAAATTATCTTCTAGTTTAAAATCTTCTATAAGAGAACACACATATACACATGTGTAAACCATATGCCTTACACCTACTTTGCAGAATACAGTACACTGCATTCGTTGTGAAACTGACTCACAACTTCTAAAGCCATTTGTTCATGAACACATTACTTAAATCCACCATGAACAATGCCCCTATAGTATAGATACATGCTATTGAAAAGCCTTTAAAGAAAAGAAAAGAAAAACTACTCAGAAAGGATACTGAAATGTTTGAGGCAAGGGACTTTAAGCACAAATGTTTTCTTTGGCCTAAAATCAAGACAAACTATTCATTGAAAGGGCAGTTACTCTGGGGTGTTGAGAATGACGGTTAGTCTATGAGAACTGAATGTGCTTTGTTCACTTTATGAAAATGGGGTGGGTGTTTTCTTTTGAAAACAAAGGATACAACTTTTTTGAATTAGCTATTTAACAAAACATTGAAAAGGCAGAAATAATGTCTCAGTTATTAGATAAATGGTTTCCCAAAATAAATTTTGCACTCACACAACTGATTTTTGTTTTTGTTTGTAGCAAGTGTCTATGTGGGTTAAGAGTAGAAATGAGGAAAAAAAAAGCTATTGTGCTGAGTTTAATTCCTACCTATTTTGATTATCTGATTATAAAAAAGGGGTATAATTCTGATATATGGACAAATGGTCCATCTGTATCTCCTGACTTAGATGACTACTTCAATTAGTAATTTATATGACACCAATTAATTTGTCAAATTAAAATGTAATTGGCAAATAAATTGAGAGGAAAGTCAAATGGAAGACAATAATTACTATTATTTTGGGGAGTGGGGAATTCTAGCATTGAATTATTTTACTTCTAGCAGAGATTTTTTTTTGGTATTATTACTGCAAATGACAATCCTAAATAAGAGAATGTTTTGCTTTTCTGTATAGAATCAGGAATCATGGTTTATGTTTTTTTTAAATAATATTTTA
>CM053600.1:63614170-63625038 GCA_028646575.1 Pseudocheirus occidentalis
TAGTTGAGTGTTCTGAGGAGACGTTATGCTCATTTTCCTTGTCTTGTCTTGTCTTGTCAGATACCAGATGTCTCTGCCTCTCTACTGAATAAGAACTCGTGTTTTTATGCTAGTAACATACTGATGGGGGTTATGTTGGAGACCCAGCAAAAAATCAGCTAATAAAGAGAATATGTTTTCCACCTCCCTCCAAGTGGATGTGCTTAAGTTTCAGGCAAAAAAATAATGACAAAATTTCTTTAGTCTTAAATTAAAACAAGCAAAAACCTTCTTTAGTCTAAATTAAAATAAAACAAAAAACAATGACAAAACTTCTTTAGTTTTTAAAAAAGCCCAAACAAACAAAAACCAACAAAAATTCCCAACAACCAGGTTGTCTAAAAGGCTAGTGATAACCTGAAAGAATTTTAATTCATAAAATTCAAAATATTATGGTTTTTAACTGCACAGAAGTAGTTCAAGTCAAAAGTTATTTCTCAGAAGCTTTAACCACATTTATTCCATGATCCTGGTATGTGAAACTGTAAAGTAAACCAGATGGCCAACAGAGCTTCTGTTTTCTTTCAAGTACTTATTTCCTAGGGCCTTTTAACATGTGACCATGGAAGAAATTATAAGGATTCAACACTGAAGTCATAGCCTAGGGCTTCAAAGTGAAATTTCAAGTTACACATTAAAAAATATATCACATTGAACACCATATATGAAATGAGAAATTCTCTGATTAAAAAAATAGATGGGGCTATCAAATTCTATGATATACTCAGGCAATGCTGATTATTTTTTTAAGTCCCTTTTAGTGAGGTGTAGAGTGGCTCAGTGGGTTACTGAAACAAAAAAGCTTTTAAATTTGAGAGTAAGAACTATATTCTTTATGGATACTCCATAAGTTAAAGGTTTGAAGACACAACATTTTGACAGGGAATGCAAAATTTTACTCCATGTAGGAATGAGACAGACCACAAGAACAATGTTAGCTAAGCTGTTCTCTGCTCCATTTGTAAGTACAGACTGTTCCCAGAGGTCAAAAAAGACCCTCTGGCATAGGGATATTGACTTAGAAGCAAAAAAGTTAACAATTGGGTGGTCTAATACATGGGGTGCAGGACCTGAGGCAGGAAAACCTCAGTTCAAATCTTGCCTCAGATACTTACTAGCTGAATCACACTGGGCAAGTCACTTGACCTCTATTTGTCTCAGTTTCCTCTCTTGTAAAATGAAGATAAAAATAAATAAGATAGGTAGCATCTACCTCCACGTTTTTTTGTGAATATCAAATGGGGTAATAATTATAAAACACTTAGGACAGTGTCTGGTATATAGTTAGCCCTATACAGATGTTAACGTTGTTACTATTTTTCAAATACTCAGACAAATTCAGCTTCCTTAGGACGCCATGGCATGAACTGGGATAGTAAGGGTTTGAAAAGAATCTTGAAATTTCTTTTGTATCATGTATTCAACAACAATAGTTTATTTTATACAGCATTTTGCCGCTCATAAAGCATTTTCTTCATAATGACTATGGCAGGCATGTAGTGTTTCTATACCCATTTGACAGATGAGAATGCTAAGAGGGAGAGGAAAAAGGTTTAGTGACTTGTCCTTGGCACGTATAGATGGTTAAACTGGGAATTGAAACCAGATCTTCTGTTCCCAAATTGAGAGCTCTTTGGTGCTGTACCTTGGTTATCTTGACCTGAGAAAGGCTTTTAAAAAAATAGAACATTTAGTACAATTGATTGTATATGCGATACAAGTACTTAATTTGGGAGAATCAGTTTCAATATTTCAAAAGACCTTTGATATCATCAATGTGGCTATTCCCTCCAATGACATCAAATCCTATCATGGGACAGTAGTAAAGGATAGTAATGAGTTTCTATGATTTAAAAAGTTACTTTTTTGACCAATCTTATTAGAAAGTGTCTCCCTGCACAGCAAGACTGTCTGCTACTGGGTGGCCTTTGAACACTTTCCAGCTTCTTACAATCTGATAGAGCTTGTCTATTCCTGGCATAATCTTCCATACCTCACTTCAAAAAAATGTAGGATTTTAAGAATTTAAATCTCTTGCTGGCTGAATCTTCAGGTGATAGCTCCTGAACCCCAAGGATTTCTCCTCAGCTCTCTTCTCCTTCTCTTATGCTTCTTTTAAAAAAATGTTTCCCTCAATTACATGCTAAAACAATTTTAAGCAATTTTTGCACAATCATCAATAGTGCAGTAGTGTCCAAATTTTCCCACATCCTCTCCAAAATTTATCATTTTCCTTTTTCTGTCATATTAGACTATCTGATGGTAGTGTGAAGTGGTACCTCAGAGTTGTTTTAATTTGCATTTCCCTAATCAATAATGATTTAGAGCATTTTTATTGACTTGTTTGTTTACTTTTACTTTACAAGATTCATTTCCAGAATCACTTGAGTTTCAGATTTTTCTCCCCTTCCTCCTCACCCCCCAACCCTACCATGGTGGCATACAATCATGTACAAGACCTGCAAACTCTTTCACATTGTACAATAGTCTGGTTGTATAGGTGTTGTAGCCAATGGAGTGAACAATGGGAAAAGAGAAACAAAACCAAACATAGAAAAGAATGATAGCATGCATTGCTTCAGTTTCCATTTAAACTCTGGTCTTTCTAGATCTTTCTCTGAATGTAGACATCTCCTTCCATTCTGAGACTTGTAGAGTTGAGAGCATTTTTTGAGGGGAGAAGGCAGGGCAATTGGGGTTAAGACTTGCTCAAGGTCACATGACTTGTTTTGTGTTAAGTGCCTGAGTGTCTGATTTGAATTCAGGTCCTCCTGACTCCAGGGCTGGTGCTCTATTCACTGCACCACCTAGCAGCCCCTATAGCATTTTTAAAAATGTGACTATACATAACTTGGATTTCTTCATCTGAAAACTGACTGTTCATATACTTTGACTACTTATCAGATGGTGAATAACTTGTATTTTCATAAATTTGGCTTAGTTCTCTATATCTATTTTACATTTTTAAATGTTCTTTATAATTTATTTGGTTCTATACTCTTCCATTATCCATATAGCTGAGAAGTAAACCATTCTATGGTTTTCTAATTTACCTAAAATATTGCCCTTTATCAGTAAATCATGTACTTAATTTGACTTTATCTTTTTATGCAGTGTCAGATATTGTTTTATACCTAGTTCTACCATATTTTTTTCCAACTTTCCCAGAAGTTTTTGTCAAAAAATGAGTTTTGACACAAAAGCTTGGATCTTTGGATTTATACCATACTGGATTACAGTGTCCATTTCCTGTAATGTGTTGTCTACTTAATCTATTTCATTGATCCACCATTCTATTTCTTAGCCAGTGTCAGAATGTTTTAATAAATACCACTTTACAATACATTTTGAGATCTGATAGAATTTAATCACATTCCTTCACATGTTTTCATAGATTCCCTTGATATTCTTAACATTTTGTTCTTCCAGATGATGTTTGTTATGATTTTTTTCTAGCTCTGTAAAATAATTTTTGGTAATGGGTTTGGTGTGGCACTGAATAACTAGATAATTTAGATAAATTATGTAATTAGATAAATTAGATAATTTAGGCAGAAACGGTCATTTTTATTCATTGGCTCAGCTTATCCAAGAGCAGTTAATATTCTTCCAATTGTTTATATTGACTTTATTTGTGTGAAAAGTGTTTTGTAATTGTGTTCATATAGTTCCTATATTTGTCTTGGCAGGTAGACTCCCAAGTCTTTTATATTGTCTAGAATTATTTTAAATTGAATTTCTCTGTCTTTTTCTCTGTGCTTTGTTGTTTTGTATATAGAAACACTTATGATTTCTGTGGGTTTACTTTAAATCCTGCAATTTTACTAAAGTTGTTCATTGTTTCAAGTAGTTTCTTAGTTGACTTTCTATAATTCTCTAAGTATACTATCATAGCATCTGAAAAGAGTCATAATTTTGTTTCCTTATTTTCTAATTACTTCAATTTCTATTTCTTCTCATATTGCTGTAGCTAGCATTTCCAGTAAAATATTGAATAATAGTGATGACAATGGGCACATTTGCTTCACCCTTGACTGTATTAGGAAGGATTCTAGCTTATCCCTATTATATATAATGCTTGCTGATGATTTTAGATAAATCTTGTTTGTCATTTTAAGGTAAGTTCCATTCATTCTTATACTCCCTAGAAATTAAATTAACAGGAATTGGTGTGGTATTTTGCACAGGCCTTTTCTGCATCTATTGAGATAATCATATGATTTGTGTTGGGTTTATTATTGATATGGTTAATTATGTTGATAATTTTCCTAATATTGAACCAGTTCTGCATTCCTACCTGTTCATAGTATATAAACCTTGTGATATACTATTGTAATTCCCTTGGTAGTATTTTATTTAAAATTTTTGCACTGAGAGAATTGGAATACAAAATTTTAAAAACAAATGTTAAAATTGTGATTTACTCATAGTATGCACTTAATGAATATTAATTGACCTTTGATTCCTTTCAGAGTAAATCTTGTTTGGAGAAAGAAACTCCTACAGTTTTCTACTACTATATGTTATCTACTCATATTTATTGTTAATGTTCTTTCTTTATAATCACCCTTGTTATTATTGTTCCTTAGGTCATGTCAGATGCTTTATGACCCCATGGACTGTATAGCATACCAATATTGTCCATCTGATTCTCTTGGCAAAGGTACTGGAATGATTTGGCATTTCATTCTCCAGTGGATTGTGACAAAACAGAGATTAAATTACTTTCCCAGGAGCACACAGCTAGTAAGTATCTTAGACCTGACTTGAACTCAGGTCTTCTTGACACCATACTTATTGTTTTATCCACTGAAATATTTTGCTGACTCTATAAATAGGAGCAGGTAAGTATTTATTGTTCATTTTGAAAGATAATAAATTTCTGAAGTTCAGAAAAATTAAATTATTTCCTATGGTCATAGTCAAAATTCTATGAAATTACAGTATTCTGATTTCAAGTACTGTAGCACTTCTGTTACTACAAAATTCTGTTTACACCTATGTCCTCCTCTGAAAGGTATTTCTCTGCACCAACAAACTGAGCTTCTACTCCAATATATATTGATATAGTTAAAATAAATTTTCTATATTTACAGCGACAATCCAAAACTCTTTATTTTTTCTGTAAAAGCAATGGTTTGTCATTAAAAGCTCTGCCTCACCTCTTAAAAGCTAGAGTCAAATTCTTGCATCTTTATGGCAAAATACTTTAGTTTAGAGATAATTTTTTCTCTGTGCTTAACTTTGAATTTCCATGATCATCATTGGAAGAAAAAATTGCCCCAGGCATTTAAACCTTTTCAGACCTGTCCTCAAATAAGAACTTGTTGAACAAAGACTTGCTAATCTTCTGGTAAAACACTCACATCTAATACTGAAGAGAAGAGAGGAAGAAAAAGTTACATAACAGGTATATGGGCTGTGGTAATGTAATGTTAATGGAATAGGAGTAGCTTCCCTGCCTATTAATAGGCTTAACATGTGACATCTGAGTCACATGGAGCCTGGGTCACAGGGAGCTCAGCATGTGGGAGGAAAGGAGTGAAATCACAGAACAAAGACTGAGGCAGAGCAGAGAAAGAGAAGCAGCTTGAGTGATCAGAGGGAGGAGTTTGCCTAGAGCAACTTATTTGTGGGAAGGCCTAACAGAAAGGAAGCTTGGGATGTTGGCACTCTCTGGATTGGTGATGAGTACCTTGTTCTTATCTCCTTCTGTCCTAATGATGTTCCAAATAAATATTTTGGTTTTGCTTTGAGGAAGAGAATTTATGTATTTGTGAATTTACCTTGGAAATACACATGCATATTCATAGTGGTTGCTAGGGTATTACATTGGTGTTAGAGGCAAGACAGTGTTGTTATGATGGCTAGAGAGCAAATGAAGAATATTTGAAGCTGACCATGGACCATGTGAGTCACTAACCAAGCAGGGTAGTGAGAACACAGGATAGGCATTCTAGAGATGACAGAGTTAAGTCCTCTAGAACATGATTTTTGGTTGTAGAGGTAAGGCAGTTGCTGGTGAAATGGCTGGAAAATAAAAATAACTATATCAATTGTGTATGATACTATAAACTCTCCTATCCCAGGCAAGAGATTCAGTTGAAGAGACTGGAGTATTTCTTAATAAAGCAAGGAGAGATCAGTGGAGTTTGGGGAGGTGATGGAAAGTAAATCTTTTCCCAAATGGAAGGAAGGGGAGAAAGATCATAGGAATTAGAAGCCAAATAGGATGGGGGGAAGCCTGGGGACTGTGAAACCTAAGCTGGGTCACACAGGAGGCCAGAGATAGATTGAAAAGTAAGAAACCTAAGATAAATATAGTCAGAAACAGTTGAAGTCCTTTCTGTCTCACTGACTGTCTTGAGGAGTGACTTGCCTAAACATAATTTGATACTGTGCAAAATCTGAATCTCTAGGTGAATAGAGACAGTGGATAGAGTGCTGGCCCTGGAGCCAGGAGGACCTAAGTTCATATCTAGCCTCAGACACTTCCTAGTTGTATGACCCTGGGAAAGTCACTTAACCCTATTTTCCTGAATTTCTCAGCTATAAAATGAGTTGGAGAAGGAGACTGCAAACCACTCCAGTATCTTTGCCAAGAAAACCCTAAATGAGATCACAGAGAATCAGATATGACTGAAATAACTTAACAACAACAAAAAGTTTACATTAATTTTTGTCCTGCTACACTTTTTACCTTTCCCCACCCTATTATGCCCTGATGCAAGACTTATTTTTGCTCATATCTATTAAGGTATTGTGACTATAAAATCTTTCCCTATGGACTTCCAAATCTAGCTAGTAGTTAAAAAAAGAGAGCAAAATTCTTTAAAATCTCTTTGCTACCTTTTGTCTGATGTTTGTCACTACTTTCCTTCGCAGACAACTGACTTAGAATAAGAACATCTTTTGTAAAGTTCCAGTTTAATTTAATTAGGACTCTGTGCCCTCCACAAATAAAATATTCAGGGTCTCTGTTAACAATCCACCCAAATCCCACAGGAATTTTCAGACCCTGGTGTGCTAAACACTACTATCACTCCTAAAACTTTCTTTAGTATGTAAATGAAGCTTATTGAAGCAAACAGGACCCCCACAGAGTTCTGTTTTTATTACATAAATCTTTTAGCAACCAAATTCCTGACTTTTGTGTTGTACTTTGAGGAGTAGAAAATTTCTCCACTCTTTACTAATATAGAGGGGGGTGGGAGAGAAGGAAGAGTCAAATCACCAATAATAAAAGAAATACAAATTATACAACATTGACCTATCATGTCATACTTATCAGACTGGTAAAGATGATAGAATCTAGAAAGAGTCAATGTTGAATGTATTGTGGAATAACAGGCCTATAAATGGATTATGGATGGGGCTGCCAATTAATCCAGCCTTTCCAGGAAACAATTTATAATTGTACAAGAAAAATCATTCATAACCTTTGACACAGTGAATCCATTACTCAGTTTTATATCCCAGAAAGGTAATTGAAAGTTTCCCTATCTAATAGAATATTAACAGCAGCACTCTCTTTTAATAAAAAACAAAACTGGAAACAAATTTTGGGTTGAATTGATTTTGGAATGATTAAACACATTATGGTATGATAAAATGATTATTTTATCATTAATTTAAAACAAATTAAGCAAATAAAACCAACCATACTAAAGATTCAGAGAAACTCCAACAGATTTGCATGCAGAGCAAAAGAAGAACCCGGAGAGCAATATGCAGAATGATATGAGATGATAGGATTAAAAAACTGAATAGAAATAAGTGGAAGAAAGGGCTAACATTGGTCCCTATCAATGGCTTTCAGAGCTTACATTCTTTCACTTGAAAAATGGTGAACTGTAAGAGGAGACTATTGCATGTGTTGTCAGTTCCAATCAGTCTTCTGCATGACTTTGCTTTAACTGTGCGAGTTACTTTAAATATAAATAGCATAATGGTGAGGGTGCATCATTTATGGGGAAGTAATTGCTATGTCAAAATATAATATATCATCTTTGGTACTTTACCATTTCAATTAGAGAGGAAATGTACAGACTGGTGGGTTCATTGCCTGTCTTTCCTTGTTTTTTTATTGAGTTACTGTATTTTCTAATTCAATTCACATAAGTAATACCCTTGCTTTATCAGCGTTCAGATAGTTTTCAACCTTACAATGATATACAACATCCATTCTGGACTCCTCAGGGTTAGAAGTCACTAACATAGTGAACTTTCTACTTTATTATTCTTCATGTTATTAGGGCTTCTTTTACTGAGGCAGGCTACTACATGAGTGATGTAGTCTCCCTCTTATTGCAGAGAAGCTCTCAGCATGCAGTTTTAAGTTTATTTGCGCTGAGAAGTTGGCATAACACAGTTGAAGTACTTCTCTGGTATTTTTGTGATACCATAATTTATCTATTATAGCAGGCATTGGCAGTTAGATGGCAAATCTCTGGTCCAATAGCTGATTGTCCACTGTGAGAAGTACCTAGGAAGGAAATTATTTCCCTTGAGTCTATGTGACTCTGTAACAAGATGAATGCAACACTAAGCACAAACTCTAATTAGTACAAGGAAACATTTGGGAAAAATTGGAGAAACCAACATGTGGATGTGTAGGAGTCATCTAAAATTTAAAAGGTGTTGTCCAAGACCAAACTAATTCAGGCATATGAGAATGAGAGAGAGAGAGAGAGAGAGAGAGAGAGAGACAGAGACAGAGAGAGAGACAGAGAGAGACAGAGAGAGACAGAGAGACAGAGACAGAGAGACAGAGAAAGAGAGTCAGACAGACAGACAGAGAGACAGATGGAGAGACAGACAATTTGGAGGTTGGAGGGAGTGGAAGGAGGGTTATCTGCAGTGATTTTCAAGCAACAGATACTACATAGGAATTTCTGCACTTGAGGTCATTTTTTCCCCAACTCCACTCTAGCTAGTAAATGTGGAAAGAAGAGTAGTTCATACAAGCAGTAATACTTATTGACTGTGACAGCAATACTAAAGATTCAAATTCTTTCCACAAGAGAGAATTAGACAAGTTTATTCCCCAAATATGTTGGGGAGGAAAACGAGTAAAAGAGTTTACTCACTCAAGAATAGATAATATAGCATTTTTGTTTGTTTTGCTTCACACTTTTGTCTTGTTGGCTGGTCTGTTAGTAGGGTAGCAAAATGAATATAAAAACCTGAATTTGGCTAGAGGGCAGACTTTATATAGTCAAGAAGATCTGAATTCAAATCCAGCCTCCAATACTCAGTTTCCCCATCTGTAAAACAGGGATAATGATATTATCTGCTTCACAGGATTATTGTGAGCATCAAATGGGAAAATACAGGTAAAGTGCTTTGCAAACCTTAAGTGACATTTGTATGCAAACATTAACCATAAAAACTCAGATCATATCTCAAGTCAGACAAAAATCATGATAATTAGACAAATGGCCCGACAATGAACCCAAGTTCCTGAGAAATCTATAGTTTAATGGTACACAGGTGACATCTATCATTTCTCTTGGACTGAGACTAACACCCTTTTTTCCCCCTCATGTATTGCATATAAACAACTGCAGAGTTTTTAGCCTCTTAGGAAACCTTTAAAAAGTTCTCTAACAAGAAAGATAGGCTTCTGGATGCCCTGCTAAACATATGTTCAGGAGGAAATCCTGTAGCATACAATGAAAATTCCCCATGTACAAATAATTAGTAGGAATACATATTATTCCAGTCAGATGACTGAATTTATTCACCTTTATCTCTTCCTTTAATTACTGTTAAACCTTTCAGCTATAGTTGTGATGATAAGTCTATCTTCAGATTCATACTGTCATATTTCCACAGAAGTTCTGAGACAGAAAATTGAGTTTCTCTGTCTCACAAGACAACATTCAGGAGGGAATGACAAATTTAGAGATGACAAACTTCTGACAATTTGAGAATCTGTTATCAATATGACTGGCACATAGTAGGGGCTTAATAAATGTTTATTGACTGACTGGTTAATTAGATTGTACCAGAGTACTTAGGAAGGGAAGTAAACAACTGGTCAAAATTTGTACTTTACCTTTTGTAATGAGATTAAAAATAGCTTAACCATATTCTTTAACCTGAAAGAACTCCTCAATTGACAGAAGAGGTTATTGTTTAATCCTGGTCTCCATTCCTCCTTAACCTCTGGCTAGGAGAAGGAAGCCAGAAGTTGATTATGTATCTAGGCAGATAGAAGACATCCCTTAATTTTAGTTTAAGGAATACTGATTTGGGCCTTGTAGCCTAAGACCAGTAGCTTCTTTGGACTATCAGCCACAGATACAAGGTCATCGTCCAACTATATGACAGTTCCTGTAAGTCAATCTTTTGGCTGTACTTTCGTGAGTGGAGGTTTGCGTTTCTTTTGTTAGTTTAGAGATTTGGTGCAAATTCATCTCAACAAGTTTGGGCTCAAACATCAACCTACATATGCTATTCCCCCTTCTACTTCTGACCCTAATATATTCCAATTAAGGTAATTTATAAAGTCATGATCACACACAACTCTTTAAGCACAAAGCTGAAATGTGAAAATGAATTTGTGATTTTCTTGAATGAAACAGATTACAATTCATTCTTCCCTAACAATCCTATGCAACTCCTGTGCATTTCCTCCCCAAAGTACACCATAAGGGGTGTCAAACCAAATGGACTGGAATATTTTTCTCATTTTCTCTTGACATTGCACACTTTAGTGGAGCACTACATCTGTAGTAACATACCATTTGTCAAAACTTGCCTTTACCATGTAACCAGCCCACCTCCTTTTCCTGTTCTTCATTTAAAATTCCTAATTGTTTATT
>CM053600.1:63625138-63645421 GCA_028646575.1 Pseudocheirus occidentalis
TTACATTTTTTGAATTACACATTTTCTCCCCGTCTTGCTCCTGCCCCAGCCCCATAACAGCAAACCCACTGTAAAGCCCCTCCCCTGCTCTGCTCTCCTATTTTTTGGTAGGGCAGGAGGGGTCTCCCTATCCCAGCCCCTGTATCTCTTAATTCCTAGTTGCAGGTATTGCAGAACTTTAAATTATAGATTCTGTCTATTCCTCCCTTGTCACCTACCCCTACTAGAAGGACACTCAGTTCAATACAGGCTATGGATGTGTGATTATACAGGACATCTTCATAGTGGACAGATTGTGACAGTGATAGTCTGTCTCTCCTTCCTATCCCTCCTCCTCCCTTGTTCTGTTCTCTGCCCTGTCCTTGTTTACTGAGGTGTGTGCTTCTAGCATCCCTCCCCGTTTCCATTTCTGTCTCTTCTATACACATCTCCAAGACTGTGATATTAGGATTCAATTAAATGGTTCCATTGTCCTTAATGATGAAAACAGCTTATTATACTTATTTTTACAAAACTGGTTTCATTTTGCCTCAATCTGTTGTCCTCATTTTGTTGTCCTTCTTAAATGTCCTTGGAATTTCTTTGCGTGGTTGGCTCACTTAAACTGATTTTACCCTTGACTACTTCTTTCCTCATAGTGAGATGATGTGACTTATAATCACCCATCATTGTTTTTCATAAGATTTTCCAAATGAAATTATTCCTATGTTAGTGCTGCTGCCTATGACCATCTTTTCACTCTCTTTGGCAAATACAGTCAATCCTCAACTTTTGCCAGGGACACATTCCTAGAAAGTTGCAGAAGTAAAAACCAACAAACAAAAAACGAATGTCTCCACAACCACCAAAAACTGTAATATTTCATTGGAGGCTGCTGAAAATATACTTTTCTGCACATAATTCTTAATACCAAAATATTAAGTCTGATGATATGCACTTTTCCTAACACAATAACCATGAAATAATTCATAAAAATTAAAGGTAGTGGAAGGACAACTTCTTACTGAATGAGGAAGGGCAGGGGTAACTATGCCAGAAGAACCCCAAGATGAAAAAAGGAGAAAAGGCAACCTGTCATCTTTAATCTCCAGTTAGACTTACTGCTTGAAGTGCTCTCAGATGGAAAGTACATGCCCTGGTATGGGTAGACCTAGCCTGGCCCAGCCTGGCTCAGCTCAGTGCAGAGCAGGATGGTGACTTGACCATGGGAGCTTTGGTGAGTGGGAACACAAAGCTTTGATTTTTTCTTTTTTTTCTCTAAGGCCAACTTGAAAATGAAAATGAGATTACTAATAAAATCAACCAAATACTTGAAGTCTGGAAAGTTAAATGTTGGTCAAATATTTACTGACTTAAGGTACTTTCTGTTGTCCGTACTTTTTTCAATATATTGACACTGATAAACCTTCTATATATAATTCTGGCGACTTTCCCATTTATCACTGTTGATTTAAATACTTCAGGATCTTACTA
Source organism: Pseudocheirus occidentalis (assembly GCA_028646575.1). Taxonomy (NCBI): domain Eukaryota; kingdom Metazoa; phylum Chordata; class Mammalia; order Diprotodontia; family Pseudocheiridae; genus Pseudocheirus; species Pseudocheirus occidentalis. The sequence continues at coordinate 63,626,612 of CM053600.1, forward strand.
TTTCAGTTGTTTCCTTTATCTTTTTTGTATTGCTATTCTTTTTCTTGTATTTTTCATAAATTTTATCATTGTCCTCTCAAGTCAATGGTCTGTTTGACTTTACATAGACAGCTAATTCATGAATAACTCTCACATTAGTGGTCTTTTTTAGTCTATTGAAATGTTAATTGGCACTCATCATCAACCATGATATTAGAAAGGAAAAAAAATATATCAAGGTACAGAAATCTCTTCCCAGATACACCCATGAGAAGCTAGCCACCATCCACCACTGAGGCTTTTATCAATGACCAATGATCAAGATGTTTTCCTGTATTTAGATATATGATGTGAATCATGAACTCAGAACACTCTAGCTAGTATCTTTTTTTTAATTACTTCATTCTTAACTTGAGAAATTAAAAAAAGTATGTGCATAACATAGAATAGAATAGAAAAAAAGATGATTGTAGGTGAAACTACAAATCTATTAAGTATAATTTGTAATTCCTTTAAAATATATAATAAAGTTGTATGTGTCTTTTTTCCCCCTTCCTTCCCCTGCCCACCCTAGAAATGGCTACCATTAGGCACAAATGTGTGTGTGTGTGTGTGTGTGTGTGTGTGTGTGCGCGTGTAAAAGAGTTCTATACATACTTATTAGTTCTTTATCTGGATGCAGATTGCATCTTCTTTCAAATATTCTTTGTAGTTATTTTGAGTACTTATAATAGCCAAAATGACTTAGTCATTCAAAGTCGTTCTTAAAACAATGTTGTTTATAATATAAAATACTGTGTGTAATGTTCTCTTGGTGTGACTCATTTCACTCTTCATTATGTCATGCAAATCTTGTTTTTCTAAGATCAGTGAGCTCATCATTACTTCTAACACAGTAGTATTCCATCACAATCATATACCATAACTTGTCAGTCATTCCCCAATTAATGGGCATCCCTGCAATTTTCAGTTCCTTGACATCACAGAGAGCTGCTATAAATATTTTAGAACACATAGGCTTTTTTCTTCCTTTTCCTTAATCTTTGGAAATAAAAATAGGAGCGGTATTACTAGGTCAAAGGGTATAGTTTAATTACTATTTGGGCAATTATAGATTGCTTTATAAAATTGCTGGATCTGTTCATAATCCCCCAACAATGAATTAGTGTACCAGTTTTTCAACATCACCGCCAACATTTACCAATTTCCCCTTTAATCATTTTAGCCGTTCTGATCGATGTAAAATGATATCTCAAAGTTGTTTCAATTTGTGTTTATCGGATCAATAATGATTTAGAGTATTTTATATGACTATAAATTGTTTTGATTTATTCATAAGAAAACTGCCTGCTCATATCCTTTGACCATTTATCAGCTGGGAAATGACTCATATTCTTACAGATTCTGCAAAGTATTTAATATATTTGAGATATGAGACCTTTATCTGAGAATTCACTTATAATTTTTCCCCAAATTTTCTTTGTCCACCTGCTATTGGCTACATTGGCTTTACTTGCAAAGCCCAAACAACCCCCCCCAATTTTTAAATTTAATATAATAAAAATGATCCATTTTATATCTAACTTTACTGTCTTTTGCTTATTCATAAATTGTACAGCAGTCCGTAAGTCTGATAAGTAATACATTCCATCTTCTTCAGTTTTCTTGTTATGTCTCTTTATATCTAGGACATACATACATTTTGACTTTATCTTGGTAAATGGTATAAGTTACAGAGGTAGGGAACTTGTAGTCCCAAGGTCACAGGTGGCCCTCTAGGTCCTCAAGTGTGGTCCTTTGACTGAATCCAAACTTCACAGAACAAATTACCTTAATAAAAGGATTTGTTCTGTAAGGTTTGGATTCAGTCAAAAAGTAAACAAACAAACAAACAAACAAACAAAAAAACCTGTGGCCCCAAGGTCACTATCCATCCTTTGAAGGTATTAGTCTATGCCGAAGTTCTGCCAGGTTGCTTTCCAGTTTTCCAAACATTTTTTTTTTTACCAAATAATCAATTCTTATTCTAAAATCCTAAGTCTTTACATTTGTCAAATATAAAGTTACTACATTTTCTTGCTGCTGCAAATCATATGTCTACTCTGTTCCATTGATCTACCTTTATATTTCTTAGCCAATATGAGATAGTTTTGCTAATAACAGCCTTATAATATCGTTTTAGATTTGGTGCTGCTAAACCTCCTTCCTTTATATTTTTTTAATCAGTTCCTTTGATATTTTTGACCTTTTTTCTTCTAAATTTATTTTATAATTACATTTTCTAATTTGGTAAGTTCTTTTTTGGTAATTTAAGTGTGATGACATTGAAAACATAAATTAGTTTAGTCAAAATTATAATTTCATTCTATTGGCCCTTCCTACCCGTGAACAATTAATATTTCTCTAATTACATAAATTTGATTTTATTTGTATAAAAAGCTTTTAAAAATAATATTATTTATATAGTGCCTGGGTTAGTTTTAATAGATGTACTCTCAAGTATTTTATATGGTCCAAATTTTTTTAAATGAGGTTTATCTTACTATCTCTTCTTAAACAGTTTGTTTGTCCCAGGAATACTGGTGATTTTACAAATTTATAGTCCACCAATTTGCTAAAATTATTATTTCAACTACCTTTTTAGTAGAACATTTGGGATTTTCAAAGTACATAATCATATCATCTTCAAAAAGCCCCAGTTTTCTTATCACATTCCCTCTTCTGTTTCTTCTATTTATTTTTCCTCTCTTATTGCTACTGCTAGGATTTTCAATACAGTATTGAATAATAATGGGGAGAGTGGGCATCTTTTTTACACCCCATCTTACTGGAAAGCTTCTAGTTTATCCCCATTACAAATACTGCTTGCTGATAGGATTAGGTAAATTATTTTTATTAATTTAAGGAAAATCTATTAATGTTTTCATTTTTATATAAATGAGTGTTGTAAAATATAAAAAGATTTTTCTGTATCTATTGATATAATCATGATTTTTAAAAAAACTTTTATTATTGTTCTAAGCAATTATGTTGACAGTTTTCCTTATGTTAAATAATCCCTGCATTCCTGGTATAAATACCACTTGATCACAATGTATAGTCTTTTTTTTTTTAACATATTATAATCTTTTAGCTAGTATTTTATTTAGGATTTTTGTATCCATATTTTTTCTGTTTTTACTCTTTCTTGTTTAGGTATCAGTATCACATTTGCTTAATAATAAACAGATTTTTGGTAGAATCACTTCTCTGCCTATTATTCTAAATAATTATTTTTTAATATTGAAATTAGCTGATCTTTAAATGTTTGATAGAATTCACTTGCAAATCCATCTGGTCCTGGTGCTTTTCTCTTAGGAAGTTCATTGATAGTCTGTTCAATTTCTTTTTCTGAAATAGGTCTATTTGGATATTCCATTTCCTCTTCTACTGTCCTAGGGAATTTACATTTACCTTATTATGATTCTCTTGAGTCTTATATTTGGAGCTCATATTTTCTGTTTATCTCTGGTCTTTTAATCAGGAATATTTGAAAATCCTCTAATTCATTAATTATTCATTTTTTCTTCTTAAAGGAGCATACTTAATTTTCCTGGGTAAGTTTTCTTAGTTATAATCCTTACTTCTCTGTCTTAATGGAATATCATATTCCAAACTTTTCACTCCTTTAATATGGAAGCTGCTGAGTCATGGGTGATCCTGACTGTGACTTTATGATATTTGAATTATTTTGGGGGGGGATATTTGAAATATTTTCTCCTTGATCTGGGAACTCTAGAATTTGTCTATAACATTAATAGTTTTCATTTTGGAATCTCAGGATATGATTGGCCGATTCTTTGAATTTCTATTTTACCTTATGGATCTAAAATATTGGGGCAGGAATTTTGCTACAATTTCTTCAAAAATGATGCCTAGGTTTTTTTTATCATGACTTTTGGATAATATGGTGCTTCTTAAATTATCTCTCCTCAATCAGTTTTCCAGTTCAGTAGTTTTTCCTTTGAGATATTTCACATTTTCTTCTAGTTTTTTTTACTTTGTTTTATTTTTTCTTAATTTCTCATGGAGTCATTAGCTTTCATTAGCTTAATTTTAATTTTCAAATAATTATAATTATTACCTTCAGTGAGCTTTTGTACTATTTTTTTATCCATTTGGCCAATTTTGCTTTTTAAGGGGTTCTTTTCTTCCATGAATTTCTCTCTCTCTCTCTCCCTCTCTCTCTCTCTCTCTCTCTCTCTCTCTCTCCCTCTCTCTCTCTTTCTCTCTCTCTCTCTCTCTCTCTCTACTCTTTCTGTCTTTTATTCCCCTACCATTAGTTAATTTTTTTAAAAATGTTATTTTCTTCAGTATTTTTTGTGCCTCTTTCCCCAAGCTGTTAATTCTCTTTTTATAATTTTCTGGTATCACTCTCATTTCTTTTCTGATTTTTTTCTTCTATCACTCCTATCTTTTTCTTTAACTCTTCCAATAACTTTTGTTGGGCTTCTGCCCAATTAGCATTTCTCTTTGAGGTTTTTCTTGTAGCTATTCACATTATTCTTTTCTTCTGAGTTTATGTCTTAGTCTTCCTTTACCACAGTAGTAGTTGTTTTATGATCAAAATTTTTGTTTCAGCCTATTTCTTGACTTCATACTTTATGCTGAATTTAGGCTCTGCTCACCTTGGGATGGGGAGGCACTTTTCCAATCTTCAGTTTTTTTTCCCTAGGTGTGTGCTGCTTTTTTCAGACCTAGTTTTGGAGGTCTGCAAGTTTTTGGTTCTTCTAAGGTGGTGTGATGCAGAGAAAGTTGTGGTCATTGCTCTCCTGTTCTGTGATCTTGTCCCCATTCAGGAAGGAGCCCTGTTCCTATCCATCCAGAAGTCCTTGTGCACCTCTTGTTCCAGGGAGCATGACCAAGTCCTCTGCTCTCCTGCAGCTGCAGGTACTTTTGTTCCTTTCTGCCTTAAAACCACAACCAGGGCCCTTGCTCTCTTGTGACTGATGAGTGCTCCTCTTTTCCCTGGTTCTGTTAACCAGAATTGCTTATGGACAAAAAAGTTGTCAATTGGCACCAGCTTCACCCAGTGCCAGCAAAGTGTGCCCTGTAATCATTTTATGAGCAGTATCTGACCCCTTTACTGTCTCTGGACTGAGAGTTCCAATAGCTACTAGTACTGTTCTTGCTGATGACTCCACGGCTCATGGCTGGTGTTCCTGCTCTTTGGGTTCTGCATTAGCATCCCATCTTGGTGTCATAGAGGTGACAACCTTCTAAGTTTTCTTAGGCTAGGAAATGCTTTTGTTGCCTTTATCACTCCAAAATTTGATTTGAGATGTTATTTTAAAGTTATTTGGAGAAGAATGTTGGGAGATTTCAGCTAGGCTGCTGCCTCTCCTCTGCTGTCTTGGCTCTTCCCCTCAATAGTCATTTTTAAAAGAAAATTCCAATTTAAAGAATAATTTGTATTCACTCCACTTTCCATTTCCATCTCTGCTTGGCCTGAAATCCATGGAACAAGACTGTAGCTATACTGTTCCCCGTCTCCCCACACACATTGCCTTTGTGTTCTTCCCTCCTCTTCTCCTCCTCCCCTGATGTCCAGCTTCATTTTTGTGTGTTTGTGTTTTTCTCCCACTAGACTTTAATCTCCTTGAGGGCAGGCACTGTCTTTGTTTTTTCTTATTTGTACTCCCATGTTTACCACAGTACTTGGCATGTAGTAGGAACTTCATAAATGTTTACTGAATTGAATTGAAATTGTTTGATAGAATAATCAAATGAATTCTCAGTTGCTCCAATAATATGTTAGTATGCATTGTTGTTGTTGTTGCTGCTGTTGTTACTGACTCTTTTCAGCTGTATTAAACTCTTTGTGATCCCATTTGAGATTTTCTTGCCAAAGATACTGGAGTGGTTTGCCATTTCCTCCTGTAGTTCTAGAAACTGAGGCAAACATTTTAAATGACTGGCTCAGGGAATGTGTTGACTTGAATGTATTTAAATTATATTTATAATTATAAATTATAATTATATATAATGTATAATTTTGATTATAATCATAAACTTGTCCTTTATGCTACCATCCTCATTTTTGAAGCTTGTAGTGTTGGGTCTCTATCACTTTCTCCAGGTGCTGCACATATCGGAATAATTTCTTTTCAATATTTCAAAGTATTAGCCCTTGTAAAGGTTTGGGAAGTCTAGCAACAATCTGTTTGCTACACCTCCTTAAAAAAGTGGTCAACATGCACTTTTCCGGCAACTTTGAACATTTTGAATATTCAAACAGCAGCTTGACATTGTTATGATAAGATTCAATCTCAAACTCAGTTGGCTCTAGGCTGAAAGGATCTCCTGCTCTTTTTATACTTCTCTCCAGTAAAACAAACTTTCATAGAGGAAAATATTTCACTTTAGTCCCATTCTGGGGTATGTATTTAGAGGGAAGGGAGAGGCAAAAGTTTCTTTTGAATAGAATTGCCGATAGTAGCAAAATCATCTCTGTACCAAAGGGAAAAGAATGAGTGGTTTAGTAGAAAGATAACTGGTTTCAGAGGCAGAGAAGATATGTTCAAGTCCCTTGACACTTACTCATTGTGTGACTAGGGAATTTATTTAATATTTCTCTATTTCAGTTTCCTCATCTGAAAAGTGGTATTAACAATACCTACTTACCTCATGGTAGGTGGAGAAGAGGGATTATTAGCCAACAAAAGCTATATTATTATCTTCCTCTGAATACTTTGGGATCTCTTTGAGGAGAAAAATAAGGGATCCATAAAGACAGCAATTAAAATTAAAATATCAATTTGAAGAAGCATGGTGACGTGGAAAGAGTTCTGGTTTGAGAGTCAGATGACCTAGGTTTATATTCTACCTACGCCATTTATTTGCTATCTGTATGCCTATTGACAAATAGTTTAACCTTTGGAGGTTTCAATTTCCTCATCAGTAAAATAAGGAAGTTGGACTAGCTGTACCCTCTGTGCGTATAACCTTAATTCTAGAATCTCGTTGACCTTTAAATGTTGGAAGTCACTTTTAAGCTCTAAATTATTATGACTATGAATCTAAATTTAACTAAAGAGGAGTGTGTCCTAGAGACCTGCTTCTATACTGAAATGATATTTGTAACACTAATGGTACCTAAACCTCCAGGAGACATTATTACCAATGGCCCTTTTTTATATTAATGAACAATCTTCCATGAGCCGATGAGGAGAGAAAATTTATGCTTAATTTTTATGAGTCATAAAACATTCAAGCAACTTAAATTTTTGTAATCATTTAAACCTTGGGCTATATTGCATCTGGTTAGAAGTATATGACTAATGAACAGGATTCTGATAACTGAGATTTCATTAAAAAGAAAAAGGAGCAATTTTCAAGAATGATATTGAATTTCCCCTTGCATCGGTACTCAGAATTGGTCTCTTTAATATAGGATCACAATAATCATATTTCCTTACAGACAATACAGTTCCTTGGATAATTGATTGTGCATAGGAGAAACTATACAACATCATGTGAAAAATGGTTGAGGACACTACTCTGACAGGTCATAAAATAATTATACACTGGAGAGCTCAATCTCTATCTTTAGTGACTTCAGAGCTTTCTTTAAAGTGATACTAAGAAAGTGAATTTTGTCTTTATGTTCACAATGGACTTGAAAATAAAACAAAATAATTGATATATCACTTTGTGATAAATAGCAATATAGGAAAGCCCAAGAATTAATTATTTATGTCAAGGAGCACCAGTATGACCTGAAAGGAATCTAGTACAAACACAATCACAAGAAAATGAAAACATTATCAAAGAAAGTAAGAAAGCATTTTTAGATTGTGATAAATTTCATCTTTTTTCAAATTGTAGACTTGCAAATATTTAAAAATAGCTATCCGATTCACAAGTTTGGAAAAATTTTCTTCCAGTGTCCACTTTTTAATTACATCACATTGTCTTTACTTGAGCTTATTATTTAATGAGCCAACTCCATCGCAATTTATGTGTTGAATTCTTATGGATAGGTTAGATTTCATATTTATAATAGAGGACTTTGTTGGTTAGCTTGATGAATATTCCACTTTTGATACATATTAACTATATGACCCTGGACAAGTCACTTAAATTCTCAATGCTTTAGGCAATTCGCTAAAACTACTCCTTGCATAGTGGGTACTGACCTGCATTAGTGAAGGAGTTTCATTACCTGGGAGTTTCCTACACCAGTTAAATCACTGGCCTATTCTTAGCCCCCTCACGTATTTCCATGATGATATTTTTGCTTTTTTTCCCCAAAGTCCTATATTTGTTATCTCTTACAGTCTATTCATACCCATTATGAACCTTTTCTTTTCTCTCTGTGATACTTTAAAAAATTTCTATCAGTCTTAGGAGTAGCCTTGAGGCCACATATGGGCCTCAAGGTCCTCAAGTGCAACTGTCCCCTTAATAAAAGAATTTGTTCTGTAAAACTTGGACTCAGTCAAAAGGTTGCACCCAAGGACCTAGAATGCCACATGTGACCTCGAGGCTGCAGGTTTCTCACCCCTGGCCTTAGTCATTCAACAGTTCTAAAAGATGGACCCTTTGTTTCACATGGGAGTTTGGAGTTTTTAAAGAGTCAATCAAGACCACTTTTCTTATATAAATCTTGGACCAACTAGTTATCCATTTGTACTGTCTATCCCAGTAACTGTATATAATTACACATACACACAAGCACACATACATGTAGATAGATGTACACATATAATGATAAACAAGCTTTATGGACCATCCATCTTAATTATATATAATGATCTTTTATTTCCCAAAATATCTATTCTCTTCTTCCTTATCTCTCAACCATCTTCCCTACTGACCCTGTTACACTATAGATCTTTTTGTCCCTTCCACAGCACTCCCAGGAATACCTCCTCTATAATTAACAAATTTCCTTTCACCTTTCTTTTTCTCAATGCTTTCATCATCTCACACTTCTAGACCTGGATCCTTCCTGCTGACAGTGTATCCCTGCCTACCTTTCCTAGTATTGAATACGCTTTCAGTTATACGCCCTTTACTGGTCCTGTTTGGGGATTTGGAATTTAACTTGCTGTATGTTACAATTTCCATATTTCCTCTACCACTATCACTAAGTAATATATCCTCCTTTGAGTTTCACAAATGCATACATTTATATCCCAATCCAGATGCTAGTGAGTATTATCTTTTGACACCCAGGGCATTCACTTTCCTTCATTAATATGTACAGTGTCCAATTCACAATCGTTTTCTCTATTTCAATTGTGAAGTAGTGATCCTCTTACCTCAATTTCTCCTCTCAATCTAGATTTCAGCATACATATTAATGATCCCTCAAACACCCCAACTTCCCAATTGCTCAGTCTCCTCAATTGTCACAAACTAATTGTTCATTCCATCTTAATTATACTCAGAAATAGTCATGATCTTGATCTTGCCATCATGTGGAAGTCTTTTACTTCCATGTTCATTTATTCTGATCATGATTGCTTATTCTTTCTACCTTATGATTTCTATCCTTATCCCTATCCTTTGTCCTCATTGGAATCTCCATTCTTTTCAAGTCTCATTTTCTTCCCCTGCACTGACTACCCTCCTCCTTCCTTTCCTATTTTCATGTTTTATTTTATTTTGCTCTTGAATGTCTTGCTGCCTTGTTCTTTCGTAGATCAAGCCAGCCCTCGAAAATCAGGGTGTGCAGTGAATAGAGTACTGAGCCTAGAGTCATGAATCCTGAATTCAAATCTGACCTCATGAGTTTTGTGACCCAGGACAAGTCACTTAATCTTAACATTTTCTGCTTCAGTTTTCCCTACTATAAAATAGGAATAACAATAGCCCCCATCTCTCTAGGTTGTCGTGAGGATGAAATGAGATATTTGTAAAGAGTTTAGCAAAATGCCTAACATATACATTGCCAAGTGTGTGATGAATGCTTCTTTTAAAACCCCAAGCCTAAATCATCCCCATCCTTCATTTTCTTTGCCTCTAATGAAAAGAACTGGAAAAAAATCTCAAAACTGGACTAATTAACTTAATTAGGTTCATTATAAATTTGTGTTACATAATCTCAATTATACCATCACTGTAGCATAGCAATTCTTTCTCAGTTTCCTATTACCACTGTGTCTACCTTTTTCTCTTTCCCTCTCAATTGAACATCTTGAATCGAACTTCACTGAAAAAAATAGAGATCATTTGCCAAGAATTCCCACTTTCCCCCACCTTCCTCATCTCACATCATTCAAACCTTTTCTTCCAACATTGTCTTCTTCACTCTTGTCTCTGATAAAGAGGTGCCCCTTCTACTCATCAAGGCCATCCCTTCTACATATACCAAGCTGACACTAAGGGATCCCATTCCTTCCAATCTTCTCTAATAGATTGCCCCTACTATAATCCCTTCTCTCTCTCTCTCTCTAATGTTCAGTTTCTTCCTAGCCAACAAGTTCTTCACTGCTCCCTGTAAAACTACCTCTCTTAATTTAATACTATCTTAAAATACTTAATACTATCTCCATTAACTGTCAGCCAGTGTTTCTCCTCTTCTTCTCAGGGTAACAGGGAGTAAACCCTCTACTCTAGGCACTTTTCATAGCCTCTTTTCTCATTCACTCCTACAATCTGGGTTCTAACGTCATCATTCAACTGAAACTACTGTAATGATACTGAGATCTGAAGATCTTCCATGCCCCTTGAACTTGCTGACATAGCAGGAAGGGGTGGAGCAAGAGAAAGCCAGAACCAAGCTAATGTCCATGCTGGTGACTGGAAGCACTGGCAACAGCAGTGGCGGTGGCAGCAGTGTGAACTCCTTTTTCCTTGAGCCAGCCAGAATCTCTCCTAAGGACTCCTGCTGAGGACTGTCAGGGATAAGAACTGTGGAGGGGCCACAGCTGCTGGGAGCAAGCTGCCTGGATGCTGAGCAGTTGCCATGAGTGAGGGTAGGAGGATCTTTGCCTGAGGTCACCTGTTCTGTTTTGAAGGCTTGAGAATGTGGGTATTTACTACTTTAACTACATGTGCCAACTTCATAACTACTGTGTTGGCTTTGACTTTCTGGTTTTAGGACTCAGTCTTCTGGTACTTGAATAAATGCTCTAACTATATTTCTCATGTACAGAGTCTGTTCCATTTTGTGATTAATAACCATATCAGAATACTTATAGTTCTGTAGGCATTGTGAATACTGCATTGCTGATAGAACTACCTTCTCCAATTACCAATAACCATTTAATTGCCAAATCTGATAGCCTTTTCTCAATCACCATCTTTTTTAACCTCTTTGCAGCCTTTGATGGTATTTATCATCATCTGCTCTTCTGGTTTTCCTTCTACTTCTTTGACAACTCTTTGTGGACAAGGCCCATGTTTTTACATCCCTGGCGTTTAGCACAGATTTTATTTCGGCCAAAAGCAAGCACTTAATACATGCTCATTGACTGATATTACTTGGCAATCTTGTTTTAAGAACTGGATTGGCATAATAGGAATACCTCCCTCCCCCCCCAATAGCATCTTGGGAAAATGCTAAAGAAATTAGTACTAAAAGCGAATATCCTAAGGTGCTAGTACAGAATATATCCAAAGACTCATTTTAAATGTTAGAGCCCTCATTTGGTAATTGGGAAATCTTTGTACTTTGCTTTCAAAGACTCTATTATGGACACAACTGACACAGAGTTGGCTTCAGATTTCTTCTTCCTTTTTTAAAAAACAAATTGATGGAAACAATGTAATCATAGAAATGTTAGATTTAGAAGAGGCCTTACAGATGATCCCCTACCACCCCCTCATTTTACAGATGAAAACTGGAATTTGCCATTCATTGGTCTCAAAGAACAGTCTAAACTTCTATAGCTCCAAGGTATTTAGGGTCATGATATGAATGACATGTTCAATTCTTTCCTCCTTGCTATTTAGTGAGTATCCTGTGGGAATACTTGTTCATTCTAACAAACTGAGCTCTGTGCTAGGCATATTCCCTAACTGTTCTCAATTATTTTCAAGTTTCCCCCAGAGTAAGTCATTTCCTGCTTTGTCGATAAGGCCAACACACCACCCTGAAATTCCAGCATTACATTAAGTTACATTATGCCATCCTAAAATAAACTTTTCATGTCAGGAGCCTTTTTTATTAATAGCATTTCACTTTGAATTGCATTTAAAGCTAAGTGCTGCAGCAATTTCCTGAGCAATAACAAGAATTTACTGCTGCTTTTTTTCATTTGCTAACATTTCATCATCTACAGGAGAAGGATTGCAAATCTAGCCAATTAAAGCCAAGGCCATATTTCTTGCCACCTTATTACTGGTGCACACTTTGCCTGAAGGAGACATGATAGTCTTAATTACTGCCATTGTTTACTAAGGAAACAGTAGCGAGATTCATTTAAAAGCAAACCCAAGCCTGTAGTTGAAGTCCAAAGTTCACTATGGGACGGATGGTTTTTCATATGCAGGTGTGGAATTTTTGTGTAGCAAATTGACTGTTTCTACAGCTGTTGTTCTTTCACACCTGTCAAGTAGGCCAAGCTGTGCTGGCTTTTGTTCTTATGAAATAAATGAACACAGTGATCAAATATCACATCCTCCATAAATCTTTTATTATTATTATTATTACTTTTCATTGTAGTAATAATGAAAAACTCTTAGGTAGTTAAGTCCCAAGAAGATACACTTTTCTCTAATAAAAATCTCCATTCCTTTGTATCATTGGTATCTCACTATAGGGGCAAGCGACCTTTCAGAACTAATATGATAAAAGACTCATTACTAAAACCCATTGCTAAAATAATATCTCATTTAGATGTAGCAATTTATAGTTTACAAAGTGTCATGCCACTATTATTTCATTTTATCCTTAAAAACAATCCTTTGAAGCAAATAATTGGAATATCATGATTCCTATTATAATGATAAAGAAATGAAGATCCAGAGACCTTCACTGATTTACCCAAGGTAACACAGCAACCAAGTTATAAGTCTTGGATTGTGGATTATGGATTTCAATTAAAGATTTCTTTTCAATTTCAATTCAATGTGTGTTTTTTAACCACTTACACTAGGGGTCATTGACTACCTTAGCATTCTGGAAAAGACTACCAATACCTTTTCAGATGCTTTTAAATTGACAAAATAAAGTGTATAGGATTGCAAAAGAAACCAAATAACTGAAATACAGTTGTCAAAGTATATATATATATATAAATTTTTTTTTAATTTCAAGGACCCCAGGTTAAGAACTTCCTCACTGTACCATCCTACCTGTTCTTATAAATGAGGCAACAGTATTCTGGTAAACAAAGGAAACAGTAGGATTTGGCTAATCTGGCAGTGAGAAGCCATGAAGTTGTCTGAACTCTCTCTAGTTTCCCTCAGAAATGATGTTAAATCAAGCCTCTAAAGGGACTCAGGAATGACAGAACCCACAAAAAGACAGAGTGATACCATTTTCTTTGCCTAAGATAACTTAGAACGACTTCAGGAAAGGTCTGTCTCTTGTTGGTAAAAGGGGAGCATGGCCCAGTCCAGACAGTGTCTAGGCAAGCCCCCGGAGGGTTCATAGTTGTGATACAGATCAGCAATTGAGGGTTGATCTTGGCTCAGTAAGCCAGCAGTAAGGCCTCAAGTATCAGCAGATAAGGCAAATTGTGAGGTCTGAAACCATGGCGCAATAGGTAAAACTAGACAGGGCCATATTCAGAACAGTGGGCAAGATGCAAGCACCTGAAGCTCCAGCATGGAATGTCACTGACCAGGCACCTGACCCCCAGCATAAGAATCTTGGGATAGTGCCCCTTGTACCCAAGGAGCAGAGCTTAACTTTAAAAGTCACAAAATAGATTGAAAAGTGAGTGAGAAACAGAAAGGAGCTCTGATCATAGAAAGTTACTATAGCAACAGGGAAGACCAAAATGCAACCTTAGAAGAGGACAACAATGTCAAAATGTTTACATGTGAAGTTTCAAAGGGAAATGTTAATTTGTTTCAAACTCCCAAAGTCCCCTTGGAATAGCTCCAAAAAGATTTTAAAAATCAAGTAAGAGAGGTAGAAGAAAAATTGGGAAAAGAAATGAGAGTGATAAAGGAGAATTATGAAGAAAAGCCAACAAGTTGGATTGGAAGTACAAGCATTGGCTGAAGAAAGTACCTCCTTGAAAAGTAGATTTGGTCAAATTGGAAAAGAAAATCCACTAAAGAAACCAACTCCTTTAAAAGTGAAATTGGCCAAATGGAAAAGGAGACACAAAAGCTAAATGAAGAAAATAATTCCTTAAGAATTAGAAATGGACAACTGAAAGCTAGTGACTCTATGAGACATCAAGAATCAGTCAAACAAAATCAAAAGAAAAAAAAGTGTAGAAAACAGTATGGCAGAAAATGTAAAATACCTCATTGGAAAAGCAACTGACCTGGAAAATAGATCCAGGAGAGATTATTTAAGGATTATTCAACTTCCTGAAGATATGATAAAAAAAAAAGAACCTAGATAGCATCTTTCAAGACATTATCAAGGAAAACTGTCCACAGGTCCTAGAACCAGAGGGTAAAATAGTCATTGAAAGAGTCCACTGATCACCTCCTGAAAGAGATCCTAAAATGAAAACTCCAAAGAAATCCCAGAATTATCAGTTCAAAGAAAAAATACTGCAAGTTTCCAGAAAGAAACCATTCAAATATCAAGGAGCCACACTCAGAATTACACAGGATTTAGCAGCTTTTTCATGAAAGGATCAGAGGGTTAGAATATGGTATTCTAGAAGGCAAATGTGCTTGGATTGCAACCAAGAATTAGCTACCTAGCAAAATTGAGCATTGTCAATCATTCAGGGAAAAAGATACATTCAGGGAAAAAGAAAGGGGGCTTCAATCATTACTGATTTAAAAAAAAAACGGAGCTGAGTAGAATATTTGATCTTCAGATACAAGGCTCAAGAGAATCAGTAAAGTTAAACAGGAAAGAAAAAAAACATGCTATTCAATAAGATTTAAACTGTTTGCCCTACACGTGAAGATGCAATTAGGACAAAAGAGATACACATAAACAGAGGGAATGGCTATAAGATGACTTTTATGTAATAATTTAGAAAACTAAGAGGTAAACGTAAAGATTGTCCTGGGACATTACATCACATGACGAGGCAGCAAAAGACCAATTCTAGCAGAAGGAAAGAACTGAGGGTGATCATTGTTTGGACCTTACTCTTACCAGATATGGTTCGAATTGGGAATAACATACACACTCAGTTTGGTATAGAAATTTATCATACTCTATTGGGAATTAGGAAGGAAAGGGGAAATAAAAGGAAAAAAGGGAGGCTGATAGAAGGGAAAAAAGAAGGAAGGGTAGATTTAAGGAAGTGGTGGTCAGAAACAAAACTCCAGTAAGGAGAGACACGGTGAAAAAAGAGAGAAAAGTATAAACAAGTAGGAAAATAAGATGGAGGGAAACACACAATTAATAAATCATAATAGTGAATGTGAATGGGATCAACTCCTATATAAGGAGTAGGTTAGGTAAACAAGACACAATAGTAGATGTCTAGTGATCTATTATTTGATAAACCCACAGACTCCAGCTTCTGGCATGAGAACTCACTATTTGATTAAAAAAAACTGCTGGGAAAATTAGAAAACAGTATGGCAGAAACTAGACTTAGACCAAAATCTCACACACCATACCTTGATGAGGTCTAAATGGGTGCATGATTTAGACACAGTGATGCCATAAGCAAATTAGGAGAGCAAGCAATAGTCAGCCAGTCAGATCTGTGGAGAATGGAAGAATTTATGACCAAACAAGAAATAGAGAACATTATGAAATACAAAATGGAAAATTTTTTATCACAGTAAATTTAAAAGGTTTTGCACAAACAAAACCAATGCAACCAGGATTAGAAGGAAAGAAGAAAGCAGGGAAACAATTTTTACTGCCAGTGTTTCTGCTAAACGACTCATTTCTAATATATTGGAAACTGATTAAAATTCATAAGACTACAAGTCATTCTCCAATTGATAACTGGTCAAAGGCTATAAACAGGCAGTTTTAGATGAAGAAGTTAAAGTTATCTATGCTTATATGAAAAAAATTCTAAATCTCTATTATTTAAAGAAATGCCAATCAAAACAACTCTGAGTTACCACATCACACTTATCAGATTGGCTAACATGACAAAACAGTAAAATGATGAACGTTGGAGAAAATTTGGGAAAATTAAAATACTAATGCCTTTATTGGTGGATTTGTGAACTGATTCAGCCTTTCTGGAGAACAATTTGATACTGTGATCAAAGGGCTATAAAACTGTACAGACCCTTTGGTCCAGCAATAATGCTACTAGGTCTCTACTCCAAAGAGATCATTAAAACTAGAAAAAGGACCAATATGTATGAAAATATTTATAGAAGCTCCTTTTGTGGTGGCCAAGAATTGGAAATTGAAGGGATGACCATCAATTGAGGAATGTCTGAACAGTCTGTGGTATATGAAAGTGATGGAATGCTATTGTTCCACTAAGAAACTGTGAACAGGCAGACTTCAGAAAAACCCAGAAAGACTTACATACACTGATGCTGAGTGAATTGAGCAGAACCAGAACACTCCTGCACTGTTACAGAGTAACAGCAACTTTGTGTTATGATTTACTTTGTTAGATTTAGCTCTTCTGAGCAATTCAGTGATCTAAGATAATTCCAAAAGACTCATGATGGAAAATGCTATATCCACATCTAAAGAAAGAACTATGAAGTCTGAATTCGAATTGAAGCATACTATTTTCTCTTTCGTTATTGTTTTTTTCTCATATTTTTTCCCTTTTGTTCAGATTCCTTTTTCACAATATTACTAATGTGCAAATCTGACCATTTGATTGTTTGATGATCCATATATAGCCTGTATCCAATTACATGCTGTCTTGGGAAGGAAGGGAGTAGTGGAAGGGGGGGAGGAATTTAGAATTCAAAAGCTTATAAAAGTGAATGTTGAAAACTGAAATTAAATAAATAAAATTAAAAGGAAAAGCAAAGAAAAAAAGAACAATTCTGAGGTATCACCACATACTTATCAGATTGGTTAATATGACATAAAGGGAAAATGATAAATATTGGAAGGGATGTGGGAAAACTGGACCATTGTTGGTGGAGTTGTGAATGTATCCAACCTTTCTGGAGAGCAATTTTGAGCTATGCCCAAAAGGTTATAAAGATGTGCATACCCTTTGATCCAGCAATATCACTACTAAGTAAGTATCACAAAGAGATTATTAAGAAAAAAAGGGGGGAAAGACCCACATGTACAAAAATATTTATAGCAGCTCTTTTTGATGTGGTGAAGCATTGGAAATGGAGGGAATACCTGTCAGTCAGAGAATGACTGAACAAGTTGTGGTCTGTGAATGTAATGGAATACTATTTTTTCATGGAAATAGTGAGCAAGGAGATTTCAGAAAAACCTTAAAAGACTTACATAAACTGATACTGAGTCAAGTGAGCAGAGCCAGGAGAACCCTGTAAACAGCAACAGCAACATTGTACATTGATCTCTCTTCAGAAGTACAAGGATCCAAGACTCATAGCGGAAAATGCTAAGCACATCCAGAGAAAGAACTATGGAGTCCAAATGATCATTGAAGTATACAATTTTGAAGTTTTTTTCTTCTTTCTCATGACTTTTCCATTTTTTTCTGATTCTTCTTTCACAACATGCCTAATGTGTAAATATATTTAACATGATTATATATGTATAAGTTATATCAGATTGTTGCTGCTTTAGAAGAGGGGGAAGGAACTTAAAAGTTTACAAAATGAATTTTGAAAACTATTTTTCATGCAATGGGGGAAATATAATAATAAGGAAAAAACAACAAAATAATAAAAGTATTCATTGAATTAAAAAGACAAATGGCATAGTAATGACCCTTATTTAAAAAAATACATTTTCATTTGGAACTCAAAATCTTAGAGAAGTGAATGTTGAAAGTCAAAAATAAATACATTTACTAATATTAAAAGAACAAAAAATACATTTTCATAGTTTTAGAAATAGATTTGACCATTTTATAGAGGGGGAAGCTGAGGCTTATAAATGGTTTAATCAAGATTGCTAAGAGTGAAACCCAGGAACCTTGATTCCTTAGCTATTTATCAAGCTTCCTCTCCAATTATAAATTCATTTGGGCTAACAATGACAAAAACAACTATTGCATCAACAACTCACTTATATGTCCCTTTAAAGTTTACATATCACTTCTCTCTTAATAATCCTATGGTATAACTAGTTCAAATATTAGCCTTATTTTAATGATAAAGAATCTAAGACTGATAAGTTGTGACAGTTTTTGTGTTGGAAGTAGGATTCGAACTCAAATTTTTTCTGATTCTAGGACCATCAATCCAATTACTGGAAGAGAAAGACTAACTCTAGTGTTATTCATACTTTAGTGTTGTTGGGTTTTTTTTTTCCTTAGCTGAGAGACCCTAAAAAATGTCAGTTTTGATTGGACAGAGATAAAGAGAAGGGTAAAGGAAAAAGTGGTCATTCAATGGAAGGCAAGCTTGGCAGAAAAAAAGTCAAGTAAGGGTAATGAATTTCTTTGCCAGTCTTTTAAAAGGTAAACAAAATTCCATAGGAATAAATGAATAGTCTTATAATAGGCCTTTTTATATCTGAAAACAGTTGAGCCATTCTTCCAAACTCTCATTGAGTCAGTAATGAAGGAGAGGAGATCCTCACTTACATTTTTAGGCAAAAATTCAGTTAAAAGAAATGTACATAGTCATTGATTCTTGTTAAAAAGATCTTCTCTTCTG
>CM053600.1:63645521-63659822 GCA_028646575.1 Pseudocheirus occidentalis
CAGTTCTAGCCAATCAGATAATAAGGTTTGAATAGAGAGTCGGAAAAGGGACTAGAGAGTAGAAAAATAGAGAATAGAAAAAGTAGAAAAAAGAACAAATAATACCAAAACTTGGTTGTCAAAATGTGGCAAAATCCTCCACTTAACTGGAGGAAAAAATTTGCCATCATAGGATTCAAGCAGCTAATTGTATTTATTTGTTTGGAGATTGGCATGGTGTAGTGCCAATGCAATATTTATAGCCCCCACAATCACAATAAAGACCATGACTATAAGTATCCCATAATGTTTTATGGCAAAATATACAAAACTTTCCAATTAGAAGATAGAACTGAAGCATTTATTTAGACATCAGAAAACTGAAACCCCAAACCAGCAAGCTGATTCCATCATAGTACCAAAGATATTCAGAAGCCATAATATTGCTGAGAGCCAGAGCATCCTCCAGCCTTCCCACAAACCAATGCAAAATCAATATTTACTCACAAAACCCAATCTCCTTGCCTCACCCTCTTCTCTCTCCCACATCTCTCTGGCTCTGAGCGGTTTCCTATGGGCTCTGCTTCCTTTCAGCAAACTCCTCCCACTATAGGCTCCATGTGACTACATTCAGCTTATCAAGGAGCAAAGTTTATTTTCAAAGCAGGGGAGGTCTTCAAACTCCCCCCCAAGTGTATTAAGGTTCAGGGAAGATCTTGAAATTCCCATTCTCATTACACATGGACCCAATTACAGTCTGGAATTTTAATTTGGAACATGATTTGTAGGTCATATATTCATTTATTTTGCCCACTTTTCTTGATAAAGAAAAAATGCCTTTACTATTGTTATGAAAAAATATGAAAGGTAAAATATTAAATGTCTCTTGAAAATGATCATTTTAAAAACAAATTCTAAACTGAGCACATGCTTATAGTAAAAATCAATTCAAAGAAATTAGTCGAATTCAAACTCATTTGCGACCTCATTAAAAAAAAATCAGGCTGTTTCATTTTACTTCTTTTCAAAAAATGTTTCAGTGTGAGGCCTTGACAATGCTATTTTTAATTCTTTAGGGGTTTAAATTGACTCTGGAATCATAGATAATCAATTGAAACACAAGTTGCTCTATATAACCTTAATGAATTAGACAAGAGAAAATAGCGCCAAAGGGCTATACTGTTGTTCTTCGCCACCACCCCAGGAGTTCTTTTAATTTTTATTTTAAAAAATCTTTTGACTAATTTTTATAGCATAGGATATAGGAAAAAGAACACAGGGCTTATTATAAGAAGACATTGGTTCTGTCACTTACTTGCCTGTGTTTTCAGTCATTCACAGCTGTGGGTCTGAGCTTGCTTATCTCTATAATGATGGAATTAGATCAGATTATCTTTAAGAACCTCTCTAGTTCTAGGATCTATGATCATTGTAGCTTTTGAACCAAAAAGAGTTAAGACTATATATGTGAAGCTGTTTTTAGTATATGGTTTTTAAAGAAAATTGAAATTTTTTGTAAATAAGTTAAACTAGAATTTCATCAAGATAAGGAAACAAATGAAGCTTTTATTTTGAATTAGGATATCTTTAAAATTTAGTTTTCACACAAAATTCCATTGATATTATCACCTTATCTAAAGTAAATAAACAAACTAGAAAAAAGGTGGATCTACTTTTGTGAGAAAGGGTGAAACTCAATGAAACATAGATCATCAATAATTATAGCACAGCCTCTGCCATTTTAGACTTCCTTGGCACATCAATGATGTGTTATGCTCCATTATGTTGCTGTGTTTTTCTATGTGGAGGTGGAAGAATGCCTTCTTTCCTCCTCAAACAGTAGTTTCTAAAAATTTGATTTTTTTAATGATTCAAGATTTTATGTACTTTCAGGAGAAGTAATGAACTGTTTTCAAATTTCTAAGGATGGAAGAGTTTGACAGAAATTTAGGAACAACAGAATAATGTGGGAGGAAGAGCACTAGGGTAGGAATCAGAAGAGAAAAAAAAAACCAAACTGGGGTCTTACCACTCTGAACCTCAGTTGTATCATCTATAAAATGGGAATAATACTTGGCAAGGGCAATACAGAGATACTTGTACATCTGATGAATAATGTCTGCATCACTGCATGACCCTAGACAAGTTAGTAAACCCCTGATTCTCCTCACCCTCCCTCACCCTGACCCCCACCCTGACCAAGCAAATCTTTAAGACTTTAAGTTGCAGAATACTTTTTATAGTTTTGCATTAGTGGTTCTCTCAATGGGTTTTGTTTCCCAATAATGGCGAAATCATAGGTTCAATCCAAAATAGAAATAATTATAATAATAAAAGCTAACAAGTTCTATAAACTGCTTTAAAGTTTGCAAAGCTACCATTATTATGAGATAACTATGTGATGCAATGGCACTTAAGCCAGAATCTGCTGTACAACCTTAGGCAAATTCTGTCTGCCTGCTTCCATTTCCTCAGCTGCAAAATGGGAACAATAATAGCACATAGCTCTCTGGGTACTTATGAGAATCAAATGATTTAATGTTCATAAAGTGCTTAGCATAATGCCCGGGACATTATAGGTGCTATGTAAATGCTAGTTATGTTGTTGTTCTTGTTTATATTATTATTTCTACATTATAGTGCAGGGGAGCTCAGATAAAGCTCATTATTCTACTCAGAGAAAACTTTATTAGCACTCACAAGAGGAAAGGGACATATGCTCACAGGGTCTGTGTCAGTGTGCAATCTCTGCTCACAGTGAGCTGCACTTAGGATGTCCGTGTTCTGGTGGAATGCCAGGGACACCAGAGAATGGAAAGTGTGCTAGAGTCAGCTCCAAATGGCTCAGGAGTCAAGTATTAAATTCTCAGGCTGAAAATTCACACCTTGGAAATTGTCAATCTCCAAATAAGGGCTTGATTTGTTGTTTTGATGATCATCTAGACTTTAAAAAAATGTTAATAATTCAATTAAACTTAAAAGTATGTCTTGCTTACATTTCTGGTGGAGATGCTGTTATTAAACACCAGCATGCCCCTGCAAAGAAGCCTTCAGGCATCAACTTTATCATTTAAGAGTCTGGAAGACTGCCTTATTATCTATAGAGCCAGTTAAGTGAGAATGCTTTCTAAATTACCTAACAAGGGGGGAGGAGGAATGTGGAGCAGGAAAGTAGGAAACTTAACCCTAATGGTGCCATTATGGGCTGCAGAAGCCTTATAAGCCTTGGCATAGTTGTGTCCTAGGAGATTGAAGCTGTAGTTGACACACTGGTTTTCACTGTTTCACGTATAATATTATCTTAATTTATTCTCCCAGAAATACTGACAGATAAATGCTATCATTATGTCCATTTTGCAGATGAGGAAACTGAGGCCGATAGAGGTTAAATGACTCACAGGGTCATGCAGGTAATTAGTGAGTGGTGCAGGATTTGAACTTCCTGATCTTCCTGACTCTAGTTCTTCTTGATGTACCCACTGCATGACATATTTATTAGTTTATGTAACACAGAGTTATTATGAAGAAAATGCTTCATAATCCTTAAGCCTCAAATATGAATTATTATTAGAGAACAATAAGAAAGCTCTTTCTTAAAAGAAGAAACACAAAGGGCAATAATTTCCATTTAAAATACTCCTGAGTAGAAATAAGAAGTTATTCATTTTTTTGTTGTTGTTGTAGTTTTTTATAATGAATAATCTCTCCATCCTTAAGCAGTATACCAAGTTTATTTGGTCAATTTCATTTTTGTTGTTGTTGTAAAGAAAGGTATATCTCTTCTTGCTAAAGATAGAGTCCAGGAGTTGCTATCTCAGTACAAGATAAAATTTCTAAATACCCATTTCTCATAGGAAAATGAATCATGTAAATAATTCAGAGAAACTAAGGTTAACTGGAATTCCAATTGAAAGTGATCAACAATTTTTTGCAATGCCTTCAATGAATCATACATTAACCAAGGATTTAGGAAATAAAAATGCTTAGGCATTGTCCTGCACAACAAAGAGTTTGAAGAGACATCTTTCAGATAAGACTTGAAAAACTGTATCTTCTTTTTCCTCAGAAACAATCCAAAGTAACTCCTTTAATCTTTTAGTCACTGATCATGTTAGACTGCATCCTTAACTCTTGTAAACTAAAGAGGCTAAAAAGATATTAAAATCATATGGTCTACCAGTTGTCACTACCCTCATTTTCCAATCCAGACCATAATACAAACCACTTGGCATTGAACAGCAAAAACTTTCAAGCAAATGATATCTAAAATCATAAAATTATTTCAGAAATTTGAAATTTTCTTCATCTAATGTTTTCTTGTGATTTTCTTCCAAAACTTTGTTTAATATATGCTGATTTTCATCTTAATGTTGAAAGAAAACATTAATAATTTGAGTCAGTCAGTGATGACTTATACAGACTTCCACTCATCAGTCTGCATCTAAAAAAAATTTAAGTACTATGGGTAAAGTGTGCTCAGAAAAGTATTCATTCCAAAATGCAGTAAGAAGCGGTGAATCATACTTAAAGAACATAGACTGTTGTGGTGACTAGGTGGCACAGTGAATAGAGCACTGACCCTGGAGTCACGAGGACCTGAGTTCAAATCTGCATCAGACACTTAACACAAAACTAGCCATGTGACCTTGGGCAAGTTGCTTAACCCCAATTGCCCTACATTCCTCCCTCAAAAAAAAAAGAATATAGACTGTTAATGTCCCATTATTATGTCTCTGGACTTCTAACATTCATTGGGAAGCCAGATAGTAGAACAAGGGATAAGCAAGAGAAAATGAGGGTAAGGGAGTCAAGGGGTTTGGGCTTTGCTTAGTCTAGTCTCACTAGTAGCTGAGGAAAAGTTACCAGTCCATTCATAATCCTGCTACTCTAATGTCTTATTCTTTCCTTTTCTCCACGTACTACAGCTCTCCTGGACCTAGCTTGTTCTTCTCCATTGAGAGTAAAAGTTAGTGCAAGCAATCAGAAGTAACAAATATCTACTGTTTAGCTATCCCATAAGGGGTCTCAATATCCACCTCTTCATTCTTAGATATGTGGAAGACAGAATGTAATGGAGGATCGTTTGTCTGAATAATTTCCATGTTTTAATAACTCATGACCCCTCAGCCTTCCACAGAAATTGAATGAATTGCAAATTTGGCTTCCATAGGATTTAAAAAGTAAAGAGTTTTGATAATACAAATTTTGTGGTTAAAATGTCTAGTCTGTTTAGTCTAAATCTCTTCTTTTGAATAACTACTGGGTTTAAGACTGAGGATACTTTAAAAAAAATGTGGAGAATCTTAGAACTTGAAGTGAACTGCCATGTATGAGTTACTAAGGACTGATAGAACTTAATTACTTAGTGGAACTGACAGTTAAATGCCTTTGTAAACAGAGTCTATAGGTGACTTACATATTAAACTGCAATTGGAAAAAAGTGCCTAAGATGAAAAACATGTTAAAGAGAGTTCAGGTGGCAGTGGGCAGTGGCAGTGAGGGAGGTTTTTGTCTGAATTTGGGGAAGTTTTAGCAGAGGAGTCAATAGATACATGCTGATGAGTGCTTGGATTAGTAAATTCTTAACCAGAAGAAATGGAGCAGAGTTTAGGCTGAATCAGCAAAGAGCAGTTGGTGATTGGTGAGGAAAGTTCAGAGAGAGTAATCTTTTTCCTTTCACAATAATGACTGGCTAAGAGATCCCTTGAAGCTACTATTCTCTTTACACATCGGAAAGCCAAGCATGAACAGCTCTCCAGAGGACTGCTGCTGTGAATAGCTTTTAAGGTTCTGGTCACATGGTATAGTGAACTCTCTACTCAGTAGTAAACTAAAGCAAAACATTCACAGAAACCAAAGAACAGCACTCACAATGTTATTACATAACAACGTATGACCAAAGTGGCCATGTAGTTTTAAACAAAAGATATCATTCAGTAAGTCTTTAACCCAATCATCCTTAAAGAGCAATTCTGCTTAAGGGACATAAAGTACAAAGGTCAAATTCTCCACCCCTAAGTCACATTATCTTAATCTCTAAGTCAAAAAGTCTCTTTTCTTCTTGATTGGAGATTAGTTTCATATGCTTAACTCAATCATCCTTTTTTAATGTTTATTTTTAGCTTACATCATTCATTTCCACAAGATTTTGAGTTAAAAATTTTCTCCCCATCTTTGCCCTACCCATCAACCCAAAACAGTGATCCCCTTGGGATCTTTTTCAAGAGGTGATTGGTGAATTCTTTCAATTTCTATTTTGCCCTCTGGTTCTAAAATAACAGGGAGATTTTCCTTGAGAATTTTTTGAAGGATGATTTCGATTTCTAAGTTCTTTTTTGATCATGGCTTTCAGGTAGTCTAATAATTTTTAAATTGTCTCTCCTGGATCTGTTTTCCAGGTCAGTGGTTTTTCCAATGAGATATTTCACGTTGCCTTCTATTTTTTCAATTGTTTGGATATGTTTTGTAGTATCTTGATTTCTCATAAAGTCATTAGTTTCTACTTGCTCCAGTCTAATTTTGAAGGAATTATTCTCTTCAGTGAGTTTTTGAAATTCTATTTCCATCTGGCAAATTTGACTTTTTAAGGTATTCTTCTCTTTATTGGCTTTTTGGGCCTCTTTCACCATTTGAATTGGTTTATTTTTTAAGGTGCTATTTTCTTCAGTAAATTTTTGGGTCTCATTTAGCAAGCGATTGACTTGCTTTTCATGATTTTCTTGCATCATTCTCATTTCTCTTCCCAATTTTTCCTCCACTTCTCTTACTTGATTTTCCAAATCCTTTTTGAGCTCCTCCATGGCCTGTAACCAATTCATATTTTTCTTGGAAGCTTTTAGTGCAGGAGTTCTGACTTTGTTGTCTTCCTCCCATTCCATGCTTTGATCCTTTTTGTCCCCAAATAAGGAATCTAAAATTGGATTCCTGTGCTTGTTTTGCTTCCTTTGTTTGTTCATGTTGCCACTCAATTTCCTGACTTTGAGCTCTTTGCCACAGCAGAACTCTGTTTCCAAAGGGGAGAACTTTATCCCATCTTGTTGGGGTTTTCACATCTGCCAGAGCTATTAGGGACACCATCTCTGTAGCCCCCATAAGCCCTGGCCCACTGGCCACACATCCTATGACCACCACCCAAGACTGTGATCTAGATCAAGGCAGGTTAAAGCAAGAGCAATTATCTCTCTGAATGGTCTTTTGCATTTATAGCTTGATATTTCTGGAAACCACCAGAGCTGCTGGCGATCCACTCTCCAGAAGTTCACTCTAGCCACTGCTGGTTGGGGCTGCCATGGGGCTAAAACCATGGGCTCATTCAGGGCTGGGCTTGGCTCCCAGCATGTTATAATAGATACTTCCTGTCAGTTTGCCAGGCTGCCTTCAGTGGTAGATTTGTCTCTGTCACTTTGTGGGTACTGTAGCTCTAAAATCTGTTTAGAGCAACAGTTCTCAACTTGTGGGTTGTGACCCCTTTGGGGTCAAATGACCCTTTCACAGGGGTCACAGGGGTTGCCTAAGACCATCGGAAAACACGTATTTCCAATGGTCTTAGGAACCCCCTCTGTCTGTCTCCAGGTGGGTCCACCCACATGCAGACATGCCCAAATATGACTATTAAAGGGTCACAGCATTAGGAAGGTTGACAACCACTGGTTTAGAGTCATATTTTATAAGTATTTGAGGTGGTTATGGGTGGAGCTCACAGAGTTTTCCTGCTCCTAGGCTGCCATCTTGGCTCTGCCTCTAACTCAGTCATCCTTGAGAGGTACAAGGAATATAAGATACCGTTGTACTTATAGTTTTTAACAATTAAAAGATATCCATCAAGAAGTTTGTTATGCTTATATCACTGTGTTTAGGGTTGTCTCAAACAACTCTTCAGTACAGACATACTTCAGAGATATTGCATATTTGGTTCTAGACCACTGCAATAAAGTGAGTAATATGAATTTTTCAGTTTCTTAGAGTGCATATGAGTTTTGTTTACACTATATTGTAGTCTGTTAAGTGTGCTAAAAAGTATTATGTAAAAAAAAACACAACTCAACAACAGTATACATATTTTAACTAAAAATACTTTATTGCAAAAAAGGCAAATGTTAACCATCTTCTGGGCCTTCAGCAAATTATAATCTTTTTTTGTTGGTGGAAGATTTTGCCTTGAAGTTGAGGTCTGCTAACTGATCAGGGTGGTGTTTGCTGAGGGCTTGGGTTACTGTGGCAATTTTTAAAAATAAGACAACAGTGAAATTTGCCTCATTGATTGACTTTCCCTTTCACTTGGACACTTAGAGGACATTGTAGGGATATTAATTGGCCAAATTTCAACACAGTTGCTTCTCAGGGAACAGAGAGGCCCAAGGATAGGGACAGAGATGGGTAATTGCATATGGGTGGAGTAGTCAGAACACACAGTATTCATCAATTAACTTCCCAGTCTTGAATGAGCATGTTTTGTGATACCCCAAAACAGTTACAATAGTAATAATAAAAAAATCACTAATCACAGATTACCATAACAGACTTAATTGAAAAGTTTGAAATATTCTGAAAATTACCAAAATGTGACACAGAGATATATGAGCCCATGCAGTTGGAAAAATGTCACCAATAGACTTACTTGATTCAGAGTTGCTATAAAGTTTCAATATGCTAAATTAAAAACACATTATCTATTAAGTACTATAAGGTAAAGTGTAATTAAACAAAGTATGCCTATGCTATGAAAATGAGGGTCAGTGTGGTATAGCAGAGTAAGCCCTGAATTTGGAGTCAAGATACCTGAGTTCTATTCCTAGTTCTGCTACTCATTAGCCGTGTGACCTATTACTTGTTACTTATTAGCTCTGTTACTTATTAACTGGGTGACCTTGGGTAAAACACTTAACCTTTCTGCACCTTCGTTTTTATTAGACTGTCAGTGATGAATAGCTGACATTCTCCCTTCTCCTTCCCAGATGCTCAAGGAGCTGAGAGCAACACATGGAAGTTACTCCCTTTAAAAAAAATGTGCTGATATGTTGGAGAAAGGGCTGTCAAAATATTGCAACAGAGTAAACTTGAAAGCAGAGGCATAAGCTGAGGATGAGGAAGTATACACAGAAAATGTATAATCCCTAGGGTTCTTTAACACTCAGTTCAGTTACTATCTCCTGAAGGAGACTATACCTGATCTATTTATTTGTTGGTGTTTTCCTCCTTCTAAAATTCATATATATATTAACTTATCTGTGAATGTATTGTATCACCCTTTACCCCTTTTTATGTAAACTAGCCCCTTGTGGAATTTATTCATTTTCTTTCTTTTTTTCACTTGAATGCTTAACATATAGCAAAGTGTGCAGAGTAGGACCTTAATACATAATGTTGGGTTTAAATGAAGACAAATGGGCGTTTTATCTTTGGACTTAAAAATCATTTTGACCAGTAGGTGGCATTGTTGGCCATGACCCTGATCCGACACCTTGGGAACTTTTCTAGAGCTAGGTGTTCCAAACCAGAATAAATGCTTATCCTGACATTTATAAACATACATCTTACTGGGTAAAAATGCTGAGATATTTCAAACTCTCTATGATACTCAGAGAATGGAGAATCACTTATCTGTCAACTCTCAAAATTTTGAGAGTTAGAAGAGACCTTGTTGGTCATCCTATCTCATGCATAAACTGAAGGAATCATCACCAAAAAATGCATGACATTTGGTCATTTAGCTTCCACTTAGAGATCTCCAAATAAAGTCTCTGTCGTTCTGTGAAGGATGGTACTGCTTCATTATCTAAAGCCACGTTCATTATTTTTGGATTTGCACATTTAGAAATTAGTTCTCAAACTTGATTCCTTTCTGAGAACCCCTTTTTTTCTTCTTGAAATCAACATATTTTGATGAGTCCTGATCATGCCCTTGACAGAATGGATTTACTCAGCACAAAAAAACAAATAAATGTGCTTAATTACATACAATATTTCCTTTTTGTATAGAATCACATTAAAAAATAGTAACAATAAAATAATACATAATAAAACAGTTACCAAACTGTTCCACATTCACCAGCTCTCCCAGACCTTATCAGCCAAAGATTGTATATTGCAAGACACTCTGATGTCATGTGTTCTAGGAAAAATACATATGAGAACAGAAATATAGATAGTACCCTATAGTTCATTTTTACTCATTTTCCAACTCTCCATTCAGCAGAGCTTGTTACTGGGAAAGACCTAAGACACAATTCTGGAACTCTGGATAAAAGTTCTTTCCATGTGTTTTCCAGCAGAGGGCCAGGGATTTGAGCAGTCTTGGCTATCCTTGGCAAGAAATTCCAACTTCTTTTCTCCATAGCTAGCTTATTTGTGCAATACACTGGATAAATTGGCCATTGCCTTTGTAAACTGTCACCACTTTCTAAATCTGAGCACGGCATTATTTTGTAGCAGTTGTGGCACATCATTTTTTTTTATTGTAACATGTCCTATAAGGGCAGTTTTCTATCCTCCCCATTTCTCCACACACCTCTTATAGCATGATCCAATAGGATTTCAGACAAGTACATGGAAACTGGAGGTGGGTCTGTTCTTGTTATGTGTGAGTCCCAAAGGATATGGGTTATAAATAGTAAAATCATTTAAGAAAAAGTAAAAGAAGAGTGATTATCTTAACCAAAGTGTGAGAGGAAGAACTGATACAGAGGAATTAGGGGAGGACGGCTGGTAGTTCTGGAATCCTACCTAAGAATATGGGTTCATGCTATGCTGGGATAAAGTCTTTTAAATGGCTGCTGAACCAGAACCGAGTAGATATATTAATAAGGAGGTACATGCACATAAGGCTTTCCTCTTCTTGCAAACTTCAATGCGCAAAGGCAACTCTCTGATCCTCTTCAAGCCATGACTTTGTGGACTCCTAAGCAAGCCTGTATCTGATATGGGAACACTTCTCATTTTTGTCTTCTTTCCTTTGTATAGGGCCTTGTGAAATCTTTAAAGATAGTCAATATTTTTCATTTCTTTAGCCCTTGAGCAGCAGGGCAAAAGCTGCTAGAGCAGTTATGGTGGCAGTAAGAGTGAAATGAAGAGAGAGAGAGAGAGAGAGAGAGAGAGAGAGAGAGAGAGAGAGAGAGAGAGAGAGAGAGAGAGAGAGTATTTATATGGGACTTACTACAAGAGAGGCCCTGTGTAATATACTTTACAAATATTATCTCCTTTGTTAAACACAGTAATAAGGAAGAATTGACTAAGAAAAGACCACTCCCCGGGTCCAAGTTTGGAATGCAATAAGACATTTGAATTCTATAAAACAGTTACCCAAAGGAAATTCTCTCAGTTTTAAGTAGGGAAAGATATTTAACAAGGATATTTAATGCAGATACCACTGTTTATTCAGTCAAGCAGACTAAACTCCTTTGCCTCTGACTTGTCTGTGGTGATAAACTGGTTCAGCATTAGGTAGAAATTAGAGCTCTATGCTCCTTTTTAAAAAATTTTACTAGGTAATGATTCCCACAACTTTGGTCTTTGAGCCTCTAATCCAAGTAAGTCGTTTTTTAAAATTAATTTATTTTAACCTTAAAAACTAAAATTTAAATACACAATAAGAAAAGAAAAAAAATTATAAACAAATACAAAATGAGAAAAGAAAAATAAAACATTATGTGCACAGCAGAACGTGAGAGGATTCAACATATTCAATAATAAATTTCAAGAACACCTATATAATAAATATTATGCATTGTGTCCAGAGCTATTCATTTTTTCTTTGCTTCCTTGTAAATTTTCTTTTGTTCTCTGCTGTGAACTTTTTACTTTGTTCATTTTTCCTTTTTTCTCCCCCTTCTCCCAAGAAGGCTACAATTAAACAAGATACACAAATACCTATTTATGTATATTCATACATACAAACACATATGAACATACATACACACACAAAGATATATATGCATATATATATACATATAAACACTTACATATACATATACTTAGATATTTATAAGCATACTCACATGTAGACATATACATTTGCACGCATCAGTATAAGACCATGCTATATGTATTTGTCCTCTGTTTCCCTGAGAGTGGAAAACCTCTTCCTTCATAAGTCCTAGTCTTTTCTTATTTTTCTAAGTCCACCAACTCATCATTTCCTACACCACAGCAATTTTTTAATCTTATACTGTCCAGTTATTTTAAATAGTTTAAAACAATATTGATGAATATGACTGACACATAGTGTAGTTCCCTATTTTTCTTTTTTAATTAAATCTATTTTAGCTTTAATTTTGTCTGAGATCGTGATTATTGTCCCTGCTTTGTTTTCCTAAATATTCTACTCTTCATCTTTATTTCATGTTTGGGTGTATCTCCTATTCCTCCTGACTGCTCTACTTTACCTGCTACCTTGCCCTCCTATTACTTAATATACCTCCCTTCTAATGATCCCTCCCTTATCCTCCTATTCCCATTAATCTATAAACCATTCTATACCACCCATTATGTTATTTCCTCATTCTCCTTTATAAAAATCCCTCTACCCCTCTTCCCCCTCCCTATCCCTTAGCCTTTTATTTCTTCCAGAATTTAGAAGACTTTTATTCACTTCTACATATATAAGTATTATTCTCTCTTAAACCCATTCCTGATGAAAGTAGGGTTCCAGAACTACCAGCTGTCCTCTCCCATATAATTCCTGTGTGTCACTTCTTCCCTTCACACCTCATTTGTATAAGATAATTACTCTTTTTACTTTTTCCTAAGTGGTTTTACTATTTAGAATTATATCATACCCTGTCCTTCCTCAATCTTTCTTTTGAACTAGCCAACTAGCCAATACTAATAACAATCATATATTTATACATATATATACATATGTGTGTATATGTATGTATAATTTTTTACTTTGTTCTTTTTTTCTTCTTTCTCCCCCCTCTCCCAAGAAGGCTACAATTAAACACAGGTATACATACACATGTATATTTGTACATACAAACACACATATACAAGCACACACAAACATACATACACACACAAAGATATATATGTACACATACATACACATACATATACTTAGATACATATTTTTATGTATCATATATATTTACATTTCCTTAAATAAAAAGTAAACATAGTGTCCTTATTGAGTCCCTTGTAATTAGTCTCTGATGCATCCTTTATATTCTTTCTTGCATGATCCTAATTGTGGCACTGTGACATTATTTTTTTTTCTTGTTGCTTTTAATAGTTTTGCCTTGAGCTGTGGGTTGTGGAATTTGTCTATGATAACCCTGTAAGTTTTCCTACTATTTCTCTTTCAGGTAGTCATCAGTAGATTTTTTTCCCCATTTCTACTCCATGTAAGACTTGAGGATGGTTTTAAAAAATACTTTTTATATAAAAGGAGTAATTTAGTACATATGGTAGTAAAATCTGTTGGATATGCCTCCTACCACAAAGTCAAATGCTACGTCTAATCCAGGGTAGTATATTTGCACAATATGATGAGTCATAGGACAAGGGATTCAAGAGTAGAAGATAAGGTAGAGCAGTCTTAGTTCACCAAGGGGTAAATACTGAGAAGAAAGGAGGGTATAAGCATACCAGAGAGAGTGGCCAGTCAGTTAGTAAATATTTACTAAGAGCCAATTGTGTATCACACTGCATAAGCAGTCAGAATACAAAAAAAAGAAAACATCAACAATAACAAAAAACCAAAAAGTAGTCTGTGCCCTCAAGGAGCTCACTATCTAATGGAGGAGACTACAAGAAAACAAAGATGTACAAACAAGGTAAATGAAGCATAAAAACAGAATAGTCATCTAAAGGAAGGCTTGAGAATTAAGAGGGGTTGGAAAAGGTTTCTTATAGAAGATGCAATTTTGGTTGAGATTTGAAGGAAGCCAGGAAAATGAAAAGGCAGAAAAGAAGAGGAAGAATGTTCTAGACATGGAGGACAATCTCTACTATCTGGAATTGGGAGACGGAGTGTGGAGATGGAGTGTCTTGTTTGTGGAAGAGTAAATATGCCAGTGTCACTGGAAGAATATGTGGCATGGAGTAAAGTTTAATAAGACCAGAGTGTGTATGTACATGTGCATGTGTGTGTGCATGTGTAAAGCCAATCAACAGTAGATTCCTGAGAGAATGCTACTGTGAACAGCTTTTAAGATTCGGATTACACAGTATTAGTGAACACTCTGTTTATTCCATTACAAATCAAGATTCAGTACAATGTTCACGGTATCAACAATTCACAATATTATATACAATATTTAGAACAAGGAAAGTACAGAAAGTAACAAGGAACAAGAGAAGAATCACTTGGTTTCCCTAAGGGGG
>CM053600.1:63660322-63678910 GCA_028646575.1 Pseudocheirus occidentalis
AAAAAAAAATAGTGATTTAGAGAATTTTTCCATGTGACTGTAGGTATTTTGAATTTTTTCATCTGAAAACTGCCTGTTCATATCCTTGGACCATTTATCAACTGGAGAATGATTTGCATTCCTATAAATTTGGCTCAGTTCTCTATATATTGGAGAAGTGAGGCCTTTACCATAAACACTGGGTATAAAAATTGTTTCCCAGCTTTACTTCTAATCTTGGTTCTGTTGGTCTTGTTTGTGTAATTTTAAAAACTTTAATCAAAATGATTCTTTTACATTTCATAATGTTCCCTATTTCTTGTTTGGTCACAAATTGCTCCCTTCTCCATGGATCTGACAAGTAAGCTATTACTTGATTTCTTAATTTGTTTATGGTATTACTCTTTATGTCTAAATGGTGTATGCATTTTGACCTTACCTTGGTATAGAGGGTGAAATGTTCGTCTATGCCTAGTTTTTGCCACACTACTTTTCAGTTTTCCCAGCAGTTTTATCAGTGAGTTCTTATCCTAGAACCTAGAGAATTCTGGTTTATCAAATAGTAGATCACTATAGTAATTTACTATGGTGTTTTGTGTACCTAACTTATTCCATTGATCCACCATTTTATTTCTTAGCCAGCACCAAGTAGTTTTCATGCTGGCTGTTTTATAACAGAGTTTTTGATCCGATACAACTAGGCAACTTTCTCTTGCATTTCTTTTCATTCCTTCCCTTGATATTCTTGATCTTTTGCTCTTCCAGATGCATTTTGTTATTGTTTTTCCTAACCATGAAATAATTTTTATTAGTTTGATTGGTATGGCACTGAATGAGAAAATTAATTTAAGTAGAATTGTAATTTTAATTACATTGACTCAGCCTAGCCACGAACAACTGATATTTTCCCAGTTATTTAGATCTGATTTTATTTGGATGAAAATTGTTTTGTAAACATGTTCATATAGTTCCTGCATTTGTCTTGGCAGATAGACCCCCAAATATTTCATATCATCTGCAATTATTTTAAAAAGAATTTCTCTTTCTATCCCTTGCTTTGTTAGTTTATATATATATATATATATATATATATATATATATATATACATATATATATGTATATATATGTCAATAATTTATGTAAGATTATTTTAAATCCTGCAACTTTGCTACAGTCATTATTTCAAGTAGTCTTTTTAGTTGATTCTCTAAGTGGTCCATCATATCACCTGCAAAGAGTGATAGCTTTGTTTTCCTCACTGCATATTCTAATTTCTTCATTTAATTTTTCTTCTCTTATTTCTGATACTAACATTTCTAGCACAATATTGAATAATAGTGGTGATAATGGGCAACCTTGTTTTCACCCCTAATTGTATTGGAAAGGCTTTTAGATTATCTCCAATATAGATAATGTTGCTGATGGTTTTAGATAGATACTGCTTATCATTTTATGGAAAACTCTATTTATTCCTATGCTCTCCAGCCTTTTTAATAGGAATGGGTGTTGTATTTTGTCAAATGCTTTTCTGTGTCAGTTGAGATGATCATATATTTTATATTAGTTTTCCTGTTGATATTATAAATTATGCTGATAGTTTTAGTAATATTGAACCAGTCCTGCATTCTTGATAAAAATCCTATCTGATCAAAGTATATTATTTTCATAATAAGTTCCTGAATTCACTTTACTAACATTTTATTTAGTATTTTTGCATTAATATTCATTAGGGAAATTGGCTTAAATTTTATTTCTTTGTTTTGGTTCTTTCTGGTTTAGGTATCATTACTATATTTGTGTCACAAAAGTAATTTGACAAGACTTCTTCTTTGCCTATTTTTCCAAATAGCTTTAATAGCATCCAAATGAATTGTTCCTTAAAAGTTTGGTTGAATTCACTTGTAAATGTATCTGGACCTGGAGTCTACTGATGGCTTCTTCAATTTCTTTGTTTAAAATAAATGGGGTTATTTAAGCATTTTTATCTCCTCTTCTGTTAATCTGGGCGATTTATATTTTAATATCTTCATCCATTTCACTTAGATTACATTTAATAGTTGGTAAAACAGCTTCTAATTTTTGCTTTAATTTCCCTTTCATTGGTGCCGAATTTAACATTTTCATTTTTGACACTAACAATTTGGATTTCTATTTTCTTTTTTAAAATCATATTGAGTGAAGTTTAATATTTTATTATTTTCCACACACAAATAGTGCTTAGCTTATTTATTAGTTCAATAATTTTCTTATTTTCAATTTCATTCATCTCTACTTTGATTTTCAGAATTTCTAATTTGCTGTTTAAGGATTTTTAATTTGTTCTTTTTTAGCCTGTTTAGTTGCATGCCCTATTCATTGATCTCCTCCTTCTCTATTTTATTCATTTAAGCATTTAGAAATAGACATTTCTCCCTAAGAACTACTTTGGCTGTATCGCAAACGTTTTGGTCTGCTTTTTCTTTATTGTCACTCTCTTTGAGGGAATTATCAATTATTTCTATGATTTTCTTTTTGACCCATTCATTCTTTAGGATGAGATCATTTACAAAAATGTTGTTTCCTTTATTATCTCTTTTAATTGGATCTATTTTTGCTTCTGCTTTGTCTGAGATCAGGATCCCCCCTTTTTTTAAGTTAGCTGAAACATAATATATTCCTTGGCAGCTTTTTACTTTTGCATTGTGTATCTTGCTGCTTTAAAGGTGTTTCTTGTAAACATCATATTGTAGGATTCAAGTGCTTTAATCCACTCTGCTATCCACTTCCATTTTATGGGAGAGTTGATCCCATTCACATTAACTCATATGATGACTGTGTATTTCCCTCCATACTATTTTTCCCACTCTTTATATTTTTTCTCTTTCATCCTGTCCTTCTTCACTGATGTTTTAGTTCTGACCACCACCTCTCTCAGTCTTCTTTCCCTTCTATCAGTCCTTCTCCCTTTTCATTCCTTTTTCCCTTCCTACTTTCTATAGGATAAGATAAATTTCTATATCCAACTGAGTGTATATGTTATTTGCTCTTTGTGCCAAGTATGATGAGAGCAAGGTTCAGACAATGCTCATTGCTTCCCTTTTTTCCATCTACTAAAACAGGTCTCTGGAACCCTTTTGTATGATATAATTTGCCCTATTCTGCCTCTCCTTTTCCTTTTCTCCTAGAAAAATCCTTTTTTCACCCATTAATTTATTTTTAAATATCATAACATCAAATTCATCTTATACACACACCCTCTGACTAGGTATACTCTTCCTTACTACCCTAATAAGATGTAAAGCCAAGCAAGGACAGCTTTCAAGAGGGCTGCTGCTGTGAACAGCTTTAAGGTTCTGATTACATAGTATAGTGAACTCTCTATTTATTCAGCAGTAAATTAAAGCAAAACATTCACAGAAACCAAAGTACAGCATTCACAATGTTATAACAGAACAAGTTATCACTTAAGTGGTCACATAATTTTCATCAAGTGGCCACATAGTTTTAAACAAAATATATCATTCAGTAAGTCCTTAACTCAATCATCCTTAAGGAACAAGCCTCCTTAAAGGACACAAAGTACAATCATTCAGCAAGTTCTTAACTCATTCATCCTTAAGGATAAAGGTACAAAGGTCAAAGTTCTCCCCCCCTAGGTCATGTTGTCTTAATCTCTCAGTCAAAAAAGTCTTCTTTCTTCTTCATTTGAGATTAGTTTCCAATCATGCTTAACTCAGTCATCCTTAAGAGGTATGAGGTTCAGAGTACAGAGTTCTCCCACCCCTATGCCACAGCAAATCATAATCTTGTTAGTCAGCTCTAAGTACCCAAGGAGAGGCCTTTTCATCTTGACTTGAGAGTGGCTCTCAGATTCTATGGTTCCTCTTCCATGGTCCCAGATTTTGCCTGAATCTCCTCAACTGTCATGGGGAATCAAAGGTAGGCAGCTCTAAGTATCTCATCCAGCTCCTCATCCAGTTCCTGCTCCATATTGAAGCTCACGGTGTTCAGTCCACGTCAAGTCCTTCACAGTTTCTGTTTCTAGGAAAACAAAGCTTAACAGAGCCAAAACAACATTTATTAACATTGCCAGCACCATTATCAATTCACTTTCTGCCTGTGAAATCAACAGAGACCCACAAACAAAGTCTGAGAACTCAAAACAAATTGTGAGTATTGTCCCAGGGCCTCCATCTCCTCCAGGACTTCTATTAACAGACAACAAGAAAATCCTCTTTCAGGACTTTGAGTGAGGCCCCAGGGCTTCTGTACAAAGTATTACAAACACAAATCAACACAGATAGAACAGACAAATAGAGTGATTGGCCACTACGAAGTTCCCCTTTCTCAATTCTGCTACCACAAGTGCTCTCTTCTCAGCTCTGCCCTTTCCCAGCTTGGGCTTTTCCTTATATGTGGTAATTAGCTCCTCCCTGTTGCATCATCAAGTTCCTCCCACTGTGGGTTCACAAGTTCTGTTTCTAAACAAAGTCTTGATACAATCAGGGTAAGGCTCAAAGATACTTGAACTCATACAAGGTGCTAAATACTTAAGTACCTGAAACAAGGTGATAAATACTTTTTTTCTTGCCTTACACAGGGATATAGATCTCAAGAGTTTCAAGGATAATTCTCCTATGTAAGGATGCAAACAGTTTAATCTCATTGAATAACAATTATTTTTCTTTTCTGTTTACCTTTTTATGCTTCTCTTGAGTCATCTATTTGAAGATTCAGTTTTCTGTCACCTCTGGTCTTTTCATCTGGAAAGTTTGAAAGTTCCCTGTTTTATTGAATGTTTATCTTTCCCCTGAAAGATCATGCTCAATTTTTCTGGGTAGTTTATTCTTGGTTGCAATACCTCCAATCTATTCATGTAAAAGCTGCTAAGTCCTGTGTAATTTTGTCTGTGACTCTTTGCTATTTGAATTGTTTCTTTCTGGCTACTTGGAGTATTTCCTCCTTTACCTGGTAATTCTGAAATCTGGCTACAATATTACTTGGAGTTTTCAGGAAGTGATCAGGGGATTCTTACAGTAATTATTTTACCCTCAGAGTCTAGAACATCAGTTCAATTTTCTTTGATAGGGCAGTCTAATGATTCTTTTTTTATTGACTTGTTTATTTACTTTTAGTTTACAAGATTTGGTTCCACAATCTCCTGAGTTTCAATTTTTTTCCTCTCCCTTCCTGCACCCCCACCCCCATAGTGACATCTAATCAAGTACAGGATCTGCAAACACTTTCACATTGTACATTAGTCTGGTTGTATAGAAGGATTGAAACCAATGGAGTGAACAATGGGGAAAAAAAGAAAGAAAACCAAACAAGAAAAGAATGATAGCATGTAGATTGCTTCAGTCTCCATGTAAACTCTGGTCTTTCTAGATCTTTCTCTGAGTGTAGACATCTCTTTCTATCCTGAGACTTGTAGAGTTGTCTTATACCTGGGTGTTGCTGAGAGGAGTCCGGTTTATCAAAGTTGGTCATCACACATATGATGTGTCTGTGACTGTGTACAAATTTTTTCTGGTTCTGCTGTTCTTACTTAACATCAGTTTGTGTAGGCCTTTCCAGGTGAATATGAAAATTGTCTCCTTCCCATTTCTTTTAGCACAATAGTATTCCATTACATTCATATACCACAACTTGTTTAGCCATTTCCCAATTTATGGCCATCCCTAAATTTCCAATTTTTTGCTACCACAAAGAGAGCTGCAATAAATATTTTTGTCCATATGGGTCTTCCTCCCACTTCTATGATGTCTGAGATACAACCCCAGAAGTGGTATTACTTGGTATGCAATTATGTATAGCCATTTGGGCATAGTTCCAGATTGCTCTCCAGAATGGTTGTATCAGTTCACAGCTCCACTAACAATGTATTAGTGTTCCAATTTTTCCACATTCCAAATCTCCAGCATTTGTTATTTTTCTGTTTTGTCATCTTAGCCAATCTGACTGGTGAGACGTGGTACCTCAAAGTTGTTTTGATTTGCATTTCTCAAGTCAATAGTGATCTAGAGCATTTTCATATGCTTATAGATATCTTTAATTTCTACCTCTAATAATTGCCTGTTCATATCCTTTGACCATTTATCAATTGGGGAATGACTTGTATTCTTATAGATTTTACTTAATTCCTTGTATATTTTAGAAATGAGGCCTTTATCAGAGACACTGGTTGTAAATATTCTTTCCTAATTTCCCACTTCTTTCTTAATCTTGGTTACATTGGCTTTGTTTGTACAGAAACTTTTCAATTTACTGTAATCAAGATTATCCATTTTGCATTTTATAGTTCCCTCTAACTCTTCTTTGGTCAAAAGTCTTCTCTACTCCATAAATCTGACAGGCAAACTATTCCTTGCTTTCCCAGATTATTTACAGTAAAAAGCTTTATATCTAGATCATGTATCTATTTAGACTTGACTTTGGTGTACAGCGTGGGATGATGGTCTATGCCCAGTTTCTGCCATACTATATTCCAATTTTCCCAGCAGTTTTCATCAAATAATGAGTTCTTATCCCAGAAACTGGGGTATCAAACAGTGTCTTATCAAACGACATATTACTATAACCATTGACTACTGAGTCTTTTGTACACAATCTATTCCATTGATCCACAGTCTTAAATTCTTAAATTATCTCTCCTGGATCTATTTCCCAGGTCATTTTTTCTAATAAGGTATTTTACCTTTTCTTCTTTTTCTTTCATTCTTTTGATTTTATTTGACTTATTCTTAATGTCTTATAAAATCATTAGCTTACACATACTCAATTCTAATTTTTAAGTAATTATTTTCTTCAGCTAACTTTTGTACCTCATTTTCTATTTGGCTAATTCTTCTTTTAAAATAATTGTTTTCTTCGGTGGATTTTTTTTCCTTCTCCTTTGAACAATTCTATTTTTTAAGGAGCTGTTTTTCATCAGTCAATTTTTATGCTTCCTTTTCCAAGCTTTTTTCATAATTCTGCATAACTCTCATTTCTTTTCCAATTTTTCTTCTATGTCTCTTACTTGATCTTTAAAATCCTTTTTGAACTCATCAAAGAGGACTTTTTGGGTTTCGGACCAGTTTTTATTCCCCTTTGAGGCTTCTCATGTAGTCATTTTGACATCATTGTCCTATTCTGAGTTTGTATTTTGATCTTTTGCCATGGTAGCTTTCTATGGTCAGGACTCTTTTCTGTTTCTTACTCATTTTTAAGTCAATTGCATGACTTTTAAAGTTGAGCTCTGATTCTTGGGCGCAGGGGCTACTGTCCGAAGCTTCTTATGCTGTGGACCAGAGACCTGGTCCTTGGTTTTCTGTGATGGAGCTTCAGGTGTTTGTGGCTTGCTCACTGCACTAGGGTGGCCCACTCTAATAAAGCCTGTTGTCAGCGTGCTGGGGGTCACAATTTGCCTTTAGCACTGAAGTCTCACAAGTGACCTGTGGTAACGCTGGCCCACTGAGCCAGGATTAAGGACCTCAGTTGCTGATCTGTATTGGGACTAAGAGCCTGCTGTGGGTTTGTCTCAACACTGTCTTTTCTGGGTTGTTCCCCATTTATGCAAGTGAGAAAAACTTTTCCTCAAGTCCTTCTAAGTTATCTTAAGCTGGAAAATTGTTTCACTACATCTTTTCTGTGTGTTCTGTCACTCAAGAATCCATTCAGAGAATTGACTTAATGCCATTTTTTTCCCAAACAAAACTGAAAAGCTCAGGCTACTCTTCACCATCTTGACTCTGGTTGCCTTCTCCCTCACCCCCTACCTCATTTCACTTTTGTATAGTTGTAATTAACTTTCTTCTTAAAAATTTATCTTCCTTCAACTCGTTCCCACTGATTCTACTTTTCCCTGCTGAGTCCAAACAGAATAAGTCCTTCTGCCATACAAGAGTCCTTCAGATACTTGAAGACAGCTATCAAATTTCCCCAATATTTAAAATTTATTTATGCTTTACACGTTATTTCCCCACTTTAAATTCCTTGAAGGTAGAAACTGACCCACATTAGATGCTTAATAGTTACTGGTACATATTTGATGCTTAAAAAAATGCTTATTGATTGATTTATGTACAGTGAATAGACAGCAAAGAATAAACTTATTATGTAGATTTTCTCTTAAAACAAATTCAATCTGTAGCTCAGTTTCTTAGTCTACAATTTTAGAGTATTTAATGAAATTTCGGATCTTATGACACCTGAATTTTCTGGAAGTGGAGATACTTAGAGACAGTTATACTTTTCCTGTCATAGGGCTCTCCTGGTGATAATGACACTATATTATTTTGGAAAGGTTCAGGAAGAATGAAAAATAAGCCAACAAGTTTCCAAGTAATGAAGAAACATAAATACAAAGCCAGAAAATATGGATTTCATAATACAAAGGAAGTAATTATAGTAGTAGAACTTCTGTTAAGGAAGCCTCTTTCTCTAAAAAATTCAACTTGCTTCACAAGGAGCATATAATTAATTCTTGCAAACATATAAGAGGGTTTCCAGATTCTATTCTCTCAGTGCGCCCTTCTTCATGAAATATTATTTTTCAAGATAAGATGAAAGCTGCCTGAAGAGGAGGCCTGGCCTAGGACAATGCAGGTCATTATTTTTTTTCTCTCTCACCTTTTCACTTATGAATACTGTTCCTGTACAGAACTGAACTAGCTTTTGTAAATAATAGTTTTGACACTGTCATATAATGCCAGCGAGACAGTCTTTCATTTGTTTGCTAGCCAATGACCTGCTTCATTTGGTAAGGTTTGAAGAGGATTTAAAGGATTTTTGAAGTGCTGCTGACTCTTTAAAATGTATCCTTTTGGGGGAATTAGAGAACTATTTCTTTATGGCAATATTTAACACATAAATTGTAGAGAATTGAGCACCATTTATGTAAGGAGTGACTATATTAGTCCCTTTTATTTCTCCTTCATTTGCATAAAATCAATATCTTTTTTTAGAATTAGAGTTTTAAACTGGCAGAAAAAAAATCATCAAGAAAAAAAGAGCTGACAATTGAATTCAACAAACATTTATTAAATAGTATTATATACCGGGAAACATGCTGAGAAGTCCTTGCCCTCAAAGAGCTTACATGTCACTGTAGGATGAAACATTTATACAGAGAAGTATAAGGTAAACATGTGACAAATAAAAAGCAATTGCAGTAACTGGGAAGAATATTAACTATTGTGGGTATCAAAAAAGACCTCTCCTATGAAAATTGTTTTGAGCTGAGACTTTGAACTAGGTAATTGCCTTCTAAGAAACAGAGAAGATTACTTGTACCATGGATGGAATACTGGACTTGGAGTCACAAAGACCTGAGCTCAAATCCTCTGTCACAATTACTAGCTGCATGACCTTGGACAAGCAATTTAACTTTCCTTACCTTATTATCTCTTCAATTTCTTTTTTAACAGGCCTGCCCAACATGTGGCCTGTGGGCTACTGGTAACCCACTGAAGGATTTCAGGTGACCCATGAAAAATGTAGAGCGTGTAAAAGAAAGAAAAACTCTAATGAGTGCTTTGTCCATGCCCTGCTTAATGTACCTTCCACTAGTCACTATTGTGCCCATTGTGTAACATGGCAGGTGGGTTGCCACTGTGCCCTCTCTTTTGTTGGTTATGTGACCCATGGCAAACAACTATCATCAGTCTCTTTGTAGTGACTAGACTCTCTGCAGTGTGAAGAAGTCTAGCGTGCTTCAGTTTTTGTCCCATCTATTGCCATGTTGTGCAGGTATGCTCTACAAAATGGGGGTGATAACAGCACCTTTCTCACAAGGTTGTTGAGAGGATCTAATGAGATAATATATGTAATGAGCTTTCAAACCTTAGAACACTACATAATTGTTAGCTATTATTAGGAAGGAGAGCATGACTCAAATGGGGCATAACCTTTAGAAAAACCCAGAGACAAGATATAGATGTGGTATATGTTGTTGTTATTATTTATTTGTTGTTGTTGTTGAGGAGAAGAAAATAGGCCAGTTTAGTTATAATGATGAGGGCATTGTGGTAGCTAAGTGGTGCAATGGATAGAGCACTGGATGTGGAGAACCTGCAGTCTTGAGGTCACATGT
Source organism: Pseudocheirus occidentalis (assembly GCA_028646575.1). Lineage (NCBI taxonomy): Eukaryota > Metazoa > Chordata > Mammalia > Diprotodontia > Pseudocheiridae > Pseudocheirus > Pseudocheirus occidentalis. The sequence goes on from CM053600.1 coordinate 63,670,357, forward strand.
GGGTGTGGCCTTTTGACTGAGTCTAAGTCTTACAGAACAAATCCTTCTATTAAGGGGATTTCTTCTGTGTAGTTTGTATTCAGTCAAATAGCCATAATTGAGTACCTAGAGGGCCATATGTGGCCTACAGGCCATCAATTCCCCAACCCTAGTCTAGAGTCACAAAAGCTTGAGCTCACATCCAACCTCACACATTTGCTAGCTGTTTGATGCTGGGTAAGTCATTTAATTCTGTTTGCCTCAGTTTCATATTTGTAAAATAAGCCTAAGAAGGAAATAGAAAATCATTCTAATATCTTTGCCAAGAAAAGTCCAAAGGTGATCACAAAGAGTTGTACATAATTGAACAGTAATAAAGAGTAAATTGCCAGGAATTGAGAGTGGGAGGCATGAGTGGGCGTAATCTGAAATAACTGGAAAGATAGTCTGGAGACAGAATGTAAAGGACTTTAAATGTCAAATAGTGATATTTGTATTTTATACTAGAGAGATACTGAAGTTTCTTGTTCAAGGAAATGGTGTGGTTAGACTTATACTTTTCTTAGGAATATCATGAGAAGAAATGTGAATGGTGAATTGGGGGATGAAGAGACTAGAGGCAAGGAAACTATTAAGAGGCTCTTGCAAAATCTAGAAAGAGATGATTAGGATCTCTATGGAGTGATAGCTATGTGAGTGGAAAGAATGAGAGAGGTGAAAGAGATGTTTGGTAAGTAGAATCAATAAGACTTGACATCTGAATGGATATAAGGACTGAATAAAGTTAAAGGCAGTAAAGGATACCTCTAACATTTTGTAACTGGGAGATTAGAATGCTTGTTCAATAGAAACAAGGAAGTGAAGGAGGAGTTAGTTTTATGGAAGAATGAGTTCCATTTTGGGACATACAAGTATTTTCCATATGGCAGCTGGTCATGTGAGATTGTGGCTCAGGAGAGGGGTGAGGACAAAAAAAATGGATTTGGGACATATTTCATAGATATGACAATTGAACTCATGGGAACTGATAGCATAATGATGACAGGCATTTTAAAAGATGATATGAAGAGGGTCTAGGACAAAGTACCATATCACTCTCATGCATAAGAAGCAGGACATGGAAGAGGTCCTAGAAAGAAGACCAAGAAGAACCTGTCATACAGACAAGAGGAGAACTAGCAGAAAACAGTGTCATAGATACCCAGAGGGGAGTGAGTATATAAGAATATATTGCTTTCACTGTTAAAAAAAGAAGTCTAGAATGCTGAGAAATGAGAAAAGGTAACTAGGTTTAGCAAATAATACATAGAGAGGTTAGAGGAAGAGACCATGCTGTCATATTTTGATGGAGGAATCTTGGACAAAGTTCGGAAGATTTTAGCATTCTATATGTAGAACCTGAGGTGGTAAAATGGGGATCCAGAGTAAGTAGCACCATGCACACCACAAATTATTCATAAAGTTTGAAAGAAGAATTTCAGTGAAATTATGTGATATGAAATCATATCACAATGTGTTAAGAAGTAAATGGAGTAGAGGAGGTAGAAATAATGAGCATAGACCCTACTCAGTAAATCCCAGGAACTTTCTACTACCTCTAGGATTAAATATAATATCCTTTGTTTGGTTTTTAAAGCTCTTCAAGATTTAGCTTCTTCTTTGTACTTTATGATCCAGTAACACTGTCCTTGCTCTTTAAAAAATATACTCCATTTCTAGATCCCAGATATTTTAAATGAATTCTAGAATTTAGGAATTCCTTGAAGTTTCAAACAAAATTCTACCTTCTGTAAGAAGCCTTTCAGGGTCCCTCTTAATATGTCTTCCCTATGTTGATTATCCCTGATTTATCTTGTATATGTCTTGTTTTATAGAGTTGTCAGGATATTGTCTCTTCTATTAGAGGGATTGGTTTTTGTCTTTCTTTGAATCCCCAGGACAATACATAGTAGACATTTAATAAATATTTATTAGATAATAAATGTTTCTAGAATCCATAGCCAACACTTCTCTTCATGAACTCCTGAAGTTAACTATCTGCAGGCACCTCCTCTGTCATCAGAGAATGCTTCTAATTTGGAAGGACTCTCCTACTTCCTGAGGTTTCTTGAGGAACTTCTGATGACTCTTCCAAACTTTAGAAGTTCAAACAGTCATAGCCTGGCTAGTTTCAACTGGAGATATTTGATCATTTAAGATCAGGAAAGATTGGACACAAAAGAAAGAGATGTACATGTGTTCATGGACCCAGAGAGTTTGAATGGTAAATGAGGCAGTTGCTTCCTCTCCCTTATCTAAAAACTGATAACATTTCTTCCTCTCACCTCTCTATGTAAGTAAGGAAAAAGGATTAAAGAAGGGGCATACTGATGTTTTTGTTAAGTGAATTCAGTTTTATTTTAATACTTCCTGTCACCTTATTTCAATACAACACTGTCACTTTAGACTCTGTAACCTAGCAGATGACTCCTAATCACACAGCATCAATCCCTTAGTCACTGATGGTAAGAAGTAGGTTTGCTCACTTCTACACATGTTGGAATAGAAACAGATAAAATTATATCTACAAAGAATCTGTATAAACCACCAGGAAGGACAAACCAAAGTATAAAGACCAAGCCTTCATTGATGCCCCTCCAACCACTACATATGAAAATGAGCTCTGCATTTAAATTGTACAGTGGAAAGAAAGCTTAACTAGCATGTAATGATTCCAGTCAAGAGTTTTCTAAATCTAGATATGTTTACTTTTACTTTTAGTTGAATTGTAATTTATAGTTTGAAACCATGATGTGGTATATAAATAATTTTACTGAATTTCATAAAGAAAATTAAATTTACCTAGAATCTTTCACTTTTTCAAGGACTTTAAAAGGAAATAGACATTGTGCTAAGACCCCCCCCCAATTCACTTTTAAATGAGCAGATGAGATCTAGTGTAAAACTGCTCTTGCAGCTCTCAGAAAACATTAGACAATGTACTACAAATTTTTTGTGTTAATGGGTGAAGGTTGCTGTGGGACAAGTGGAAAGTGCTCTGTTCTTTCCTTCACTTTAGTAAAAGTGTATGGGCTATGGGGAATGTTTAGTGTAATGAAGATAATTGCCATAAGTTCAGAGGACACACAAGCATGTTCTTAATACCTTAAATGTTGATGGCATGTGAGGACAGAGATAAAACATGATATTAAGACATTTAAAATATTTCAAAGATAATTTCTGCAAAATATAATCATTTTGTTAGCAATGCCAGCATTTTAATCAAAGGATGGTCATTTGGCCATCTCTCTGTTAAACCAAAGACAATTAAGGGAGCAAACTCACAGTTTTTATTCCCTTAGAAGACTAGGTATTCAGTAGAATGACAATAAACTCTGATTAGTTAACTCATTAGAATGCTCCAGCTGAGCACCAGATAAGGTACAGCCTCCAGTGACCAGAAACTGAGACCCCAGCACACCAAGCCAATAAACAGTTCCCTATCCCCAGTACAAGAAATGTGGGACAGTGCCCCTTGTGCCACAGAGGCAGAGATAAACCTTAAAATCCATGAAAAAGGCAAATACCGTGAACAAGAAGAAACATAGAAACTCAAAGACCATAGATTCTTATTATAGGAACAAAGAAGATCAAAACACAAATTCAAAAGAGGACAGTGTAAAGTCATTGATGAGCAGCTCTCCTGGTGACTGCTGCTGTGGATAACTTTAAGGGTCTATTTGCATAGTATAGTGAACTCTCAGCTTATTCAGCAATAACTTAAAGGAAATATTCAAAAAACTAAAGCACAACATTCATAGAAATATAACATAGTAACTTATTACTAAGGTGACCACATTGTCTTAAACAAAACATATTATTCAGTAAATTACAATCTCATCAATCAATATAAAGAACCCATCTAAAGTCTTCTTTCATCTTGACTTGAGGCTGGCTTCCAATCATCCTTAAGGGATAGAGGAAAGTACCCCTTGGTCACAGTTAGTTACAACATTATCAGTCACTAGTGAGTACTCAAGAAAACTTCTCTTTCATCTTGACTCAAGGTTGGCTTCCAATCCCCATGGTTTTTCTTTCATGCCTCCAGCACTTACTTGGATTCACCCAACTGTTGCCTGAATTCACAGGTAGGCAGCTTTCCCCTCCTGTTCCATATCAAAGCTCATAGGGACTGCTCCACTCCACACTCTTCACATTTTCTGTTTCTAGGAAAACAAAGCTCAACAGGGCTACAATAATATTTACACACAATGCCAGCACTATCATCTCAATTCAGTTCCTGGCTGAGAAATCAACACAAATCAACAGACAGAGTGCTTCTGACAAAGTAACACCAACACAGAATAATAGACAGAGTGCCAACATGACGAACCTTCTCTCTCTTACCTCTCCTTGGTCCCAGCTTATGCTTCAGATTTTATCTGCTCTCCTCCTTCCTGTTCTATCCATCCTGTTCCACCTTTCCTGTTCCTCTCTTTTCAGTAAGCTCCTCCCACTGTGGCCTCCATGTGATGATCTTAGGCCTATTAAGGGCAGGGAAGGTCTCCAAACACCCTTAGGTCTATTAAGGGCAACACAATGCATATTACTACAACAAAGACTTGACACAATAAAAGGAGAAGCTCAAAGGCTGAAACAAGGAGCAAAGTACTACTTTGCTTGCTATTACAGACAGTATTGTCGCTATATCCATATCTGAAACCTCAAAGAGGCATATGAACTTGCCTCAAGCCTAAATAGCCTTCTTTAAAGAGCTCAAGAAGGATTTTAAATGTCAAATTGGAGAGATAGAAGAAAAATTGAAGGATTCCTTTAAAAATATAATTGACAAAATGGAAAAAACCATACACTGAAGAAAACAATTCATTAAAAAATAGAACTGCTCAAATGGAAAAGGAGGTATAAAATCTAACTGAAAAGAACAATTTATTAAAAATCAGAATTGACCAAGTGGAAGCTAATAACTCTATAAGACATCAAGAATCAGTCAAACAAAATCAAAAGAAAAAAAAAGAAGAAAATGTAAAGTACTTCATTGGAAAACCGGGTGAAGTGGAAAATAAATCCAGGAGAGATAATTTAAGAATTATTGGTCTTTCTGAAAGACACAGACAGCACTTTCCAAGAAATCATGAAGGAAAACTGCCCTGAGGTCTTAGAAGCAGAAGGCAAAATAGTAATTGAAAGAATCAACAAATCACCTCTGGAAAGAGATACCAAATTGAAAATTTCAAGTAATATTGTAGTCAAATTCCAGAATTGTCAGGTCAAAGAAAAAAATACTGCAAACAGTCAGAAAGAAACAAGTAAAATATCATGGAACTACAGGCAGGATTATACAAGATTCAGTAACTTCTATGTTAAAAGATCAGGGGGCTTGGAATACAATAATTTCTGTGAGGCAAAGGAGCTTGAATTACAACCAAGGATCAACTACCCAGCAAAATTGAGCATAATCTTTCAGAGGAAGAGATGGACATTCAGTGAAATAGGGGACTTCCAGACCCTCTTGAAGAAATGACCAAAGTCAATGGAAAATTTGATCTTCAAATACAAGACTCAAGAGAGACCTAAAAAGAAAAACAGGAAAAGAAAAAAGCATGTTATTCAATAAGGTTAAACTGTTTACATCACTACATGGGAAGATAACACTTGTAAATCTTGAAAATTGTATGTTTATTATGACATTTAGAAGGAATATACATAGACAGGGGATATGGGTATAAATTAACTGATGTGATGATAATAAAAAAACTAATTAAGGGGTGTAAAAGGATTGTAATGGGAGAAGCAGAAAGGAGGAGGCAGAAAAGGGCAAGTTACACCACATGAAAAGGCACAAAAACTTATTATAGTAGAAGTAAAGAAAGGAGGGAGATGAGCATTGTTTGAATTTTCTTCTCATCATATTTGGTGGTAATAAAATATTAGCATTATTATTCTAATCAGAAAGAAGGGAATAACATACTTGAGTATAAAAATCTAATTTACCTTTGTAAAGCTAAACATGAGCAGCTTTCCAGAGGACTACTGCTGTGAACAGCTTTAATGTTTTGATCACATGGTATAGTAAACTCTCTATTTATTCAGTAGTAAACTGAAGCAAAACATTCACAGAAACCAAAGTACCACATTAAAAATGTTGTAACATAATAACTCATCACTAAAGTGGTCACATAATTTTCACCAAAGTAGCCACATAGTTTTAAACAAAAGATATCATTCGGTAAATCCTTAACTCCTTCATCCTTAAGAAGCAAGCCTCCTTAAGGTGCACAAAGTACAAAGGACAAAGTTATTTACCCCTGGGTCACATTGTCTTAATCTTTCAGTCAAAAAGTCTTCATTCTTCTTGATTGGAGATTAGTTTCAAATCATTCATAATTCAATTTTCCTTAAGAGATACAAGGTGCAGAGTGCAAAGTTCTCCCACCCTTAGACCACAATAAATCATAATCTTCTCAGTCAGTACTAAGAACCCAAGGAGAAGTCTTTTCATCTTGGCTTGAGGCTGACTCCCAAATTCCATGGTTGCTCTTCCATGGGTCCAAATACTGCCTGAATCTGCTGAGCTGTCACCTGGATTCATAGGTAGGCAGCTCTCAGCTCCTTGTTCAGCTCCTTGTCCAGCTCCTCATCCAGCTACTCATCCAGTTACATATTGAAGCTCACAGAGTCCAGTCCACCTCTAGTCCTTTACAGCTTCTGTTTCTGGGAAGACAAAGCCTAACAGAACCAAAACAACATTCATACACATTGTTGGCACCATCATCAATTCACTATCTGCTGGTGAAATCAACAGAGACCCACAAACAAGGTCCAAGAGGTTAACACAAATCATCAGCAAAGTCCCAGGACTTCTGAAACCCTCCTCCAAGACTACTGCAAACAGAGCATAAGAAAATCCTCTTTCAGGGCTTCCAGTAAGCCCAGGGCTTCTTTACAAAGTATCACAAACACAAATCAACACAGACAGAACAGACGAACACAGTGCTGAGATACCACAAGTTTTCTCCTTCTCTACTCTGCCACCACAAAATTTCTCTTCTCAGTTCTGCTTTCTCCCAGCTGGTGCTTAGCTTTTTGTCTGGTCATTAATTCCTTCCCTGTTCCACCCACTTCTTACATACTTCTCTTCCTGTCTTTGGCAAATCACAAGTTCTGTTTCTTAACAAAGACCTGGTATAATCATGGGCAAGGCTCAACTGAGAAAAAGATGCTAAATACTTGTTTGCTTACCATGACAGCCGTACAAGCAGTTGGGGGGAGGGGGGAAGGAAAAGAAGAGTGAGAGGGCGGTAGAAAGGAGGGAAGATAGAAAGGGGTGGTTGTCAAAAGCAAAACTTTTGAGGAGGAAAAGGGAGAAGGGAGAAATAAAGGGATAAGTGGGGAGAGGGGGGGACAGGATGGAGAGAAAGACACAAGGAGTAATCATAACTGTAAATGTAATGGGATGAACTCTCCCATAAAATGGAGGCAGATAGCAGAATGGATTAAAAAATACAATCCTACAATATGTTGTTTATAAGAAACACATTTGAAAGAGGGGTATACACACAGGGCAAAGGTAAAAGTTTTGAACAGAATATGGTATACTTCAACTGAAGTAAAAAAAAAAGCAGGAGTAACAATCCTAATCTCAGACAAAGCAAAAGAAAAAATAGGTGTAATTGAAAGAGATGAAGAAGGAAACTATATCCTGCTCAAATGCACCATAGACAATGAAGTAATAACATTACTAAACACATATGCAGCAAGTGGTATAGCAACCAAATTCTTAGAGAAGTTAAGGAAATTACAGGAAAAAATAGATAGTAAAACTATACTGCTGGGGACCTCAACCTTCTGCTCTCTGAACTTAATAAATATAACCTCTAAAGAAAGAAGAAAGAGGGGGCGGAGCCAAGATGGCGACGTAGAAGCAGCAAAGGACCACAGCTCCCACACAAACATGCTAAAAAACTCATAAAATGGGACACTAAACAGATTTTCAAGCTCCAAAACTCTCCACAAGACTGAAAGCACATCTGTTGCTACAGGCAGCACAGCAGGTGGGGCTCTTTGCAGCAGTCTGGGACCCGCCACGAACCTCCCGAGAACCTCGGCGGGCTCAGGCCCTGGGGCATCGGGCAGGGAGCTGCATCTATAGGAAAGCAGATCAGCTGCACTGGAGGCAGAGTTACCACATTTATCAGGCCAGAAGACAAAAAGGCTAAGAGAAAGGTCAGTGGATTTTGCTAACTGGGGAGGAGAAGAGCGGTCTGGCCAAACTGCTCCCAGGGCAAGGAGGCAGCGGGAGGCGGCTGTTGCAGCAGGAACGGCTGAGAGCCGCAGCGGCTTTCACTGGGCTGCTTCAGAGCCCTCGGCTTGCAGATAGCAGGGGGGCTGAGGCGACCCATCAAGACCAAGGGCTCTTGCGTTTGAGCGGCCTGCATCTGGATCGGGGTCTTGAGTGGTGGTCCTGGGGTGCGCTTTCAGTGAGCTGAAGCTGGGGGTGGAGCTGCAGCACCCCACTAAGTTCCGGCAGCTGTGAGGGCCCCAGCGATTTGGGACAGAGCTTTCCCCCTCCAGGAAG
>CM053600.1:63679410-63695172 GCA_028646575.1 Pseudocheirus occidentalis
CAAAACCTTGTGGAAATGAATGATGTAACCAAGAAAATAAATTAAAATAAAAAACACACACAAAAAACAATTTTAAAAAAAGGAGAAAAGAATTTATAGATATGAATGTAATTTGAGAAAGGTTAGGTATTGAAGAACTACAGAGAAAATTGTAAGTAGATAGGAAGGAATATACCTTTTTCTCAGCAGTACATGGCACATGCACAAAAACTGACCGTGTACTAGAGCATAAAAACCTCACGTTCCAGTACAGAAAAGCAGAAATATTAAATGCATCGTTTTCAGATCATGATGCAATAAAAATTATATGTAATAAAGGGCCATGGAAAGATAGACTAAAAACTGATTAGACACTAAACAATCTAATCCTAAATAATGAGTGAATCAAACAAGTCTCAGCAATAATCAATAACTTCATTCAAGAGAATGACAATAATGAGACAACATACCAAAACTTATGGCATGCAGCTAAAGCAGTTGTTAGGGGAATTTTTGTATCTGTGAATGCTTATATGAATAAAATAGAGAAAGAGGAGATCAATTAATTGAAATGCTAGAAAAAGAAAAAATTGAAAATGTCCAATTAAATACCAATTTAGAAATACTAAAAACCAAAGGAAGAATTAATAAAATTTAAATTAAGAAAACTATTGAGCTAATTAGTAAAACTAAGAGGTGGTTTATGAAAAAATAGTAAAACGGATAAACCTCTGGTCAATTTGTTTAAAAAAAAAGAAAGAAGGAAACCAAATTACCAGTATCAAAAATAAAAATTTCAAAATAAATGAAGAGGATATTCAAACAATATTTAGGAATTATTTTGTCCAATCGTATGCCTATAAACTTGATAATCTTAGGGAAATGCATGAATATCTATGGAAATATAAATTGCCCAGATTAACAGAAGAGGAAACAAAATACTTAAATAATCCCATCTCAGAAAAAGAAATTGCAGAAGTTGAAAGGGGCAGAGACAAGATGGTGGAGTAGAAAAAGGACTTAGGCACAGTTCTGTCTTCTGCCTCCCCCAATATACATAAAAAAATTACTCTAAACAAACTTTAGAACTACAGAACCCACAAAGTGACAGAGAGAAACATGTCTCGCTGAAGGAAGCCCAGCAGGCTGACAGGAAGGGTCTATCCCAATATGCTGGGAGCTGAGGGCAGTCCCACCTGAGCCATGGTTTTAGCCCCAGGGTGGCCCCAATGAGTGATGGCTGGAGAAGACTTCATGAGAGTAAATTATCAGCAGCTGTAGTGTTTTCCAGACTTCTCAATCCATAAATGCCAAAGACAAAGTAAAAAGTTAGTGTGGAACTTGTTTCATCCAGGGGGATAGAAGACCACAGTCTGGCTGCTACCGCTGGAGCAAGACATGAATGAGATGTGGTGGCTGCTTCTAGAGCTCCTGGCCTGATGACTGTAGGGGGACCAAGGAACCACTAAGAGGCTAAGTGCTCTTGCTTTGACCTGTTTGGATCCAGATGGATGTTTTGGGTGGTGGTCCTGGGGTGTGTGACCAATTAGCCAGACCATGTGGGGGTTATAGAGAGGGCACCTATCTAATAGCACCAGCGCCTTCAAAAACCCCAGTGATTTTGGATATAGCTCTCTCCATTCTGGAATCAGAGTTCTACTGTTTCAAAGAGCTCAAAAGTCAAGGAATTGGCTGCCAATATGAGCAAGCAGAGGAAGCACAAACAGACAATAGAATCCTTTTTGGGGGACAAAAAGGATCAAGGCATGCAGCAGGAGGAAGACATCAAAGTCAGAACCCCTGCATCAAAAGCCTCCAAGAAAAATATGAGCTGGTTACAGGCCATGGAGGAGCTCAAGAAGGATGCTGAAAATCAAGTAAGAGAAATGGAGGAAAAATTGGGAAGAGAAATGAGAATGATCCAAGAAAATCATAAAAAGCAAGTCAAAAGCCTATTAAAGGAGACCCAAAACTACACTGAAGCAAAAACATCTTAAAAAATAGACAAACTCAAATGGCAAAAGAGGTCCAAAAAGCCAATGTGGAGAAGAATTCTTTAAAGAAATGAATTTCCCAGATGGAAAATAAATTTCAAAATAAAACTGAAGAGAATAACTTTCAAAATTAAATTGGAGCAACTGGAAGCTAATGACTTCTGAGAAATCAAGATATTATAAAACAGATCTAAACAAATGAAAAATAGAAGGTTATGTGAAATATCTCATTGGAAAAAATACTGACCTGGAAAATAGATCCAGGAGGGATAATTAAAATGTAATTTAAAAATTATTGAACTACCTGGAAGTCATGATCAAAAAAAGAGCCTAGATGTCATCTTTTAAGAAATTATCAAGCAAAATTGTCCACTATTCTTGAACCAGAGGTCAAAATAGAAATTGAAAGAATTCTCCAAATGCCATTTGAAAAAGATCCCCAAAAGAAAACCCTAGAAATATTATAGCCAAATTCCAGATTTCCCAGGTCAAGGAGAAAATACTGCAAGCAGTCAGGAAGAAACAATTTGAGTATTGTGGAAACACAATCAGTGTAACACAAGACCTATCAGCTTCTACATTAAGGGACTGAAGGGCTTGGAATATGATATTTTGGAGGTCAAAGGATCTAGGACTAAAACCAAGAATCACCTACCCAGAAAAACTGAGTATAATGCTACAGGGGAAAATGTGATCATTCAATGAAGTAGAGGATTTTCAAGCATTCTTGATGAAAAACCAGAGCTGAACAGAAAAATTGACTTTCAAATACAAGAAACATGAGTAACCTGAGACAGTCAACAGGAAAACAAAATCATAAAGGACTTATTAAAGTTGAAGTATTTACATTCCTTCAGGGAAAAATGATATTTGTAACTCATAAGATTTTTCTGTATTCATACATTCATACACACACACACATATATACATGTTTGTGTGTGCATGTATGTATGTATAGGAGGATGTATGTATATAATAACATATATGAGTGTGGGAATTTGTATGTTCATGTATACATAGAGGGAACAGGATGAGTTGGATATGAAGGGATGATATCTAAAAAATAAAATTAGGAAGTGAGGGAGGAATTTATTGAGAGAAGAAGAAAGGAAGCAATAGATTAGGGTAAATTATCTTATATAAAAGAGGCAAGAGAAAACTGTTACAATGGAGGGAAAGAGCAGGAGGGTGAAAAGGAATGGGACAACTTGATTCTTATTGAATTTGGTCTAAGGAGGGTATAACATACACACTTAATTGGGAATCTTACCTACAGGAAAATAGGGTGTAGGGAATTAGAGGGGGGAGGATAAAAGAGAAGGCAGATCAGGGGAGAGGAGAGTTAGAAGCAAACATTTTTGAAAAGGGATAGGGTCAAAGGAGAAAATAGATTAAGTGGGGGGCAAGATAGGATGAAGGGAATATAGTTAATGTTTCACAATATAACTACTATGGAAATGATGTCGGTAACTACACATGAATAATCTATATTGAATCACTTATTTTCCCAGTAGGGGTGGGTGAGGAGGGAAGAAGGGGAAAATATCTGGAACTCAGTTTTAAAAACAAATATTTAACAATTTGTTTTTTTACATGCAACTGGAAAATAAGATATACAGACACTAGGGTATAGAAACCCATCTTGCCCTACTAGAAAGTTAGGGGAGTTAAGGAGGAGTATATAAGAGAGAAAAGATTGGGGGAAGGGGTATTTGGTAGGCTTGCTATTTTGGGGTCAGGAATAGGGGAAAGACGGGGAGAGAAAAAATTGTAACTTAAAATCTTGTGGGAATGAATGTTGAAAACTAAAAATAAATTAATTTTAAAAAAGAGAGAAATTGAAAAAGTCACCTGTGAACTTCCTAGGGAAAAAAAAATTTAGGACCAGAAAGATTTATAAGCAAATTCTCTCAAATACTTAAAAAATAATTAATATCAATACTATACAGACTTTTGGGGAAAACTGGACAAGAAGGAGTCCTACTAAATTCTTTTTATGATACAAATATAGTATTGATACCTAAACTGGGAAGAGCCAAAACAAAAAAAAATTATAGACCAATTTCCCTAATTCACAGATGCGAAATTTTTATATAAAATATTAGCAAAAAGATTACAGCAACTTATCATGAAAATAATATACTTCAATCAGATAGGATTTATACCAAGAATGCAGCACTGATTCAATATTAGGAAACCTATCAGCATAATTTGTAATATCAACAACAAAACTAACATAAAAAATACGATTATCTCAATAGATGCAAAAAAAAACTCTTCACAAAATACAACACCCATTTCTATTGAAAACACTGGAGAGCACAGGAATAATTGGAATCTTCCTTAAAAGGATAAGTAGCATCTACCTAAAACCATTAGTAAGCATTATATGTAATGGGCATAAGCTAGATGCATTTCCAATAAGATAGGGGGTGAAAAAAGGATGCCCATTATCACCACTATTATTTAATCTGGTTATAGAAATGTTAGCTTTAGCAATAAGAGAAGAAAATGAAATTGAAGGATTTAGAATAGGCAAAGAAAAAACTAAGTTATCACTCTTCGCAAATGATCTGAGAATGAATAAAAATCTTTAACAAAGTTGCAGGATATAAAATAAACCCACATAAATCATTGGTATTTCTATGTATTACTCATAAAGTCTAGCAGCAAGAGATAGAAAGAGAAATTCCATTTAAAGTTACTCTAGACATTATAAAACATTTGGAAGTCTACCTGCCAAAATGAACCCCACTATATGAACACAGTTACAAAACACTTTTCACACAAGTGAAGTCAGATCTAAATAATTGGAAAAAAATCAGTTGCTCATGGGTAGGTGGAGCTAATATAATAAAAATGACAATTCTACCTAAATTAATTTACTTGATCAGTGCCATACCAATCAAATGACCAAAAAATTATTTATAGAGCTAGAAATAATAATGAAATTCATTTGGAAGAACAATAGGAAATTAATGACTAGAAAAATGCAAGGGAAGGTGACTTCGCTGTACCATACCAGAAGCAATAATCAAACCCACTTGGTACTGGCTAAGAAACAGGGGTAGATCAGGGGAATAGGTTAGGAATAGGAAAAGTGGAACAGTAATTCATTGTTGGAGTTGTGAACAGATTCAACCACTCTGGAGAGCAATATGACACTGTGCCCAAAGGTCTACAAAAAATGTGCATATCCTTTGACCTAGCAATACTGCTCCTAGGGTTATGTCCCAAAGAGATCCTAAAAATACAAAAAAGGACCCACATATACAAAATTATTTATTATTTTTGGTGACCAAGAACTAGAAACTGAGGGGATGCCTATTAATTGGGGAATGGCTGAGCAAGTGGTGCTATAAGAAATGATGAGCAGGCAGACTTCAGAAAAACCTGGAAAGGCTTATATGAACTGATTTTGAATGAAGTGAACAGAACCAGGAAAACACTGTGCACAGTAACAGCCACAGTGTGCAATGACTGGCTTTGATAGATTTAAATCTTCTCAGCAATGCAAGGACCTGAGACAACTCCAAATAACTCATGATGGAAAATGCCATCCCCATTCAGAGGAAAAAAAATTTGGAGTCTGAATGAAGATCCAAACGTACTATTTGCTCTTTTTTTTTGTTTAGTTTGTTTTTCCTCATGGTCCCTCCCATTCATTCTAATTCTTCTATACAACATGACTAATGGGAAAATATGCTTAATAAGAATGTATATGTAGACCTAATTACATGCTATCTTGGGTAGGAAGGAGGAGAAAATTTTAAATTTATGGAATGGATGTTGAAAACTAAAAATAAACTAATCAGTTTCTATAAAAAATACAAACAACAATAACAAAACAATTAATGAGAATGAATATTACAATGTGGGATTGAACCCAGACTTTGATTATGTCACATACTTAAGTTAACCTCAGTCTGGGGCAATCTATTCAAAGACTTTATCCTCAACCAAGGTTGAGGGGAATACAATGGCTGCCTCATTAGGGTGGGGTCTGGAAAGAGGAGAAATTTAGAACCTTCAGAAACTGAGGTCTTGAAATGAGAATAAAAGAAAAAGAGGAAAATCTGAGTCCCCTAAATCACTGATTGATAATCATTTCTCTTAATATACAAATAGGTATATACTCTTCCTCCCTAAAATATTATTGTCATCACTGTAGGAAATTCCCAGGGAGGAAATTAACTTGACCAGACCAGTTCTATATCTAGTACCTTATAGTTTTTAAAAAATTACCTAGTAGTAATTAGAGCTAAAGTGACTTTCACAGGAAAACACAGCCAGGAGAACTCAGAGGTAGGACTAGAACTCAGTTCTAACTGCAAGGTCAGTTCTCTATTATGCCACATCATCTCTCATGTATTTATGTTGTTCATACATACAAAGCAGCTTTCTTTAGCAGTCTGACTATGAAAGAGAGGAGATATATAGGATGAGAGTTTAGTAGATAAAGTGAGGAGAGTGAAACTTTGGTTTGTAGGCAGCAGAGAATGAGACAACAGAAGGAGGAAGACTGAAAATTAACCACAGGAAGGGGAGTATTATGAGGGCAACTTGCTAGATGAGACTGGAGGAGACAGGATCAAGGTATAAGATGAGGGGCTGACTTTGACAAAGAGGAGTACTATCTCTTTATCAGAAATTAGAGTAAAGGAGGAAAGAATGGGGAATGATGTCAAGGGGATTTATCAAGGGGAGAAGAGAGCTTATGACAAATGGTCCCCAGTAAAACATAATTGAAGTCTTCTACTGAAATGGTGAGGTAGCATGAATTAAACCACTATTATGATCTAAATTCTATAAATCAATATCCAATTATATCATACAGAAATAGCTATCATTGTTCTACTGAAGACAAAAAGAGGAGAAAGATAGTATAGAAAAGGTTTCCTCAAGCCGATTACCTGCTGTAAAAAATAACCTGAGTATAACTTCTTCTTTTATGCACCTGTAGATATATCCAGTCTATATTTTGAAGAATTCTCCAAATGCCCCAAAACACAGTTGCTATGGTTTTTTGGGGTCAGGATATATAAGTTTCACATATACCCTTCCTCAACAGGCTTCGGGCGTCCCCGGCTCCCGGCTTCTGCTTGCTTACTCCGGGAGAAACAGCTGCACAGAAAATTTAGGGCACAGGACTTGCTTCTAGCTACATTCTCTAAGCTTGGCATGGCTGGACCTCCCTCTGCCTCCAGGTAGCCTGTATTTAAGTCCTTTCTCCAGGGCCCCTTAGAGCCCCTCCCCTGGCCATGCCCTCCCCACAGCGAGCCAATCATGCATCATCGGCGGAGAGATAATCCTACTTATTGCAAACAGGTGCAGCCCTCGCATTCCGTCCCCAGGTGTTCACATGCACTCCTGTTAGCTGAGGACCAGTTCAACCCATTACCAACAAGAGACCCAACACACAGTGAAGCTGTTCTTGACAAATGTCTGACTTCTTGAGCCCCCTGCCTATCCCCACCAGTGTTACACTTTCCTGTGTGGCATCAATCAGTGGAAACACTGATTCTACCCTTCTTATTTCCTACTGCCTAACACCCCACATACACTATAGACAGGGTACTCTAGTAGACCTTCACCTTGATATCATTTTTTTTCAATGTCTGCAGACCCTACTGTGTCAAGTTATAACTTTTTTTTTTTTGCTTTTTGGAGAGCAATTGGAGTTAAGTGACCTGCCCAAAGTCACATGGCTAGTAAGTGTGTCAAGTGTCTGAGGCCGGATTTGAACTCAGGTCCTCCTAACCCCAGGGCCAGTGCTCTATTCACTGCACCATCTAGCTGCCCCTAAGCCATGACTTTTTGAAAATATTCCACCTTTTCTTAAAGACCTTGCAGTTTTATTTGCCCCTATAACTGGTCACTTTGATCATGAGGTGGTGATTGCCAATTTTACCCAGACACTTGGGAACATAGCCATAGAAACCTCACAGTTACTCTTTGAACTTCAGGAATCTCTTAATTCTCTAGCCAATATGGTCCTGGGTAATTGAATGACTCTAGATTATCTCAGTCTCTGAAGAAGTCTGTGCTAGTGTCAATATAGTTTACTGTAAGTGTATCAATAATTCACATCAAAGCTGATTTTGATATACCTAATAGATGCAAGGACCTAAAACAATTCCAAAGGACTCATGATAGAAAATGCCATCCACATCCAGAGAAAGAACTGTAGGGTCTGAATGTAGAGCAAAACAGACTATTTTCTTATTGTTTTGTTGTGCTTTTTCTTTCTCATGGTCTCTCCTATTCTTTATAATTCTTCAATACAACAGGACTAATATGAAAATGTGTTTAATAGCAATGTATGTGTAGAGCTATTGCATGCTTTCTTGGAGAGGGAGGGGGCAGAGAGGGAGAGAAAGTTTAAAACTTATGTAAGTGAATGCAGAAAACTCAACATAAATAAATTAATAAAAATTAAACAAAAATCACATCAGGTTGTTTGTAGGATTAAGAAAATATAGGAGAATGTAGGATGGGTGAAAAAAATGCACCATGATACAATCCCCAGTGGCTCCACCTTCATCTGGGGCTTTTGGTTACTTTCCATTCTTTCTCCAATCCTAACCCCAATCTCATTATTTTCCTCCTTTTACTATTTGATCCTCATATAATAAATCTTTTGGCCCACTTTGTCTTCTTGAGACTGGCCTCTGCCAATTTCCAGATGATCCTACCAGACAAATGCCAACAGAATCCTGAGCACCCAGACACCACTGCTTGTCCCCTGATGTCACTCATGTGCATTTACTTCCATCCTCCCCCTCCTTTCTGGGACCCATTGAGGCAGAGACAGTTGTATGTACCTTGTCAGCCTGAAAAGCCTACAGAAGGAGTGACATTTATCCCTTTTCCCAAATGATTTTAGGTCCCAGCTCACTGGGGCGGGGGGGATAATGGAATCCTAAAGCTGTTCCCAACCCCAATATTCTAACTTCCTTATGGGTCACACTGAACAGCTTGCCCACTGCCTCTAGCTAGCCACTATCCCCAGAGCTAATCCATGTATTTGGACAGATGTGTTTTTTTACCCAACCATAATCACATCATCTGTCTTGCCCAGAAAGGATCACAATAGCTAGCCAATCAGAAAGCAGCATTACCAGGACTTGACCACTGAACCATAAAAGGGATCCCCTCCCTTATTACCTAATCCCTTAACAAAATCCTCCTGCCTTTCTAATATTAATCATGTTCCTATATTCTATGAAAATTTGATTATGTAATTAACATCATATACCCTATAAAATTGTCTATCTTACCTTATTGAAATTGTAAGTTCTTCTAAGGAACTTAGCCACTTATCAGAACATGAAAATTCAAATCCACAATAAATCTCTCTGTCTGGCTTGGAGCTGACCTGAGTCTTTGAAATTCTTTTGAGACATCCTGCCACATGACAACCTGACCCTCGTCACTGAATTACATCTTTTCTCTCTGTATTTCCACTAGTTTACCTTAAAATGCCTCTTATTTCAGTTTTCATGTCTTTATAGATAATCCCCAAATTTACATATCTAGCCTTCATCTTTCTCCTGAGCTCTACCTTTACATTAGTATCACCACTCTGCTGAGCATTTCCAACTGGATATCCAATAAGCCTCTCAAACTCATAATATTTAAAATATTATTATTATCCTTCCTCCTTAACCCTTCATACTTCATATTTTTTCCATTTCTATTGAGAGCATGCAGCCACCTAAGTTCAAATACTTCAACTATTTACTTTTCTTGCCTCTCATATCAAATCAGTTGCCAGGTCTCATTAATTCTTTCTTCACAACATCCCTTGCATCCATCTCCTTTTCTCCACTTTCAGGGTTATACCCCTTGCTCAGGATCTTTTTATCTCTCACCTGAATTATTCCAGTAGGCTTCTCTTTTTTTAACTTCTGAGATCAGGTCTCCTAATCTTGTCCAAACTGGAAATACAATGGCCCATCATGAGCCTACTCCCAAAGCTGATTGTTACAACAGCTTTGACCTTCTCTGTTTCTGACCTGGGCCAATTTCCCCCTCTTTAGACAGGCTGGTTTTCATTCTGTTCCTGTGGTCCTACTATATGAATTTTTGACACCCAATTAGCTTTTGCCTTGCTGCAGTTCATAACTCTGAAATCTTTATTATGTCTTTTTCATATTAATATTTTTTTCTTCTTGCTATTATAAATGCTGATTGTAGCTCTGCAATTCAGTGATCTTACTATGCACAGAGAGCTCACTCAGAGGTACTTACACATATATAGTAAGTTTTTTCTCCCTCTGTTAAAATGTAGTCACTCTCATTTTTTCTTATTTGATAAGCACCATATCTTGTTCTTGCCAAATATTTTTTAAAAAAGATTTCATGATAGTTATCCCTTCCACAATGTGACTTTTCCAATTGTGGTTTGGATTTTTGTGCATCTGCATAAGAAATTAAATGGGAGTTTTTTTGGAAGTCACAGATGATAGAAGAAGGCTAGCAGATGACACAAAATGTTTAGAAATTCAGAAATGCATAAAATATGAATATGTTATTGTATAATATTAGCCCAAATTTTACAATAAAATAAACACCCCATAAAGAAAAAGAAAGAAAATCACACATCTTCTATGCTATGAAGAAAGGGCCAAAAAATATTACACGAATTTTCCAGATAGTTGTGGTGCCACACTCTTATTCTATGCAATGTGGAAGGGATAACAGTATAGAGGTATGAGGCTTCTGTATAATTTACATGCCTTTGGTCTTTCTCTTCCCCCTCCCCCAACCATATTCCCTATATAATTCTCCCTGTCATTAGCTTTTCCCACTTTTTACATGTAAATTGCCATAATCTATATTGATTTGTTTTGGGATTCTTATGAGTTCTTCATAAAATTTCTCTGCCAATTCCTCTTCAGCAATTGATGCTGGGCCATAAACTACAATTATTTTCATAGAGATACTTTTGCAAATACTCATTATAAATGCTACAATACATGACTAAATTTCTCACGAAATTGTTTTGTGTTGCTTTGGATAAAACCCACTGCTTTCTTAATTTGCCTCTCCATGAAATAGATATGTTATCCTTTCATTAAGCTGTAAATTCTTTCTTCTAGTTTTGGTTTTAACAAAAAAGTTGATATTATTCAATTCCTCCAGTAATATGTCTACCTGTTGGTCATTGGATGAAAATCTCACATTTAGAGTGCCAACAGTCAAATTAACGATTTTTAACAGACTAAAAACTTCAGATCTTAGTATTCTCTGCCTCCTTTGCTGCCACTCTGTTTCTGAAAAGGCTAAAAATAATTCATAGTCCACTAGTGAGGTGACTTTTGGTCATTAGTTTGACTGGTCCTTGGGAAGTAGTTTCAATCACTTCCTGGGATCACATATTATTATTATTTTTAAGAGAGGTATTGTTTTCAAAAAAGGAAAGTGACAGACACATTTTACTTTACCCTGGTTTAACCACATCTAAAATATGGTATTTACTTCTGGCAATCAAATTTAGGGAAATACATAGACAAGCTAATGGGTATACAGAAGAGGGTAACCAGGATGGTGATAAAAGGAGAACATGCGAAAAGACAATTAATTGAGTGTCAGCCAGATGGAACTGGCCATTAATCTGCTGCTGGAGTCAAACAAAATAGGCAGGAGACAGGAGAGTCAGGAATCAAACAGAAGTTTAATTTCAAAGTGAAGGAAATAGCTTGCAAGAAAGGACACATCCTGGAACCCTACCCCAAATGGGGAGGGTGGACCTTTAATGTGGGGAGATCTCATTACTTATACCTGTGACTAAACAGTGAGCTATAACCCTGACAATAAGGGATAAGAGTACTGATGAGACAAGTTAGATTCATAGCAGAGCTTCAAGACCAAAAACAATTCTGGGATAATTCTCTGGCTAAGATCATCCAGAGGGTGAGTGCAAAGGACTGTTGATATGGCAAGATCAAGGAAGAGTCTGTTTGCTGGGCCTTAACTCTGGAAAAGAGGGTATATCCTAATATCATGACAAAAGAAATGAGGAGTTTAACCCAGAAACAAATAGACATCTGGGAAGCATGAAAACTTCAAAAATCTGAAGGGTTTTCTTGTGGAAGAGTAATTACAATTTTCCTTTTGGTCCTAGAGGGTAGAACTAGGAACAATGAGTCAAAATCATAGAGAAATAAATTAAGATGTTCTGCATAGGAAACAATTAGAATTCTCTATAACTGGAAAATACTGCCTTGGGAGTTAATGATCTCTGCCTCAATGGAAGAACTTAAACAAAAGATGGATGACTATTTGGTGATGTTGTTGAAAGCACACTTGGTGATGAACTGGGCTGGACTAGATGTCCACTGTTGTTCTTTTTAACTCTCAGATTTTGGTAAACTCATTTAACCACATAAAAATTTATGTGTCTGTGGTATGACTATGAAGACTTTATATCCGTCTGTAATCTCTCTCCAGGATTCCAGTAACATGTATCCAATTGCCTGTAATACATTTGTAAATAGATACTCGGCTGGTGGAGTGGACAGAACTCCAGGGCCTAGAGTCAGGAGTTAAAATCTTGTCTCCAACACTTATTAGGCAAGTCACTTTATTCTGTTTCACTTTCCTCATCTATAAAATGACCTGGAGAGAGAAATGGCAAACCACTCTGGTATCATTGCCAAGAAAACCCCAAATACGATTATGAAGAGTCAAACATGACTAAATATTGGTGTTTGTCTTTTGTTCTCAAAGAAGACCAAAATGACATCACTATGTTGGGGTCAAGGTGTCTGACTGTGAGTTATCAGGCCAGTAAGAGCTCAGAAGGTTCCACCACAGGTCAGGCACAAATAATCCATAAGAACATTTGGAATAGAGATGCCTCTAAATATGTACATCTCATATTTCTTTTGAGCTATTGAAATTCTTCTTTGCTCGTACACCATAGTGCCTTCTTTGCTATGGGCATGCCATGCTGGAAGAATCTTTGCCAGTGTCTCTCATGTCTCACAACCAAATCCAGAGTTCTTCAGAGAGACCTTAAGTGTTTACTTGGATTGCTTCTTTTGACTCCCATATCGAGTTCGTTCTGAACTCCAACTGAGTTCTCTGTAAAAAAAAGTCTTTTAAGCAAATGTATATTTAGCATTCAAACAATGTGTTAAGTCCATGGGTGCTGTACTCTTTTCAGTAGAGACTAAATCATTGGTAGTTGAGCTTGAGAAAGGACTTCAGTGTCAGATATCTTATCTTGCCAGGTGACCTACAGAATCTTCCTAAGACAATTCAAATGGAAGTGATTCAGTTTCCTGGCATGTCATTTGTGGACTGTCCAGGTTTCACAGGCTTAGCACAATGGCTGTTTCATTTGATAAGCAGTTTAATACTTTTTCTTTCCTATATTTTCCTGCTAAGTTAATTCTGGCAATATGTGTGTCAACCTTATCTATATTACACCACTGGAAAGTATACTGCCAAGGTAAGTGAATTTATCTGCAGCATTCAAAATTTCTCCATTTGCTATAACCAACGGAATGGATGGTGTGCTGTTGGATGATGGAGAGCCTGTCTTTTCTTGGTATTAATTGTTAGGCCAAAACTACCAAGAAGAGGATCACTTCATACTTTGCTGCATCTCAACCACAGAGGCTGCATTGAGTGTTTAATCATCTGTGAACAAAATTGTCTCTCCACTTTGGTCCTGGCTTGTTGCTTTAAGTTAAATAATTTACTGTCAGTCTAGTAGCTGATTTTGATGATATTTTTGTCATTGTTATAGGCTTCTGACAGCATTTCTAAAAGCATCATGCTAAAAAGCATGGGAGCAAATACATAGCTCTGCTTCACTACATTGATGACTAGGAAAAGGCTAAAGCATCATCCATTATCCAGAACCCATACATGAAACTGCCATAAAATATTAATGACCTTCTCCAGGCAAACAAATTTTGCCATGATTTTATGCAAACCCTCAAAACTGACAGTATCAAAGACCTCAGATTGTTCTGCTCTGACATTTCTCTTGGAGCTGTTGATTACCAAATTCCACGTTAACTGTTCCTTGTCCCTTTCTGAAACAACACTGTTTTGGGGGTAGATGATCATTTTACAGGTAAAAGATCAGCCTATTAAGGAGGACCCTGGTAAGAATCTTGTTGACAACAACTAAGGGAGAAATCCCCCAACCTCTGTCTGTGATAGTTACAGGACAGCCTATTTCCTTCTTTTTTTTGAAATGGACAGTGAGAGTATCTTTGAAATCCTGGGGGAAAACTTCATGCCATACAACCTGAAAAATTTCAGTCAGCTTTTGTATAAGCTGTGGAACCCCTGCCTGATAAATCTCAGCTGGTATACAATCAGCACCCAGAGTTTTACCTTATGAGAGGAGCTTAATGGACTTCAAAACCTCTTCCTGAATGGGAAGTTTGACCACAGAGGAGTTGACTTCTACCTGAGGTATGCAGTCAATAGTTTCAGCATTGATTGATAACAGTGTGTTGAGAACATTATGGAAGTGCTCAGCCCATCTCTTTGGGATCATGTACTTATGACTATTCAACGTATCTCCATCAGCACTGAGTAGTTGAGATGCACCATAGGTCTTTGGCCCATAAATAGTCATCAGGACATCATGAAAGTGCACTGGATCATTATTATTATTAGCATAAAACTG
The DNA here is from genome assembly GCA_028646575.1 of Pseudocheirus occidentalis. NCBI lineage: Eukaryota > Metazoa > Chordata > Mammalia > Diprotodontia > Pseudocheiridae > Pseudocheirus > Pseudocheirus occidentalis. Next base: position 63,694,042 of record CM053600.1, read on the forward strand.
AATTTCACCTCACTCTTACTGAGCCAAGAATCTTACATTCCTCTAAACTAATCTTTACTTTCAATGGAGTCAAACACTGCCTTCTTAGAGATGGATGAATTATCCTGCTGGTGAACCCTGTGGCATTCTTGTTTTTATTTAGCAGCTTCTGAATCTCTCCATCATTTTTGTCAAACCAGTCTTGATGTTTGCAAGTGTTCTGACTCAGGTGAGTAAATGTGATGCTGAACACAAAATCACTGAAAAGTGCCCAGTCCTTTTCTGTTCCACTGTTGCTAACCATGTGTTGTCTCAGCTTTCACTCCAAGTTAGCAACAAATTGTTTCCTCTTGGAGTAGTATTCTAATCTTTTGACATTAAGTGTTCTGGTAGTTGTCTTGCCTTGGAGCCACTGCTTTAGCTGAATTTGAATGTTTAGCTTGGAGAGAATAAGTCTTTGATCAGTCCAGTCACTCTCACATCCAGTCTCTTCTCCCTAAAACAGCATAGTCTACTAGCCTCCCATGTTTGCTTTGAGGGTAAATCCACACAGTTTTATTGTACTTACATAAATGTAAAGCAGTGGTCCATGATGAGAAAATTAAAAGATACACAAATCTTTAATGGTAAGTGACCATTACTGTTGCTGTTTCTGACTGCAATCCTCCCAAGGATTCCCTGACACATCTGATAATCTATACCTTCTCTGGTACTAAAGTCATATAAAGAATTACAAGCTTTTTGTCTTGTGATGAAGAGGGTCTCCAGAACTTCACAAAATTTTTCTTTGACCTCATCAGGGTTCTTCATGGTGGGAGCATACACACTGATGATGATGGTGTGGCACTTCCCTGCAAGTGGCAATCTCTTTGTCATGAGTCTGTCATTTGCTCCTTTTGGTAAGCATAGCAAACTTATTGACTAGATTGGTTTTGATTGCAAAACCTACACCAGCTTCACAACACTCTCTGTCACTGTTACCACTTCAAAAAAACATGTATCCTGCTCTGATTTTGGTAATTTGGCCTTCATCTGCCAAATTTGTTTCACTATGGGATGCTATTTAGATGAGATACTTGCTGGATTTGGGGGTGGAGCCAAGATGGCAATGAAGAAGCAGCAAAATTCCACAGCTCCCACACAGCCACCCTA
>CM053600.1:63695672-63715820 GCA_028646575.1 Pseudocheirus occidentalis
AAAAAAAAAGAAATATCAAGGAAACATTTCATACAAAAATGGTCATAATAAAAGAGAAAAATGTCAGCAAGTTAGCATAAGCAGAAAAAATTAAGAAAAGATGGCAAGAATACACAAAAGAATGAATGAGTTTAATATTACTGACTACCATAATGGTATGGTTACTGATCTAGAGGCAGGCAATCTGGAGAACAAATGAAGTGGGCCTTAGGAATCATTGCTAACAGTAACTGTAGTGGAGGTGATATAATTCTAGCTGAGCTGTTTTAAATCCTCAAAGATGACTCTGTTAAAGTGCTTCTCTCACGATGCTAGCAAATTTGGAAAACTCAACAGTGGTCACTGGAGTAGAAAAGATAAGTTTATGTCCAAATCTTAAGAAAGGAAATCCAAGGAATGTTCCAATTTCTGAGCAATCATGGTTATTTCACATTTCAGGAAGGTTCTTCAAGCTAGAAGTGATGACCTCAATGATTTTTAGAAAAGCTTGGAAAGACCTAGGAACAACATGAACAGAACATACAAGAGAACATTGTATACAATAGCAACAATATTGTTTTTAGAATGAAATTTGAGCAAATAAGTCATTATAAATACCCAAATTTACTATAAAGTGCATATGAAGAAAGATGCTATCTACATCCAGAGAAATAACTGATAGCTGTAGATACACACACACACACATACGCACACATTTCTATCTATTCAGTCTATCTATCTATCTATCTATCTATCTATCTATCTATCTATGTACCTATTTGTGTGTAATTGCATCTCTAGGGCAGGGGGAAGAGAAAAAATAAATTTACATGACAATTTTATCATATCTTTGAAGGAATAGCAAGTTGGGCATAGTAGATTTGCTTTTTATTGTGCTATTATGGAAATGTTCGTTTTATTCCATAAATTAAAAGTTAAAAACATAAAATAGAAAAGAAAATTTAAGCCAGGTTTCAGCACTATGTAAACCAAGAATTACCAGAAGAGCAGGCTAGTTTTCAAAGAGGCAGAAAAACTAGAGACAAAATTAACAACATTTGCTGAATTATTGTTGAGGTTTAGGGTTTAGGAGTACAAGACCCCAAAATATCAACACTGCTGAATGAATTCAGCTCAAGACTTCTCTCAGTCAATGTAAAGCAAAGTTTATATTAAAGATTCACCATGATGGGTAGACTCTTTAGAAGCTTAAGTATTTGTGACACTTGTGTTGCCTGACACTTGTCAGGCAGAATAATCTGACACCGAGTGAGTCTATGTTACACCAATCTCAGCACCTTCGTGGAGGCAAGACGGATCTTATATACAGAAAGACTGTGGGAGGATTAAGTGTAGTCTAGAGGAGTTTGGGGAGGGTCTTGAGGAGAATCTTTGATGGAATTGAGGTCAGATTCCAGGAATGGGATTAAAAGTGGGAAGTAGCGGAAGGCTACATGGAGATAACAGACAATGGAGGGCTAGGCTCCTTTCAGGGTAACAGATTTGGGCCTAGCAATAATGAAAGACTTATGGCCTCAGGCAAGTGCCTCATCAAGTGGGAAGATTCAATCAGAGTTCAAGGGATTTCCCAGAACCTATAGCCCATGATTATGAGGAAAATCAGGGAATTCCAGAAAAACCTCTACTTCTGCTTCATTGACTACCCTAATGCCTTTCACTGTGTTATGACAGCAAAATGTGGCAAGTCCTCAAAGAGCTGGAGTACAAAGTACCCAAAGTACTTGTTCTCTGAAGAACCTATATGTGGGTCAAGAAGCAATAATTCTAAGAAAAAAAAATAGAAGTAGCAGTTAGAACTGAACATGGAACTGAAGAGGAGCCCAAAGAGGGTTAGGGCTGCCTGAGACCCCAAAATACCAACATGCCGGGTCCTGGGGAAAGAATTCCACTCAAGTCTTCTCAGCCAAGGAAAAAATAAAGTTTATTGAAAGTTCAAGTTCGCCACGTTGGGTGCCTAGGCCATTTAAAGGTGCTCTCACAGAGCAAGTCTCTGCTAAGCTATTCTACAGCGCTCTCACAGAGCAAAGTCTATACCAACTATTCCATGGCACTCTCACACCACTTGGAAGGAAGATGGGGTTCTATATACAATACGGTTGTGGGAGGAATCTAGGGATGGTCCAGAGGAGAAGATTGGGGAGGGTCTTCAGGAGGAGTCAAATGAGCTCAGACTCCAGTAATGAGTGGTTCAGGGTGGGAAGTTGCTGGAGGCTACCTGGAGACCATAGAAAATGGTGGGCCAGGCCAATTCAAGGGTGAGAAACTATTGCAACAAAGGAGCTAAAGACTTGGGCAGAGCCGCATCTCAAGACCCATGACCCCACGCAAATGTCTTCCCTGGAAAGGTTTACTTTCCCAGAGCCAAAGAATCAAGGAGAGCTCAAAAAGGGGGGGGAGGGGTCCCAGAGCCTACGCCTCATCAGAACAATTGATTGATTTAAGATTGGGAAAGGCTTTATATTGTAACCTTATTTATTTCACTTATATGTAGAATACATCATGCAAAAGGCTAGGCCGGACATATCAAAAGCTGGAATTAAGGTTACTAAGAATGTTCAGCAATCTTAGATATGTAGATGATATCACTCTGAAAGCAGAAAATTAAGCGTAAGAAATCTCTTGATGACAGTAAAAGAGGAAAGTGTAAAAGCTGGTTTGAAGACTATTGGAGATCACCCACAGTTAGTGGCCATTGAAGAGGGTAGCCAACAAAATGAAGAGGTATGGGGTTAGGGTGCTCAAGACCCCAAAATAACACACCAGGTCCTGCTGAATGAATTTGACTCGTCTTCTCTCAGCCAAAGAAAATCAAAACTTATTAAAAGTTTGCCATGTTGGGTAGACTCTTAAGGAGTCTTGGTATTTGTGACGCTTGCATTGGACAAGAAGCCCAGAGCAAGTCTGTGTTAGGTCCTTCTATGGCACTCACACACAGGGAGGCAAGATGGGGTCTTATATACAGAAAAGTTGAGAGGAATCTAGGGGTGGTATTGAGGAGGAATTTGGACAGGGTTTTCAGGAGTCAAATGAGGTCAAACTCCAGTAATGAGTTTGGGAAGGGTCTTCAGGAGGAGTTAATGAGGTCAGAATCCATTAAATGAGTGAAGTTTCTGGAGGCTACCTGTAGATGACAGACAATAGTGGGCTAGGCCAGTTCAAGGGTATAACAGTTAATTAGAATATTTTGATAGGATCAAGGGTGGGAAGCAAATGGACAATGGAGGGCCAAGCTAGTAACAAAAAGTTTGGGCAGAACCACAATGAAAGGCTTATGGCTTCATGCCAATGGCTCATCAAATGGGAAGATTCAGAATTCAAGAGGGTTCCCAGAGCCTATACCTCAAAGATTCAAGAGAACGCAAAGGGATTGCCAGAGCCTGCACCTCATCAGTCATGACCTTTATAAAAAGTCGGCAAAAGAGTATGAAGACTGGTCAGGCATGTGGGAAGAGGACCAGGAGAAACCCATGTCATGAAAACCTTAAGGTGTTAGAACATTGCAAAAATAAAAAAAACCTGAAAAAGGATGGAAACTGAGAAAAGACTATTAACCTTCTATTTCATGATAAGGTTATAAGCCACACTACAGAAATAATTCTTGATCAGGCAAAGATAGGATTTTTATGTCCGCTTGTAGACATCCAGGATTAGGGGTGCTTGAGACCCAGGTCCTGCCAAGTGAGTTCAACTCAAGTCTTCTCTCAGCCAAAGAAAAGCAAAGTTTATTAAAGGTTCGCTATAACGGGTAGACTCTTAAGGACTATCTGTGATGCTTGCATTGGACAAGTGGCCAGAATAATCTGACACAGAATGAGTCTTCACTAGATAATTCTCCAGTGTCATCATGGAGGCAAGATGGGTCTTATACACAGAAAGGTTTTGAGAGGAATGTAGGGGTAGCCCTTTCAATTCAGATTTTTATGATTCTCATTGCTTTTACCTTCATGATAACTGGTCTTTTAATACTTCTCTCCTTTAGAATCTCTACCCCACATAGCTTCCAAAGTACTATACCTTTTTTTAATTAGATTTTGTAGATATCTTCTGCTTTAGATTTCCTGCATTTTCTTTATAATCCTTCCTACATATACCTCCAAAAGAATCATCCTTCATCTAAAAGACTTTAAAAGAAAGAAATGTGGAGAAATAACATTTTTTAAATTTAGTGAAACAACTAAAAAATCTAATGTTATATGCAAAGCGAGGACCCTCACTTCTTGAAATGCCTTGGCAGGATAATGTTATGTCTATTGGGGCAGGGGAGACAGACAAGCTTGTACTTTACAGTTATGTGACATTTTGTTTTGTTTTATGGTTATTCTTTCCATTTACACTGTTACAGCAATTACGCAAATTGTTTCCCTGACTCTACTTACTTTACTTTGCATTAAATCCTGTGTCTTTCCATGTTCTCTATATTAATCTGATCAGTCGTTTCTTACATAACAGTAATATTCCATTACTTGTATTAGTCAATATTTAATTAGCCATTCCCAATCAATAAACATCTACTTTGGTTCTAATACATTGCTTAAAAAAAATGTTGCTAAAAGTATATTGGTGTATGTGGCTTAAAAAAAAATTCTTGCTGTTAATGGCTACTTTGGGCCTATTAAAAGGATTTTAGCAAGCTAGTATCTAACCTCTGAATACTTGGAACTGCACAAAGCAGGCCTGGAAACAGGAGTGCCAGTAATCAAGCAGGGGTTTAATTAATTAGTTTAGTTCTGAGAAACAAATTTGCAAATTGGGAATTCTCCTGATAAGAATTCCACCTTGCTGTAGTAAAGGAAGAGATTATATACATAAATTGATCAGCATATAGGTTCTGGGAAATCCCTTGAACTCTGATTGAATCTTCCCACTTGATGAGGCATTTGCCTGAGGCCATAAGCCTTTCATTATTGCTAGGCCCAAATCTGTTACTCTTAACCTAGTCTAACCCTCCATTGTCCAGCTACTTCCCAACCTATCAGAATATCCATACCCAAATCTGTTACTCTTAAACTAGCCAAAATCTCGATTGTCTGTCCTCTCCAGGTAGCCTTCTCTATTTCCCACCCTTAATTTTCCTACCCCATTCCTGGAGTCTGACCTCAGTTCAATCAAAGATCTTCCTTAGACTTCTCAAGAACCTCCCCTAACTCCTCCTCTAGACAACTCCCTAGATCTATCCCACAGTTCTTCTGTATATAAATCCATCTTGCCTCCAGGAAGGTGCTGAGATTAATATAGCACAGACTTACTCTGTGTCAGATTATTCTGATTGACTTGTCCAACACAAGTGTCACAAATACTTGGGTTCCTTAAGAGTCTACCAATTATGTTGAAACTTTAATAAACTTGTTTTACTTTGGCTGAGAGAAGGCTTGAATTGAATTCATTCAGCAGTACCCAGCATGTTGGTATTTTGGGATCTCAAGAACCCCTAAAGCCCCCAAACCTCAAAATAAATCACTAGTGGGAAGGCAGAGGGGGAAGGTGGATTATAAACAATCATTTCTCAGGTCTTGAGTGGTTTTCCTCATGCCCATGAGTCAGTAACACAGGAGTCCAAGAGTCTTATGGGAACAGGATTGTTTCACGTCCTTGGGGAGTCATTACTTGGCAAGTGACAGGACCAGAGTTCTGTGACAGGAACAGGTTCTACAACCTTTGATTCACTTCACTTAAGGTACACAGGCACAAGAATGAAGTGATTATGAGAGCATTGTCAATAGTTTGACCATTTCGAGATGCATTGTAAGCTTCTGACTCACAAGCCAGAAAAGGCAATTCTGAAAAATCTAAATTATAAGTATATTCATTATACATATCATATTGATTAATGTGAAAATCATAATTCCTTTCACAGGTCATATGTATAGATGTGAGCTCTCTGAATAAGAAACTAAATTTTACTTTAAAAAATCCAAATTGTGATGGAGCCAACATTGCAGAGTACAGGCAGCAACCAAGATTAATTCTAACAGTTTCCTTCTAGCAACCTTAAATAATTCCTCAAATCAAATTTGAGAATAGCTAAGCAAGCAAAAGGTCAGAATGAGCCATTTTTTTCTGACCTGAGATAAAGTAAAGTTGGCAGGAGAGGTCTATGACATAGTATGGGGACCAGCATGGAGTTTGACAGAAGCAAAACAGCAGCTGCAACAATGGCATTGGCAGCACAATTTCAGTAGCTTTAAGAGCTCTCACCCAAGGTTGGGGGGGGCAGTGTCAGATAATTGTTCAGACTGTGTTTATAGGGGAGTCTTTATGGAGACTGGGTGCAGCTGGCACTAATTCACAACTCTATTGACCATAAGCAGCTTGCAGTTCTAGGCTATAGTTCAGTTATGGAAAGGATCTAGTGTAGATGGTCACAAGGATACCAGCAGAAGACCTGGTCACAGTTACAGGGCCAAAAGGAGAAATAGTGCTTTTGGCTCCAGAGGAGCAGAGACCGTTCCTGGGTAAAGGAGCATAGACCACATCTCTCCTCAGATTGCAAGATCTTGGAAGTGCCAGAAATTTGTAGTTGCCCAGAAATAGCTTTGAAAATAGCAGCACAAAAAATTCTGAAGCTTGGAACAGTGTCTCCCCAACCCTAGGTGAGCAAAGTCAAACTTTAAAATAAAGTTCAAAGGAGAATTTGGAATATGATATTCTGGAAGGCAAAGGAGCTAAGATTACAACAAGAATAACCTACCCAGCAAAACATAATGTAATCCTTCAGCAGAAAATGGATATTTAATGAAATAGAGAACTTCCAAGCATTCCTGATGAAAAGACCAGAGCTGAATAAAAATATTGACATTCAAACACAAGACTTAAGAGAAACATAAAAGGTAAATATGAAAGAATAATAACAAGAGTATAAACTGTTTACATTGCTATATTGAAAGATGATACATGTAAATCTAAAGAACTTTATCATTATTGGGGCAGTTAAAAGAGATTTACAGACACAGAGGGTATGAGGGTGAGTCAATTATGTTGTAATAATCTCCAAAAAAGTGAAGTAGAGAGAAAGAGAAATGCATTAGAAGTGGTAAGGAAGAGGTCAAATGAGCAAAATTTTCCCACATAAAAGAGGCATGCAAGGGAGAACTTTTTTAATGGAGGAGGAAATGGAATTGTGGTGGGCACTCTCACTTTCATTGGAATGGGTTGAAAGAGGGAAGGGATATATGGTTGTTATCCTTCATTCTCAAAAATAACCAAAATGTTGGAGTAAAGATATAGTGTGCCCACTGGTGACTGATCAGACCAAAACACGTTCAGAAGGCTCTACCTTAGGTCAAGCACAAAGAGTCCATATGAACATTTGGAATAAAGATGTTTCTAAAAATACAGATTTCATATTTCTTTTGAGATGCTGAAATTCTGCTTCACTCATAGAGCATAATGCCTTTTCTGATGAAGGCCTGCCATGATGGCCAGTCCTTTGCCAGTGTCTCCCATGTCTCACAATTGATTCTATGAAAAATGATTGTTGAAAGTCAATTATCTTGGAGATTAAGAACTTCCTCCACCCCTTTCCTTCCTAAGGTCTGACTTGCAAGTTCCATGTTTCTTCAGAAAGACATCAGATATGAAGAGATTGCGTTGAGTATCTTTATCCTGATCAGCCCTCACCCAAAATTGCAAGGAATTTAATCTAAAGTAGAAAAGGCCATTGAGTTCTACTCAAGCTTGAGTGGAGACAGATTATTTTGTCTAGAAAGCCCAAGTTTTAGAGTGGTCTGATATAGAGGTCTTTTCCAAGGGGGAGAGGGGTGTGAAATGATGACTGAGTGGCATCAGCTCCTGTTGGAAGGATACATAAAGTATGTGGCCTAATCACAAAGAAAGTTCGATTTTAACTGCAGACCCACATGCAAGCTCTGCCTCCATTGAGAAAAAGTAAACATGTGCATACTATTTAATTATGTTCATCTTTTTTTGAGACCAAACTCTAGATGTTAACAATTGCAAAGTTTTTCAGAGACCTTGAGAATATCCCTGTATCGCATCTTCTGATCACCATGTGAAAGACTACCTTGTGCAAGTTCTCCATAAAATAGTCTTTCAGGCAAATGTATGGTTGACATTAAAGTGATGTGACCAGCCTATGAGAGTCTCACTCTCTGCAGCAGAGTTTGAACCTTGGCAATTTAGCTTGAGAAAGAACCAGAGTAGGGGCAGCTAGGTGGCTCAGTGAATAGAGCACTGGCCCTGGAGTCAGGAGTACCTGAGTTCAAATTCGGCTTCAGACACTTAACACAAAAAAAACTAGCCGTGTGACCTTGGGCAAGTCACTTAACCCCAACTGCCCTCCAAAAAAAAAAGCAAAAAAATAAAAAATAAAAAGAAAGAACCAGAGTGTCCAGTACCTTATCTTACCATGTATGATCTTCAGATTCTTCCTAAAACAATTCAAATGGAAGTAATTTAGTTTTCTGGTGTGGTGCTTATAGACTGCTGGATTTCACAGGCAATGAGGTCAGTGCAATGGTTCTGTAGACCTTCAGTCTGGTAAGCAAACTAATACATCTTCTCTTTCCTTCAGAGCCTCCCAAACCCTGAGCTACCTCTGTCAATGTGTGTGCATCAAGCTTATCATCTATGTATACATCCCTGGAAAGTGCAGCGCCATAGGAATTTAATTCATCCACAATATTAAAAATTACAGTATTTGCTATAATAGAAAGTTCCTCAAATGGATGGTATGATGCGGGGTGGTGGAGAATTTGTGTTTCTTCATGTTAATTGTTAGGTCAAAATTAGTACAAGCAGCAGAGGATTGATCCATACTTTGTGGTTTCTCAGCTTCAGAGGCTGCATTGAGTGTAGAATCATCTGCAAAGAAAAAGAAAATCATGCACCAATTCACGTCCACTTTAGTCTTGGTGTATAGCCTTTTCAAGTAAAATAATTTATCATCAGTACAGTAACTTCATTGAAGACTTCCAACAACATCACTGAAAACATCATACTAAAAAGCGTGGGAGCAAACATATAGCTCTGTTTCACTCCATTGGTGACAAGGAATGGATGAGAGCATAATCCATTATCCAGAATGCATGGAAGCATGACTGTCATGAAACTGCCATAAAATATAGATGCTTTTCTCTAGGAAACTAACTTTTACCATGATTTTCCCCAAGCCTTCAATGCTGACAGTATCAAAGGCCTTGGTCAGATTGAAAAATGTTCTGTACACATCTTTATTCTGCTCCTGGTATTTCTTCTGATTTTGTTGGGCAGCAGACACCATATTGATAGTTTCTCTGCCCTTTCTGAAGTTAGATAATCATGATCAGTTACATAATCATGGTCCAGGTGAATGATCAGCTTAGTAGGGAAGTCTCTGGCAAAACAATTTTATTGGCAGTGACTAAGTAAGGGACCCCCTTGTGATTGTCATAGGACAGCCTATTTCCTTCTCATTTCTGAAATGAACAAGGAAGGCATCCTTGAAATCCTGGGGGATAACTTCTTATCATATAACCTGGAAAATTTCAGTCAGCTTTTGTGTGAGCATTGGAAATCTTACCTGGTAAATCTCTGCTGGAACAGAATCAGCACCAAGAGTTTTGCCACATGACAGGAGCCTAATGACATTCAAAACCTTTCTTCAGTTGGATGTTTGACTAGAGAGGGATTGACTTCTATCTCAGGTATATAGTCAATGGCTCCAGTACTGACTGATGACAGTCTGTTGAGAACTTTATGGAAGTGTTCGGTCCATCTCTTCAGGATCATGTCCTTATCACTCATCAATGTGGCTACATCAGGACTAAGTAGCTGAGATGCACCATAGGTCTTTGGCACATAAATAGCCTTCAGATCATAGTAAAAGTGTCTTAGGTTGTTACTATTAGCATAAAACTGGATTCATCTGCCTTCTTACTGAGCTAAGAATCCTGACTTTTTCCAAGTTTCCCAGGCACTTTACTTTTAATGGAGTCCAATGCTGCCTTATGTTCTCAGATGATGAGATTGGAGATGGATGAATTCTCCTGCTGGTAAACCACATGACATTCTTGTTTTTCATTTAGCAGCTTCTGAATTTCTCCATCATTTTTGTTAAACCAGTCTTGATGTTTGCAAGTGTTCTTGCTCAAGTGAGTGAATGTGATGCTATATACCAAATCTTTGAAAGCTGCCCACTCATTTTCTTCTCTGTTACCAATTATGCGTTGGATCAGCTTTTGGTCCAAGTTAGCAACAAACTGTTCATGCATGGAGAAGTTCTCTAATCTATTGACAATTAGTCTTCCGGTAGTTGTCTTGCCTTGGGGTCCTACTTTTACTCAATGTCAAAGTTTAGCTCGGAGAGGATAAGTCTATGACCAGTTCAGCACTTTCTGTCACACAGTGCCTTCATCATTCTTACATTCTGGGTGTTTCTTCTCCTTACAAGGACATAGTTTACTAAATAACAACATTTGCTACAATGGCACATCCATGAAGTTTTATTGCATTTAAGTAAATGGAAGACAGTGTTAGAGATGAGGAGGTCATGAGATGCACATTTTAAGTAATAAGAATCCATTGCTGTTGCTGCTTCTGACTCCATTTCTCCCAAGTGCTTCCTGCCATGTCTAATATTTTGTGCCTTCTCTTGTATTAATGTCACCCAGAATTATAAGAGTGGGCTTTTTTGGCACATTGATATTAAATGTTTCCAGGTCTTCATAAATTTTTTCTTCAGCCTCATCAGGGTTCTTCATCGTGAGAATGGTGGCGTGTGACACTTTCCTGCATGTGGCAATCTCATTATTTTGAGCCTGTGATTTGCTTCTTTTTGTAGGCATACCAGGCTTATTGGTCAGATTAGTGTCAATTGTAAAACCTACAACAGCTTCATGAAATTCTCCTTCACTGTGGCTACTTCAGAAAAAATGTGTATCAACTTCTGATTTTGTTAATCTGGTCATCATATACTGGCCTCTTTTCATTCAGGACTGCTTATTTGGTTGAGATACCTACTGAGTTCTCTCACAACAAAAGTTGTTTCTCTTTCAGTTCTACAAGATTTCCTGTTGTCCATAAGTATTGACACATTCAATATACCAGTGGTAAATGGATTGTTTATTGCAAAAGCTTTTGTATATCTTTTTGTGTTTTAATCACAGGGTGGGACATCCCCAACTACCACATTAAACAGAGCAGGGCTTGGTGAAGCAGGCAATTTTTAGGGTGCTTTTTTTAGCCCCTTCTTCATGCCAGGAAATGAGCAGTGCCATCCTTAGATGGCTGCTCAGACACCCAAGGGTCTACTGAATCACACTGCTGCTCCATTTGTGTTAAAAGATTATCCTATGGCCTGGGTCATCTGTGTGCAGGGCTGTGACTGCAGCCATTGGACCTGCCAGGTTGTCACTTATCTGTCACCAGAAAACTTTGAGATGGATAAAATGGTATGAGTGATTGTAATGTCATGCATGAACAGATTTCCAGAGGACTGCTGCTGTGAACAACTTGCAGGGTTGTGATTACATAGTATAGTGGGCTCTCTATTCAATAACAAATCAGAGCCAAACATTCATAGAAAATCAAGGTACAGCATTCACAATGATGTAAAATCACAGAAAATATAAAAACTTGTTTTACACAATAGGGAGATATGGTGTGGGCAGAGGGGAGTGCCAAAGGAAAGGCAGATTAATGAAAGCAGTGTTGTGAAGCAAAACAGAAATTTGAGGAGGGAGAGGGCAAAAAGAGAGTTAGAAGGATAAATGGAAAAAATAGGATAGAGGGAAATTAGCAGTATTCATAACTGAATGTGAATTAGATGAGCCTAAAACTGGAGCAGATTATAGAATGAATGAGAAACCAGAATCCAACGATGTTGTTTACAAGAGACACACTTGAAACAGAAAGAGGGGAGGGGATAAGAGAGTGCTAAAATAAAGGACAGAAGCAGAATCTATTATGCCTCAGCTGAAGTAAAAAAGGGTAGGGAGAGCAATCAATGTCAGACAAAGCAATAGCAAAAACAGACCTAATTAAAATAAATAATAAGAGAAACTACTTTTTGCTAAAAGGTACCATAAACAATGAAGTAATATAAAAAAGTTACAGCAATTTTCTCTGAAATAGGCCTCATTTTTCAAATATATAGGGAACTGGGTCAAATTTATAAAAATGTGAGCCATTTCCAATTGACGAGGGATATGAACAGGCAGTTTTCAGATAAAGTAATCAAAGCTATCTTTAGTCATATGAAAAAATGCTCTAAATCACTATTGTAGAGAAATTCAAGTTAATCACTTCTGAGGTACCACCTCCCACCTATCAGCAATGACAGATACCAAAGGGAGTAAAAGAAAATGCATATACTAATAAATCATTGATGAAGTTGTGAACTCCTCTGACCATTCTGGAGAACAATTTGCAACTGTTCCCAAAGGCCTATAAAATTTTGTGTATATATGGCTTTGATCCAGCATTTCTACTAGTAAGTTTTTACCCCAAAGAGAAAAGGAAAAAATGATATGTACAAAAAATAATTACAGCGCCTCTTTTTGTTTTGGAAATTGAAAATTGAGGGGAAGCCTATCTATAAGGGAATGATTTAACAAGTTGTAGTACATAGTACATGATTTCTGTATATGGTATATGTGGTATATGATTTCTATGCAGTAATATTATGCTATAAGAAATGTTAAGGGGAGTGGTTTCAGAATAAAAATGGCATAGCCCATAGGAACAAAATGAATTGAGCTGGATTAGGAGATAATTGTGCATATTAATAGTAATGTTGTAATACTGATTACCTGTGAAAATTTTGGATACTCTGATCAACACAATTTTCTAAGGCTCTTCCAAAGTACTCATGATGAAAAAATGCTGTCCTCTTCCAAAAAGACTATTGATGAACTTTTCATCGTCACCCCACAAAAGCTGTCCTCACATGTGACCTCCATCTATTGCTATGTGGGGCCCACACTCTTTTCTCTACATAGTCTTCTCAAGAACAGAAAGTGTTGCTGTTTTTTTTTAAATTTTGTATCTGTAAACAGTGCCTGACATGGTGCTTAATAAATGGCTGTTGATTGATTGACTGCACATAATGAGAATCCAAAGAGTATAAAGTGTCTATGTGTTGAGTGCAATCATGCCTATGGAATACTGCTGAATTCCTTCTTTCTTTTTTTCTATCTTTTTCTCTTTCTCTTCCTCTTTCTTTCTTTCTTTTTCTTTCGTTCTTTCTTTCTTTCTTTCTTTTTCTTTCTTTCTTCCTTCCTTCCTTCCTTCCCTTCCCTTCCCCCCTTCATCCCTTCCTCCTCCCTCCCTTCCTTCCTTTCAAAATTTTTTTCCACTTATACAGGGATAATGAAGAGCTTCCTTATTATTTGATTTGGTTTTCTGTTAATACCAGTTAAAAGAAAAAAAGCAGCCTCTATGTTGTGAAAATAATTGTTTCTGTAATATGCCCTCTAGAGACACATACAAAAGTGTATTGTATTTTTAAACCATTGTTATTAATTTTTGACCTTCTAATTGTCTATGAAGGTTGGAAAAAGTAATTAATATTAAAGTGAAAATTAGCATTGTCATTTTTACGTCCCTTTTGTAGTTAAAATTAAAGCTTTATATAAAGATTTTCTCCGTGGATATCTATAGCATTTATTTTAAACATTCAACATATTTCTTAAATGAATTTTTTGAATGATTAATAATGAAATCTAATGAATGCTAATAACTAGAAACTATATAATTTCCAAATTTAATATTTATTTACTAAACATAACGTCACTTTAGAAGAAAAATATTTCTATCCCCTACCTATATTTCATATTCCCTTAGTGTTTTCCCAGTTTAATTTTCTATCCCTATTCCTAAACATCTTGACTTCAATAATGTTCATTTTAGCTCTGTGATCTGGATACAAATGACTTTAAACAAACAAGCAAACAAAAAAAGACAGATAAAGAACTTTATTTTTTTCTCTTTTTTTCCTGTCAAGACTCTTACCTTGACAACCTATCTTCCAAAAATAACAATAACTCAGTTCATTCTTAAACAGGGTATAAAATAACTCTGAGTATTCATAATTACCTGGAGAGGCTTATATGAATTGATGCTGAGTGAGAAGAGCAGAACCAGGAAAAATTTGTACACCGTCACAGATACATCATATGTGTGACGACCAACCTTGATAATCTGGACTCCTCTCAGCAACGCACAGTTAAAAGACAGTTCTACAAGTCTCAGAATGGAAGGAGATGTCTACACTCAGAGAAAGATCTAGAAATACCAGAGTTTACATGGAGACTGAAGCAACACATGCTATTGGTTTTCTCCATGTTTGGTTCTGTTTCGTTTTTTTTTCCCATTATTCACTCCATTGGTTATGACACCTTGACACAACCAGACTATTGTACAATGTGCAAGTGTTTGCAGATTCCATACATGGTGGTACGCCACCATGGGGAAAGAGTGGAGAAGGGAGGGGAGAAAATCTGGAACTCAAGCAATTCTATAACTGAATCTTGTAAACTAAAAGTAAATAAATAGGTCAACAAAGTTTAAATAAATAAATAATGGATGGATGAATGGATAAATAAATAAATAAATAAACAAGCACACAAATAAATAGAGAGATAAATAAATAAATAAAATTCATATGAAAAAAATAACTCTGAGTAGTGATAGATTGATAGCTTGTACCACATGTGCATGCTACTTATAAAGACTTTTGTGTAATGGAGAATCTTCTTATATGAGAGTCTTTTTCCCTTCCATTTTGATGACCCTATTGAATTCTGATCTTCTAAAAATTATTTTTGTCAATTATTCAAGAAGGTTCATGAATCTACTAATGCAGTGTCTTTCCAAGGGCTAATCAGATTTTCATCACTGCCTCCTGTTGTTCAAGCTCTTTTTATCCCACCCTACCTTTCATGACAATAAAGGTGTTTCATGTGATTGCTACTATTGAAGCTCCCCACAATTGGAAGTTTCAAAAGCTGTCTGGGCATAAAAACTACTTTCCTCACTACTTCCCATCTTGTTCAAAGAAATTAGCACAGCTAATTTCCCCACAACTAATCTAATAGGAACAAAGATCACCTCTGGCCTTTATGGACACTGTCTAATACCACTTTCATTAACTCACAGTTCAAATCTACAGCTTTTGGAGACTTCTGCAGCAGCAGCATAAATTAGGTAGGCATGAACTGAAAAAGAGGCAGTAGCTTTGTGGAGGATGAGCAATCACATTGATTTGGAAAAGGGTAAGAACAGCAGAATGCAGGCAGGGGGGACAGAACCAACCTAAGCAAAGTGGCAGCTGTGAGATAGCAGATGGGAGAAGCCAACAGAAAGGTAATGAGAGGACTAAGGAAAACAAGAGTAGGTGGCATGGTGTGTTCTGGCTAGGGTGTTATGATTCCAAAGTCATGGCAATAGAATGAAAAATGTCATCCAGCTCCATGTCATCAGTACTCTCTAGCCAATCCTGCTAGGATTAAAGAGAAAGAAATTCAAAATAATTTGAAGCTTCACTGCCACTGCCATGAGTTTGAAATGACTATGTCAGTCTCCCACTAGGGTAAGGGAGAAAGTCATAGAGAAATGAAAATGGAATCAATATATGGAATATGGCACTCACTTTGTATACAGATTCAGAGAATTTTTGCTAATTAAGCTCCTTACTGTTTACCTTCCTATTATGCCTCTTGTTTTAGGATTACTGTGTCCTTTAATTGGGAATAGAAACGTATTGTAGGGACTTGGAACAAGGTTTGTTATAGTTTATAATCCAAAACAACACACTGAACCTGACAAATAATCAAGGTCCCAAACTCTTATGGCATTAAGTGTAGGAATGTTTTAGAATGCACCACCCCTGTCTGTAGTTTAACCAGTGTAATTACCCCTTGGGTGACCTGGTCACCTGGCCCATTTCTTTGTTCTTTCTCATCCTAAGTTCTGAGGCAATGAAGGACTATGTACTGATATTTCTTCATTATCACTAAAGTGACCTTTAAACAACACTATAGCTTTTAACTTCTCAGTTCTGGAAACATTATCCTAATATTAAGTTCTTTTAGTATATCAAGTAACATCTTCTCAAGAATTCACTTCATGAGTAGAACCAGGAAAACATTGTACACAAAGCAACATCATGTGATGATCAACTACAAGAGACTTAGCTCTTCTCAACAATACAATGTTCTATTTCTTATTCACACCATGGCAAGTATAGACTATGTTTAATGTGATTGCACATGTAAAACCTTTATCAGATTGTTTTCTATCTTGGAGAGAGTGGAGAAAAATTTGGAAATCGAAATCTTATAAAAATGCATGTTGAAAATTATTTTTGCATGTAATTGGAAAAATAAATATAATAAAATACTTAATAAATAATAAATAAAATATTTAATAAATAATAATAAATAAATAAAATACTTAATAAATAAAAATACTAGCAAAAAGAATTCACAAATTAATCTGTATCAAATGCCTACTGGGTTTGCTTGCTGATGTGGGCACTGGAGATATGAAAAGAAAACAGTCACTTCCCAGAAGGACTTATATAGGTAAAGGATAGAGAAGATGATATAAAATGCACAGAGTTGAGTATATTTCCAAGTAGGGAGTAATAAAAACAAAAGGACAATTGATGAGAGGGAAAACACTTCCAGTTCAAGGAAGACTTTGAGGATATGGTCATACTAGCAATGAACCTTGAAGGAATATAAGAATTCTGCAAGGTGGGGATGAGGAGGGAATGTATTCTAAGACTTGAAGATGGTATATGTGAAGGCACATGTCACATTTGCAAAAGGAGCTGGAACATAGAGGATATCAAAAGGGATATTGTGAAATAATGTTGAAAAGATTGGATGAAGTCATATTGTAAAGGACCTTAGATACCAAGAAAGTTTTTTTTCTTTTTATTTAAGCCTATAGGAAACTGGGAGCCAGTGACAGTTCTTGAGCAAGAGAATTCTATAAGGAGATCTATGGCTTAGAATGATTATTTCTGGCAGCTTTGTGAGGGATAATTCTATAAAGGAAAGGAGAGAACCAGAGACCAAATGGCAGGACATTACAATAAACTTAGTGAGTAGTAAACTAGCCAGCTTGAACTAAAAAAGTGACAAATGTTTCAAACTTCAGAGATTAGAAGGTACAAGTTAAAGCACCTTCAGCAAGTTTAAGGAAGATTAGGGGGAAGAAAAAAAAGAGAGAAAGAAAATAGTATGCTTTGGGGGTCTGCATTCAGACTCTAGTTCTTTCTCTGGATGTGGACAACATTTTCCATCATGAGTCTTTTGAAATTGTCTTATATCATTGTATTACTGAGAAGATTTAAGTCTATCAATGGTGCTCATCACAAAATGTTACTTGTACAATGCTAATGTCATTCAGCATCAGTTCATGTAAGTCTTTTCAGGTTTTTCTGAAATATGTTTGTTCATCCTTTCTTATAGCATAATATTATTCCATTCTATTCATATACCACAACTTGTTCAGCCATTCCCCAATTGATGGGTGTCCACTCAATCTCCAATTCTTTGTCGCAATCAAAAGAGCTGCTGTAAACATTTTTATACATGTAGGTCCTTTTCAATTTGTATAATCTCTTTGGGATACAGAACTACTAGTAATATTTCTGGATCAAAAAATGTGCATAGTTTTATAGCCCTTTAGTCATAGTTACAAATTATTCTCTAGAAGAAATGGAGCAGTTTACACTTCCACCAACAATGCATTGGTTTTCCAACTTTTCCCACATCTAATCCAACATTTATCATTTTTCTTTTCTGTCTTATTAGTCAATGTGATAGATGTGAGGTGGTATGTCAGAGTTGTTTTAATTCACATTTTTCTAATTGATACTGATTTAGAGCATTTTTTCATATGACTATAGACAGCCTTCATTTCTTTATCAGAAAACTGCCTGTTCATATCCTTTGACCATTTATCAATTGGGGGGAGTGACTTGTATGTCTGTAAATTTGACTCAATTCTCCATATATTTGAGAAATTAGGCCTTTAATAGAAACATTGTCCATAAACATTGTTTCCCAGCTTTCTGCTTCCCTTCTAATCTTGGCTGAAATAGTTTTGTTGGTGCAAAACTTTTTTTTAATTTAATGTAATCAAAATTATCTATTTTACCTTTTATAAAATTCTCCGTCTCTTGTTTAGTCACAAATTGTTCCCTTCTCCATAGGTCTGAAAGGTAAAGTTTTCCTTGATCTCCCAATTTACTTGTGGTTTCACCCTTTATGTCTAAATCATGTACCCTTTTTGACCTTATTTTAGTATATGGTGTAAAATTTTGGTCTATGCTTAGTTCTGTCATACTATTGCCCAATTTTCCCAGCAGTTTTTGTCAAATAGCGAGTTCTTATTCCAGAAGCTGGAATCTTTGATTTTATCAAACAGAAAATTACTAGGTACCTAATCCATCCAACTGGTTCACCAATCTGTTTCATAGTACCAAATAGTTTTAATGATTGCTGCTTTATAATAGTCTTAGATCTGGTAGGGCTAGGCCACCTTCCATTGCATTTCTCTTCATTCATTCCTGTGATATTCTTGACCTTTTGTTCATCCTAATGAACTTTTTAGTGTTTTTTCTAACTCTATCAAACAATTTTTGATAGATTGAATGGTATGGCACTGGATAAGTAAATTAATGTAGGTAGAATTGTCATTTTTACTATATTAGTTCAGTCTACCCATGAACAATTGATACTTTTCAATTTGTTTAGATCTGACTATTTTGTATGAAAAGTGATTTGTAATTGTGTTTATACACTTCATGGGTTGGTTTTGGCAGGTAGACTCCCAAATATTTTATATTGTCTACAGTAACTTTAAATGGAATTTATCTTTCTATCACTTGCTGCTGGGCTTTGTTGGCAATATATAGTAATGTCAATTATTTATGGGGTTTATTTTATATCTTACAACTTTGCTAAAGTTGTTAATTGTTTCAAGTAGTTTTTTAGTTGATTCTCTAGGATTCTCTAAATCATATCATCTGTAAAGAGTAAAAACTTTGTTTCCCCATTGCCTATTCTAATTCCTTCAATTTCCTTTTCTACTCTTATTACTAAACCAAAATTTCTTGTGCAATATTGAATAACAGCAGTGATGATTAAATCCTTGTTTCATCCCTGATCTTATTGGGAAAGCTTTTACCTTATCCCCATTACATATAATGCTTGCTGATGTTTTTAAATAGATGCTACTTATAGTTTAAGGAAAACTACATTTATGCCTATGCTCTCTGTTTTTTTTTAATAGGAATGGGTGCAGTATTGTCAAAAGTTTTTTTCTGCATCTATTGAGATAATTTTTTTCTGTTAATTTTGTTATTCATATGGTCAACTATGCTGAATAGTTTTCCTAAGATAGAACCAGCTCTGCATTGCTGGTATAAATTCCACCTGGTCATAGTATATTATCCATGTTATAAACTACTATAATCTCTTTGCTAATATTTTATTTAAAATCTTTGCATCAATATTCATTAGGTAAATTAGTTTCTAATTTTCTTTCTCTGTTTTGGCTCTCCCTGGTTTAGGTATCAGCATCATAACTGTATCATAAAAAGAATTTGAGAATATTCCTTCTTTGCTTTTCCAAATACTTTTGTATAGTGTTGGAATTGATAGAATTCACTTGCCAAGCTCTTTTAATGGCTGCTTTCTACCTTTGGAGTTCACTTGATTGACTAAAGTCTTGTCTGTGCTCCAAGACACTGTAGTATGCACACCACCAACAACCCAATATACCATCTTGAAAAACAGGCTCAATCAGTTTGAGAGTAACTGATGAATCTCAAACCCACTGGTATGTTAGGGATTGTGCATTCCAGTATGTGAAGACATCCTCCCCTCCCTCATGGAATGGTTGGATGACAAAAATTTGTTCTAATGGCCATGCAGGTAGCTGAAGCAGCTTTAGTGTGCTTAGAGTTTGTATAGCTACTGCATCCTGAACCATACCAGTCATCTTGACTTTTGTCTTGCCACTGGACTTTGGTGACTAGAAGTGAGAATGAGAATGAGATGAGAATGAGATGGATAGTTAAAAAACTCCGCCTCACTTAAATTCAATTTATGTAAGAGTCAAAAGGCATCATGCATACCATTTTACTATTTTTACCTAGCTCAAAGTCCTGTGTAGAAAGCAAGTGAAGAAGCA
>CM053600.1:63716320-63732363 GCA_028646575.1 Pseudocheirus occidentalis
TATAGCTAGTAGGCATTCTTCCAGTGTCTTGGAAGCATTTGGTGAGGGAGTTTTGACTGAGCTGTCTTCCTCCCACTCCATGCTTTGGTCTTTTTTGTCCATAAAAAAGGATTCTAGAGTTTTACTGCTGTTCCTAGCTTGCTTCCTTTTTCTCATGTTGGCCAGTCTATTAATTGCTTGGTTTTTTAGCTCTGTGGAAGTCTGCTTCCTGGAGGGGGAAAGCTCTGTCCCAAATCGCTGTGGCCCTCACAGCTGCTAGAGCTCCTAGTGGGGTGCTGCAGCCCCACCTTCCAGCCTCAGCTCACTGAAAGCGCATCCCAGGACCACCACTCAAGACCCCGATCCAGATCCAGGCCACTCAATGCAAGAGCCCTTGGCCCTGATGGATCGCCGTCAGCCCCCCTGCTATCTGCAGGCCGAGGGCTCTGAAGCAGCCCAGTGGGGGGCGCTGCGGCTCTCAGACGTTCCTGCTGCTACAGCCGCCTCCCACTGCTTCCTTGCCCTGGGAGCAGTTTGGCTGGACCCGCTCTTCTCCTCCCCAGTTAGCAAAATCCACTGACCTTTCTCTTAGCCTTTTTTTCTTCTGGCCTGATAGATGTGGTAATTGTGCCTGCAGTGCAGCGGATCTGCTAGCCGTGGTTCCGCCCGATGCCCCAGGGCTTGACCCGGAAGGGGTTTCGGCCACGGGTCCCAGACTGCTGCGAAGAGCCCCGCCTGCTGCGCTGCCTGTAGCAACAGATGTTCTTTCTGTCTTTTGGAGAGTTTTAGAGCTTGAAAATCTGTTTAGCATCCCATTTTATGAGTTTTTTAGCGTGTTTGTGTGGGAGCTGTGGTGCTTGGCTGCTTCTATGCCGCCATCTTGGCTCTGCCCCTGTTCACTTGATATTTCTAATTTTCTTGAAGAGATCTCTTGCTTTTCCCCGTCTATTATTTTCTTCTGTTTCTTTGCATTGCTCATTTAAGAAAACCTTACATCTCCTTGCTTTTTTCTGGAATTCTGCATTCAATTGGGTATAACTTTTCCATTTTTCCTTTCCTTTTCCCCTTCCTTATTTCCTCAGCTATTTGTAAAGCCTCAGCAGACAACCATTTTGTTTTCTTGCTCTACTTTTTTTCTTTAGAATTTTTCTTGTGTTCTCATATAATTTGTGAACTCCTGTCCCTAGTTCTTCAGGCACTCTATTTAATCAGATCTAATCCTTAAATTCACTTATCACCTCCACTTCACAAGGGATATTATTTATGTCAAACCTATATAGTCTAATGGTTTTCCCTACTTTTCTTCAACAAGTCTGAATTTTGCAATAAGAAACTCATGATCCGAGCCATGGTCAGCTCCAGGCCTTGTTTTAACTGACTGTATAGAGCTTCTCTACCTTTGGCTTCAAAATATATAATTAATCTGATTTCTGCACTGACCATCTGCTTATATCTATGTGTAGGGTCACCTTTTGGGTTGCTGAAAAAGTATTTGCTTTGACCCTCTTGACAAAACCGTATTAGTCTCTGTCCTGCTTCTTCTTGTATTTCAAGGCCAAATTGAGCTGTTATTCCAATTGTCTTTTGATTTCCTACTTTAGCATTCTCATCCCCTATGATGAATAAGAAATATTTTTTTCCGTATTATTTCTAGAAAATGTTGGAGGTCTTCGTAGAACTGGTCAACTTTAACTCTTCAGCATCAGTGGTTGAACTATAGACTTGTATTACTGTGATAACTGAACAGTTTGCCTCAGATTCAAACAGATAGTATTCTGTCATTTTTGAAATTATATCCCAATACTGCTTTCCTCACTCTTTTTTTGATCATGAAGGCTATCATATTTTTCTGAAGAATTCTTGTGCACAATAGTATATGTAAAGATTACCTAAATTATATCCACCCATTCCCATTCATTTAAGGTCACTGATACCCAAGATGTTGATGTTTAATCTTTCCATCTCTTTTTTTCTTCATATCCAGCTTCCCTTTGTTCATCCATTTTACATTCTAGGTTCCTATGCAATTTCAATCTTTACAGCATCAGACTTGCCTTTCATCACCAGACACAGATGCAGGTGTCCTTCATTTTGACTTTGGTCCAGCTCTTTCTGGAACTACTTATAGTTGTCCTTTGCACTTCTCCAGTAGTGTATTAGGTACCTTCTGATCTGAGGGGTTCATCTTTTGATGTTATATCTATAATCATTTTAATACTGTCCATGGTGTTTTCTAGGCAAAGATACTAGAATGGTTTTCCATTTCCTTCTCAAGTGGATAACCTTTTTTTTTTCCTTTCTAAGAACTCTCCATTATAACCTGTCCATCTCAGGTACCCTGTACAA
Source organism: Pseudocheirus occidentalis (assembly GCA_028646575.1). Lineage (NCBI taxonomy): Eukaryota > Metazoa > Chordata > Mammalia > Diprotodontia > Pseudocheiridae > Pseudocheirus > Pseudocheirus occidentalis. Next base: position 63,718,646 of record CM053600.1, read on the forward strand.
CATAGCTCATAGTTTCATCTAGCTATGCAAACCTCTCTGAATTTATTAAAAATATTTTGTACAAAATAAGCAAATTAGCAGGGTTACACTGGTCCCTTTAGCCAAAACCTGTGACTGCAAAGAAATGGTATATATTATTTCTTCCTAATCTATCCCAAGTTGCCTAGAGCTCATTTTGATACTGGAGAGTCTGGTGGAGCAAATACTACAGAATGCCCTTCTCTTTCAAATGGTCTGACAATGCCTAACTTTCATGTTAGCAGGGTTTAGGATCTTGTTATTATTAGATCTGGTTACTGGCATCTGATTAACAAATATATCCTAAATTCCCTTGGGCTTTACCATCTGTATCGCTGACAAGCGTCTTAAGATTTCTGGGCCTTTCCATCATGTGTTGTCTCTGTCCAAACCCTCCCTCATCAAAGTGTGAGCTATATGACAGCAGTGACTGTCTTGGCCTTGTCTGAACATCTCCAGCATATAATACAGAGCTTATCATATAGTAATCACTTAATAAACACTCATGCAATGATTGATTTATTAATTTTTCCTCTGGAAGTGAATACTAACAAAATGCATTCTGAACAAAGAGAAGAGTCTTTTTCATCTGTCTGAAGTTTCCTATATGACTTCATAGGGACTGAAAATTCAGTTCAGGTCTTGAGTTGATTAGAAGGTAGAATCCTTATTGTCTCTCCCACCATTCTAGGCCCTGCCCAGAGGCCTGTCAGGTCTAAAGAGCTAGGACAGACAGTAGAAGTTTGTATAACAGTCAGGAAATGTGCCTCATCTATAGAGACAGGTCTAACCTAAAGGTACTCAGTTAAACTATTGCACTTCAAATCTGAAGAGATGAAAAGAAAAAGAGAACAATGCCACTATAGCCATTTTTTCATCACCTAGCATCACTTCCTATATCTCCTCTCATCTCAATTTTCAGTTTTCAAATCTCAACTGCAGTCCTCCCAATTTCATTCAACTTTTCCTTATTTCTCTCTCTCTCTCTCTCTCTCTCTCTCTCTCTCTCTCTCTGTCTCTCTGTCTCTGTCTCTGTCTCTCTGTCTCTGTCTCTCTGTCTCTGTCTCTCTGTCTCTGTCTCTCTGTCTCTCTCTCTATATATATATGTATATATAATTTCTTCTTTGATGTCCTGTCAAATTTATAATCTGATTTGTATCACTCAGTTTTGTATTTACTTTTTTTCCTGTCTTCAATTATTTTCTCATCATAAGTCCCCTGTAACACTAAAAAAGTAAAAAAAAATAAATTTAAAAGATCAACTTATGTCTCATTTTGTGTGTGGAAATAGTACTGAATTTACAAAAACTGTACACACAGGAGTATAAAATCTAGTTGACTATGCCATGCTAGAAGATGTTCCAATATGGTCCTTGCAATAAATGAAGTCTTCTCTCTGAGGATCAACTTAATTAAATAAAGAAATAACTATTACCAAACTACACTATCTCATGAAGCAGAGAAAAATAGAAAATGTCACTATCCTGTGAAGTCTTATTCTGCTTTCACAGTAATGGTCAGAAAAATGGGAGAAGGTTATTAAAACTCACCCAGTTTTCAAACTACCTAAAATATTAATTTAGCTATTGGTATTATAAATATTAAATCTTTGTTCAATAACCCATGAATTAGGATTATTTGAACTATGTAATTGTTTACATTCTCACAATAAATAAAATCAAAAGTATATAAATTGAAGCAAAATGGCTCATGGATTATGCTTGAAGCAGCAAACAAAGCAGCTGTTGGAGATGACTTCCTCATATATCCAAAGACATTAAGAAACAGTATTCATATGACAGAGTTATCCCAACTAGATGTGCTCCCTTTGCACATAAACAAAAATGCAATTATTAGTTTATATGGTTGCAGTTATCCCTAGAATGAAGTAAAGAAATTCAAGAAATTTAATTTAAATTTCAAGAATTTAAAGAGATCATTACAACAAAGTAAACATACTGTGATACTCAATGACTTCAGTAGGCATAGTAAACAATGATAAAACAGGTTTTGGAAAATAAGGTTTGTATTTAAAAAATCAAAAAATGTCAAAAACATGACCTCCTCAGAAGTCATACAGCCATATATTTTGAATATTGTCTTAAAATAGAATGTTTCAAGGTGATGAGAGTAACAAATATTGAGTAATGACAAAAACAAAATATCTGAAGAAAGGAAACAAGTAGATAAGATTGAAATTTATTTTCTGAGTTTGCTCATTGTTTTAAATCATCAGCTAGTGAGAACAAAGGTGAGTTAACACTAAAATAGAAAAAAATATGAGGACATATTTCAAACAACCAAAATAGCTAATCAAGTTGCTGATAAAAAAAATGCTAAGTGGATAAAGGACATGATATTGACCCTGATTATCATAATATGCTGCAGGAACTTAACTGATACAGGAAGTAACCAAGCAACTAATCTGCTTCTCCACATTTGCAACAGAACCATCTGTACTAGACTTAAAACTTCTGTTCCTTGGATCTTCAGAATCTATATTCTTATGGCAGGGGAAGTAATGCATTTATTATTAGGGCTAATGCCTAAGGGAGGATTCAACACAGTTGACTGCTTACTGATTTCAAACTGGTCCTCTCAGCCTCCTATATCTACTTGTTGGATACAGATAATAGTCAATTCTTTGCCTTCACATTCTATCCAAACTACTCCTCCTCTGATCTCCCAAGTCTTTCTCTGGTAACAGTGATCAGATTAATAGCATTATTGCCTCTGGAAAGGGGACATCAAATTACTTACCATCCCCTTTACTTCTCAGACTAAAACACCTTTCCTCAGCTTCCATTCCCCTATTAATAGTCTTCTTACATTACAGTGCTTTTTACCTAGAAGTCCATGAACTTAAATTTTTGGATAATTTTACTGTAATATAATTGTCTCCCTTTTGAATCCTAAGTATTTTATTTTACACATTAAAAAATATCTGAAGCAGGTAGATTTCACCAAACTTTCACCAAAGAGGGTTATTTTGACTCAAATGCTTTTTTCTTACTGGATCTGAATATTAGCCTCTGACTTCTAGCAAAGTTGGTGATAATAGTAGTTAAAGTAAAGGGGATCAGGCTGAAAAAAGATAAACTCCCCAAACCCTGAAAAAAAATAAATTATTAGATCCAGCAAATGACCATAACTAAAGATTACCAATAGCCAGTGCTCTTTGTGGCAGGGATCTCAACATGGAAGCCAGGATGAACATAGATAAACAGAAGAGAAGTTCTGTCAGCAATCTCATCAGAGACACTCCAGAGGTATCTGAAAAATGTCACTACTCTACTCCCAAGACACTGTAAACACAGAATTCTGGTCTCCATGGAAACCAGAATTTTATAATGCTCTATTCATAGACAGTAGTACACGGGGGTCTAAAGATTGCAGCTCTCTAACCTTGAACAATCCAAGCTGGTGTAAAATCAGCTAGTATTCTGAGTGCAGAGAAACCAAGGGATATGGAAGGTAACAATTCAGGAAATCAAGGTCAGGCTTACACAGGTACTGATAGCTTCATCCAAGAACACAGGAAGAAGAATCTGACCTTGCAACAAAAATTCAAAATAGAAACTGATCAGAGTTAAGAATGAGCAGAAACCAAAAATAAATGGAAAAAAACTCTACCAATTAAGAGATAATCAAGAAATAAACCTGGAATAAGAGATAAAATCCACAATTATAAGCAGAGGCTCAGAAGGGAAAAAGTTGTTCAGTCAAAAGGACTCCAATAGTGTTTAGATAAAATAAAGCATTAGGATAAAAACTGAAATAAGATATGGAAGAAAAAAATGGATGGAGACTAAATAGATTAGGGCAGAAGGTGGAAAACTTAATCCCAGTAGTAGAGTTTCTAAAAAATTGGAAGAGTCAGATGGTTGTAGCAGACAAGAAATATTCAAATAAATCCCAAAGACTGTAAAAAAATAAAGAAAATATATGATACCTATGATCAAAATTATTTAACCTAATATATACATATACACAACACAAATAAAAGAACTTCCTGAAAAAATTGTTAAAAAGAAAACATATCAAAAAATTATCAATTATAATTAAAACCTAAGTAGAATCATCAGAATCATACTAGTCACCTCCTCAAAGAAATAATCAAGTTGAAAACTCACAGGAATTCCATAGCCAACATCCAGTGTTTCCTTCAAAGAAAAAAATATTCCAAGCAATCTGAAAGAGTTGAATATTAAGAAACAACTGTCAGTAACACACAAGACAGGATATCAGCTACATAAAGGAAAGAAGGGCCTTAAAAATCAATATTAACTTAACGTACAAAACCAAGTATCCAAGTGGGTGAAAATAGATTTTTTAATAGAATAGAGGATTTTTAAGCACTCTAGGTGAAAAGACAAGATTAGAATAAGCATTTTGAAAGTCAAACACATGAGAAAATAGTTAAAGTAAATACAATTGAGCATTTGGAATGTGACTATGAAATGCTTATAACAGGAGACAAGTATCCATGGGAATTTTAAGATTGTCAAGGTTCAGAGAAGGACTTTCAAAGACAAGCACAGGGCCTGAGACAATATGTTTTGATAATTTCAAGAAATGAGAGAAAAGGGAAGTAAAACAAATACACTAGGAATAAGAAAAGGAGGAGGAACTTATTCTTTCTCAAAACTGGGGTATATGAATATGCTTATACAAATATGAAGAAAAGAGGAGTAGGAATGGAAATCAAAGAAATCTCATCATTATGTGAACTAGACAAAACAGGGTTGAACACACACATACAATATTTTGGTATAAAAATACATTAAACTCATGGAGAAACAAACATGTAAGGACAGGAGGAGAGAACTAGAAGGTATTAAAAAGGAAGGTTTATGTATTTTTTAATGTATTTTTAATTTTCCAATTAAAAAAGGAAAGAAAATTATAAGCAGAACAATTTTAACTTCAGAGCGTGGCTCTAAAAAGAAGCATGAAAGGGAAAGAAAATGGTAGAATCAGTGATTGAGGTCTGAGTGATATAAAAAGAACAAATGCAATAGTTGAGAAAGAATGTTTCAATTATAATTTGTGATAATTAACTAGTGTTAATTCTGAACCTTCTCTTTATCACCCCTTTTTTTTGGTAAAGAAAATTACAAGGGGCAGAAAGAAGAAAAAGTGTGAGAATTCGATGTAAGGAAGACCAAAATGAATAATCATAACTATAAATGTGAATGTGATAAACTTACCCATAAAATGAAAGAGGATGAGACAACAAGAAAAACAACAGAAACCAAAATTTATGTTATTTACTTGAAAAACAGTCACAACATAAGAAATTCACTGTTAAAAATGAAGGGTCAGAGTAGAAATATTTATGCTTCACATGAATTGAAAAGAGTAGGGTAATAATTGAATATTTTTTAAAGCAAGAATAAAAATTGACATGATTAAAAGAGATAAACCCTAGAAAGTATACTGGACTTAAAGACACCATAGACACTAAAACTATACATTATCAATTCAAAAATAAAAAGCTGATCACAAAATAGATTATATATACATGATCAAGAAGCTAATTAATTTAATTGCATTACTTTTAGTAAATCAAAAAATCCCAACTACTCAGGAAAGGATTCACTCTTTAATAAAAGCTACTGGGAAAACTAGAAATCATTTTAGTGAAAATTAATTTTAGATTATTAACATATGATATGTCATGATAAGTTCCAAATCAATGCATGACCTACATATAAAAATCATAACAAACAATTTAGAGGATCAGGGAAAGAAATACCTTTTTCAATTATAGCAAAGGGATAAGGGGGGCAGCTAGGTGCCACAGTGGATGGAGCACCAGTCTTGAAGTCAGGAGGACCTGAGTCCAAACTAGCCTCAGACATTGGATACTTACAAGCTGTGTGACTCTTGGCAAATTACATAACCCTGATTGCCTCAAGGTGGAAAAAAAAACAATAAAGGAAAAGTTCTAGAAGATCATAAGAGAGAAAGGACAATTTTGATCATGATATCTAGCCTTTATATGGTGCTTTATCATTGTGAAATAATTTTACATGTGTTAATTTAGTTGATCTTCACAAGAATCTTGTTAGAAAAATGCTATTATTAGTCCCATTTTACAAATGAAACAGACTGAGAGACATCAAGCGACTCCCCCAGGGTCATATAGCTAGTAAACATATTAGGATTTTGGTCCTCTTGACTCCTAGTCTAAAACTCTATGTACTCCACCAAAAAACTGACCAACAAAAAAATACATAAACCAGATACACAAATATATAAGAAAAATAGCAATTTACCAAAGATAAATAATTGAAGGATTTGAAAAGATAGTATTCAAAATAAGAAAAGCAAAGCTATCAATAATAACATGAAAAATGTTGCAAATCGTTGATGATAAGAGATATTAAAATTAAAACAACTTTGAGTTTTTACCTCACACCAGTCAGTTTGGTTTAGATGACAAAAAATTAAATGACAGTTGTTAAAGAGGATTTAGGTGAAGAGACAAACCACCATATGGTTGTTAGATCTGTGGATTTGTCCAGAATTCTGTAGTATAATTTAGAACTATACCTAAAAGTGACTAAACTATGACCCATCTAAACTATAGAGATCAAGGAAAGAAAGTGTAGGTATAAAAATATTTGTAATCATTTTTTTTTATCATTGTTACAGCTAAAATTGAAAATTGAGTACTTAATGTTTGGCAACTGGCTAATCAATTATGGTATATGAGTGTAATGGAATCAATGTGCCAAAAGAAATGATAAAACTGCATTTAGAGAAACCTGGGAAGGAATTTATGAACTGATGAGAATCAGGAAAACTATTGATACACTGACAAAAACATTGTAAAGAAAATAGATTGAAAAACAGTGATGAATTCAACACTAACCGTAGCCCTAAGGGATGTATAATGTTTTATAAGTTTTCTCTTTAGAGAGATTGAGAGATTAGAGGTACAGAATGAGGTATACATTTTTGGACAAGATCAAGTTGTGTGTGTATGTGTGTGTGTCCATACATATGCATGTGTGTGTGTGTACACACACACATATATGTTACATGTAATGCAAATATGGAGAGAGAGAGACAGTGGGAGGGAGGAAATGAGGGAGGGAGACAAAGAGAGAGAGTTTAATTATGCTTATTTGTTACAAGAGAAAGATTTTTTTTAATGGGGCAATGTTAGTGACAGAAGGGAATGGGGAAGGAGAGCCCTAGTGATAGTGATGCCCCTCCAAGAAAGATGAAAAGAAAGAAAAGTATGTGAGGGAAACATTTTAAAAAATTTCCACCAAAGAACAGAAGGAACTTGAGAAGGTAATGTAAATAAACAGTACAGCTTTCTAATTAACATGCTGATTATATACTTTTAAATACATTAACATATTTTAAAATTGTATATATTTTAAAACTGCACATTATAAAAACTCATAGATTCATATACAGTCCCTTGTTCTAGTCTTTCTATATAGAAATGCTTATATTTGTTAAGTTTAAAAGAAAAAGAAAAAAGAAAAAGAAAATTCTAATCTGGGGAGAAAAATAATGTAAGCTCCATGAGTGGAGGACTGTCCTTTCTTTGCATTTTATCATCAGAATTTAAAACAAATTTTAAGTCAGAGAAAGATAAAAAATTGCATTAGTTAGGGGGAAAGATTTTTTTTTAATAAGTAGAGAGATATAGCAGGCAAGAGGAACATGGAATTTAGAGTGAAAATGAATTTCTAAAATAATAAGGAAAAGGATTGTGGGAGAATCTAAAAATTATCACCCCATTAAACAGCAAAAAGCAATGGAGGCCAAAAAAATGTATAGAAAACTTAGTGTGATTCTCAACTTCTAAGCCAGATCACTTTAAAAGTTTTTATTTCATGAGCTACCACTACTGTGATCAATGGATTTATTACCTAGTGAGTAACTTGCTTGGGATGAGCTTTAATTCTTGAAAGGTATACACGGTCTGTCACGAGAAGTGTACTCAATGGCCATGACCATTAAGAAGCAGAGTCATCATGAAACATTAAAGTAAGATTTTGTAGATTAAAACGCGTTCTAAAAGAGATTGAAACACTTTCTCATCCAGCAAAAGCATGAACTAGTGGCTAAACTGAGACAGAATAATACTTATCTAGATTATAGGCTCTTTTACAATCCATTTCAAGAAAAGATGGCAGAAGGTTATGAGAAGTATCACTTTACAAAATAGTAAAAACCAACGTGGAAGGGTGGGGGCGGGGAGTGGAGTAGGTGTGGTGTTGGTGGTTGTGGTGGTGGTGGTAGTGGTGAGGGGAGCCTGCAGAAAGCTTGGCATGAAACTCTACTAAGATAAATAATTCCAAAAACATTAATGTGTAAAAATAGGACAATATATCTATCGTACTTGCCAACATTTCTATAGTGCTCTATTCTTCATCATTCCCAACAAGGAAACCACCACATTTGGACTCTAACACTTCAGTACCCAATAAGATGTATGAGAAAGTGAGAATACAATTTAAGAAGATGAAGTTGGAAAGATAGGAAGGGGAGGTTGGAACTGACCAAGTATGCAGAGGAAAAGTTCATAGTATAGTAAAATAAGTTTGAAGGAAAAGTTTAATTTCCAAAATATTTCAAATTGGGAAAAATACACTCAAACTTGGGAAGACAATAGACAAAACTATTGCTCTAAAAAGGTGTAAAGCCACCCACAAGCAGCTTTCCAGAAGAATGCTACTATGAACAGCCTTTAAGGTTCTGATTACATAGTATAGTGGACACTCTTCAATAACCAATCAGATCAAAACATTCAAAGGAAATCAAGGTACAGTGGTCACAATGTAACTTATTGCATAAAATCAAACTGCAGCATTCAAACAACTTATCACAGAAAATGGCCACATAGTTTCTACCATAGTGGTCACAAAGTTTTCAACAAAGAACAATTAATTAGTAACTCAAGCATTTAATCATTCAATCATCCTTAAGGAGGTTTGCCTCCTGAAGGGGCACAAAGTACAATAGTCAAAGTTCTCCACTCATTGGGCACACTAAGTTACAAATCAGTTGCTTATTCAGTCATCAATCACTAAGTACAATCATTTAGTCAATCAATCCTTCAATCAATTCAATCATCCTTCATTACTCACTATTCAATCATCAGAAAATACACAGATCTTCCATCGACAGGTCACTAGTAAATTACAATTTCTCAGTCAGAACACAATATTCAAGTAAAGTCTTGGATAATAAAGTCATTTTGGCCTGACTTGGGGTGGTCTGTCAGATTCCCTGGATCCCCTTCTGTAGTCCCAGATCCTACTTGGATTTACAAATGGTCACTTGGGTCCAAAGGCAGAAAGCTCTCAGGCCCTCATCCAGCTCTCTGTACAGTTGCTGCTTCATGTTGGACCTCACAGTGTCCGGTCCATCTCAAACCCTTCACAGTCTCTGTTCCTGGAAAGACAAGGCTTACCAAAGCCACCAACAGGTTCATGCAAAGTACCAGCATCACAGTCACTCTTCCTCAGTCTTCAGCAGCTCCAGATGGCCCTCATAAATCCTCAACAGCCTCAGCAGCTTTGGCTTGCCCTCAGCCTCTGACTGGCACTCAGGAATCCTTAGCAGTTCCAGCTGGCCCTCAGACTCAGCAGAAGTTTCAGCTTGCTCCCAGCATCAAAACCACTTCATCCAGGTTCTCCAAATAAAAATCATTCTCTATACCCTGAGAGACTTTTCCCTTTAGCCTTCCTGGCAGCAGCAGCTTCTGATTCCACAGAGCTTGCTCCAAGAAAATCTGACTTTCCTAGCCAGGGTCTTTTCTTATATATATATATAAATAGCATTAGCTTCCTGTTTCAGCCAACCCCTTCCTGTTATATCAGCAATAGGGATTCATACTTTCTGTTTCTTTAGCAGAGGGTTGATTAATTACTTAATGCTAAGTACCAGTTACCTTTGCCAATACAAAGCAATCACCAAATTCAAATTACATTACTATTACAAAAGGAGATGCAGAAAATATTGGAAAATATTTGCATTGTTTTCTAAAATATTTATGAAAATGACTCACACAATTGAGGGGATTATTCTGCAAGGAAATGAGAATCATACATTCAGAACATAATATAATGTGAAAGGTTATATAGTTCAACCATCCTCCCCACCTCATCTCCACCAATTACAGAGGAAGAAAATCAGGCCCAGTTTTATAGAGGCTGTATTGGGAAACAACAACCAGAATTGCACTGGCTATGCATTGCAATTACAACTGGTGAAGGGAATGTTTACAATGATAGTATAATAAAAAATATGAAAGAGGTATTAGTCTTTTTCTGTTTTTTTCCTTAAGAACAGAGTTGTGAGCAAGGGATAGATATTGCAGCAAGACAGACTTTGCATCAGTATAAGGTAAATTTGCTAACAATTAGATCTGTTCTAGAGTGGAAGGGAGTTCTTTGATATTGGAAGTCTTTAAGAAGAGAAAGGATAACCATTTTAGTCAACTATTAAGAAGAGGATTACCTTTTAGGCATGGATTCAACCTGTTGTTCATCCTTCATTTTGAAGAGGACCAGTGACATTATGGCATGATGCCTCAAATTGCTTATGAGTTGTATTTAAGTGAGTTGCAAACAATCATTAGCCTTACACTCTCTTCCAGAGTCATCAAAGTCCAATGGCAAGACAATAGTCAGGAAAACAGGTCCATGATGCATTGGATGACTTTGGTGTCTTTGATGTCTGACAGAGATCTAAACATTCCACAGAACCTAATTAAGCCACCTTCATGTGTATTGGAAAAAAAATTATTCTCATCCACCCATTCTGTGTAGGGGGAAGGTTTCCCATGGTTGGGGTAGATATCCACCTAATTCACTGATGAGTTTGGGGCTTGTTGGTTACCCTCAAACTGATTTAGCCATCTATCAAGATGGTTTTATGGAGTATAGACATTGTACATGCTATAGCTTCTTGGAGCTGCAGGTCAGAATGGATGAAAGGTGAACCCCAAAAGTGGATGAGCAGCCTTGAAAAGTGTTCATCAAGCTCTCACACCAGAAGTGTTACTCCTTCCTAAACACCAATCAGGCCACCTCCTAAGTTCCTTCCAATTTGTAAATTCTGTGATCCTCTTGACAAAGGGGCTAAAACAGTGTTTCTCAACTTTCCTAATGCCCCGACCCTTTAATACTTGTATGTGGGTGTATCTGCATGTGGGTGGACCCACCTGGAGATGGATAGAGGAGCAGTATCTCAGTTCCTAAGACCAACAGAAATATGTGTTTTCCAATGGTCTTAGGCGACTTCTGTGATCCCTGTGAAAGGGTCATTTGACCCCCAAAGGTTGACCCATAGGTTGAGAACAACTGGACTAAAACTTAAACACACAAATGTATGTGGTAATTTTAGTCTGTTAAGAGACCCCATATTTACATGTATGCTCTGATCTTACCCAGCAAGGAATAGAAATTTCTGTATCACCCTAAGCTCTTTTGGCATAGATTGAAGAAGATTTCCCAGTCCCTGAAGAAATAGAATAGATTGTTCTCAAGCCTTCTCTTCTGAAGTTCCAATGCTTGGGATTCATATTGATAAACCCAGCTTCCAACATAGCATTTGTCTAGAGATTTATATTCATCTGGTCAGGTTGATATTTTAGTAGAGCTATTACAAATCAAACTCTCTTTTCTCCAAAGAGAGGCTAGTCATAATTTTTATCCCCTTTTTCGGAATAGGAGAATAATAGGTCTTGTTTAATCTTGCTGCTTCTCCATCCTACAATCAGTGACAGCTGCTTCTCACTTGTTCTCATATACAAGTAGTCTGAGTAATAGTGGTGTGATGTTTCTCTGGGTCTTGTGCTTATAGCCCTTTACCCTATTATCTTCCTAAATAATTGATCCTGAGTTTGTGTCTCTTACCCACAGAGTAGTTCATTGTGGATGGGTAAATAGCGTGTAAAAGTTTTTTTTTTTTTCCCGATGTATCTATGTTTATTTCTTTCCCTGAAATAGTTATGTAAAGAGAATGCACACAAATAGAAATATACTGTTTTAAATATAGTTGATAAACGAGAATTCCTACATTACAGACAAATTTGCTGCCCCACCCCACCCCCGGAAGTAGGGAAGATTTTAGCAGGTGTGTAGTGGGAGAATAGATGTAACTGAGAAGCAGCCAAGGAGGCACATTCCTTTAAACTTTGCTACTCACTATTTTTGTCAACTGAGGCAAAATGACTTTAACTCTCTGGGCCTCAATTTTCTCCACTGAAATGAAAAGGTTGTATTAGATGATCTCTAAAGTTTATTCTAATGAAATTCTACTATCCTAGGTAATGCTACTTATAAATCTTTCTGACTTTCCCAATCAGAAGTGTTTTCTTCCTCTTCTGAATTTTTATAGCACTCATTTGCACTTTTGATATGTATTTATATTCTTTTTTGGTGCATTATTAGTTGTAGCGTTGGATAGAGAGGCAGTTCACTCTAGAACAGATCTAATTGTTAGTAAATTTACCTTATACTGATGCAAAGTCTGTCTTGCTGCAATATCTATCCCTTGCTCCCAACTCTGTTCTTAAGGAAAAAAAACAGAAAAAGACTAATACCTCTTTCATATTTCTTATTATACTATCATTGTAAACATTCCCTTCACCAGTTGTAATTGCAATGTATAGCCAGTGCAATTTTGGTTGTTGTTTTCCAATACAGCCTCCATAGAGTTCTGTTTCCAACAGAAACCAGAAAGACTAGGGTTCAAGAACTCCTTATGAGGTATCAGATGTGTGACCATGAACAAATTACTAGACTTCTAGTTTCCCCAGGGAACTAGCTTACTTATTACTGACAAATTGCCAACCTTTGTTGGTTAAGGCATTTTTTGCTTCAGGAGTGTACTCACTGATGAAATCACAGATCCAGACCAAATTTTGCTTCATAGGCATTTATATGAGTAGTTATTCTCCTCTATTAAACTATAAGCTCCCTAATGACAGGAGTCAATCTTTATTTCTCCTCAGTGTCTAGCATGGCATTTTCCACATTTTCTCAATAAATGATGCTACTAAATTGAATAACAATTTCCATTAACTTCCAAATAAAGTCAAATCTATTGACCCTGACATTCCAGACCTTACATTCCTTTCCCCCCATCCACAAGATCATCTTTTGTAAACATCCCATACCTTTCTGATTTTGTACCTTTGTTTATGATACTTCAGCTTTCTGTTGTCATCTGATTGTTGAAATTCTACCTGTCCTTTAAATATTCATTTAAACATCACCTCTGCTATCAGTTTTCTCTGATTCCAGTTCTTAGCACAGCTCCTGGCATATAGTAGGCACTTAATAAATGTTTATTGATTGACTAATTCAGTTTGCAATTTAGGGATTCCATTCCTTCTCAAAATTTGTCACAGCTTTTTTATGTTATTGCATGAGTAAATACTAGACTGCCCTACTAGACTGCGAACTCCATGAGTATAAAGAAACTAACACATTGATTTTTTAAAGAAAAGTGTACTGTACATATTCATTATTTAATCAATGTCTATTGAAATAAATTGAATTAAATGTGGAAACTGAAGATGTCATGTCCAAATATCATAGAATTAATAAATATCAATATCAACATGATAGCTCAGACTTCTTGACTTCTGGCCCAGGATCTTTCTACTGCATAAATATAATTACAGGAGCACACTAACAGCCCACACATCTTGTACT